>CM073139.1:48201100-48656100 GCA_037039145.1 Fundulus diaphanus | reverse complement strand
ACTGCTGTAAATGTGGCCTGTTCTCCTGGATCTCAGCTTGTTCTAGTTCTTGTTCCTCTACCTCTGATCTGTTCTCTGACATAAACGATGATAAAGAACCTGATGGTCTGATTGTCTCCTGCAGTCTTCATGCCTCAACAACAGGAAGTTGGTAGATGGTTTGTTAAAGCAGATCAGAGGTTGTCCTCCAGCTGGAAACCCCTGAAGTTCTCCCCTAAACCATGAAGATCAGCAGTTGACGCCGTCAGCTGTATGAATCCTCCAAAGCAGGGAGTTCAAAGTGCAGCCCCTGGACTGATTTGATGTGTGCAATTAAAGAATGATTTGGCCTCCAAGATGCAGACTTTTTATTTTTAATTGGGAAAACATTCCTACAGACAAGTTAAATATCTTTAAAATGACAGGTACAACACATAATTTAGCAAAATATCTCCCTCCAGTGGCATAGAATATGCTGGAGGAACCATAGATCCCCTCTGGGCTGTGAAAGCTTCTGGATCCCCAAAACGACCAGACGTCTCATTTATAAAACTTTGCTCAGAATCCAAACTAAAAGTGTACGCATGCCTAGAAAAAGAAAACGGTGTACACAAAAACAATTTAGACTTATAACCATGCGACCGCACAGGAGCACACAATGTTCCTTTCTAGATCCCAGCTGTACCTGGACGTCTGGTACCAGGTTCCTCCTCAGGTTCTGCGCTCTACATGCTACCTCAGATGTTAATGTGGCAGCCCTGGAGAAAAGCAAAGAAACTGTGAGAAGAATTCAGAGAAGTTGATTAAATGTGAAAATCAGAGGTAAAAGCACATGATGCCCACATTAAAATAAGTTAAAAAGTGAATGACGCCGTGCTCCATGTTAAAATCCCTGTGGCTGTATGTGCAGATCGACATTCAGAGGAGGAAGAAGGAGAGGTTTCCTCAGCGATTATTAATTCCCCCTCGGCCCCAAAAAAAGAAAAACTGAGAGTTTTAGCAAGATTTCCTGCACGATTATTACCCCCCCCCCCCCCCCCCACCACCACCACCACCACCACCACCACCACCACTTACCTGATTTGCTCCGCATATCCATCTGGAAACCTTCCGTTATAGTAATTTTGGGAAGGGGCGAAAATACTGGTTAGCTGATTGGCCTATGTTGGTGATAGACGGGCCAAATAAACCAATCAGATCAACGAAGCATATGACGTACTCGTCAACGTACTCTTGCTGCTGCAGGTAAAGGCTTGTTAGCTCAGCAAAGAAATACTCTGTAATTCCGATAAAACTTGCTCGATAGCCACGCTAACGCTAGTTTCATCGGCGGAAGCCGCCATGTTCTTTAGACTGAACTGTCGCGCTTCTCGTTGCGTCACACCTCAACCGGCCTCAAAGCCAGCGCTGATTGGACGTTCGTTTGGTGAACGGCTCCAAATTTTCTTTAACGGAGAGTAGCCAGACTGATCTGCGAGTGAAACCTTGAAAGCTCGCGAGATCAGGATGGTCCCACGAGGCTACCCCACCACCACCACCACCACCAAAGAAAAAGAAAATAAAAGAGCAGAAAAACTGCAAAAAACATTTTAGGACGGGCGCTGTGTGGGTGTGAGTGGTGTTACGCAATAACACCTGTTTGATTATGATTATTAGTATTAATTATAACTGGTAATTATAATTAATAATATATCATTCAAAATCAAAGGATCGCTACAACGAAAATTAATTCAGATGTTTGTGATCAAGGGCTATGAGCCTGCAATAATTAGCACTAACAATTGGTTTGCTAATTAGCAGTTATTAACTAATTTATGCTGGAAAAGTGTTATTTAACCAGCTGCTGACTGGTTAGACTTGTCCAGCAAATGTTGATAATTCTAATTCTAATTACAATTGGAGTTTTAATTCTTACTCCTTCATCACAAGCCAATGAAAATGTCTCAGTTTATTCAGTTATTAACTCAAAAGGAGATAATTCAGTAATTCTTAGAGACTATACAATTTCTCACTCAAAATAATCACAAACACCTACAATTTCACAAGCTGTTATTTATTAAACTGGTAATTCCCTGTTACAGCAATTATTCTGCTTAATAAAACATTAGGAAACACTACTCACTACTCAATAGAACATGAAAAGAGACAAATGAAAATAAAATCAATCAAAATGGACTAATTTAGAGCTAGCAATGCCTAAACCAATTCACAGTTTGTTAGAAAGCTCATTGATATCAACATTAACCATCACAATCAACATGTCAGCACTTTACAGAACATGGCTAATTAGCTGATGTAACAAAGCTGGTGTACCGACACAAACACCGAGGAACACTTCTGGTAAAACTAGCTGCTAGCAATGCTCGCTAGCACCGTTAGCTTCTAACTCGTTCACTTTCCCCTGTAGGTTACAGCAGAACGCTCAGAGTCAGAAGCGGGATATTGGCCAGTCCTCATTACTGGCCTGGAAGTCTTTGATCCCTGAAACAGCCTTTCCTCAGTTCTCCATCTGAACGGTCTTCCAGCGGAGCAGCTTTATGCACGAGTGGATCTGACTGTTTACAGCAGTTAAAGTCATCGCCTCACACCATGCCACAATAATCTGTTAACCTATGGAACACGTCACCCTGCTGATAATCTGGCAGAGGAATGTGATGGTAGAGGAATGTGATGGTAGAGGAATGTGATGGTAGAAAACCCAGGGAAAATGTTGTCTGACTTTTTTTAAAGATTTAAGATGGCCTATGAGCAATTTTTATTTATTTAAAATGTCCCATATGTCACCATATATGTTAACCATATGTTGCAACATATGTTAAACATCACCAGCGCAAGAATGAATAAGTCTCTGGTCCTGAATGCTGATGATGAAGATGATGTATGATTCAAGTCTGATATGGAGTGAAATTGAACATCTGAGAGGAATCCTCATGTAGTCTGGCTGCAGTTCCCCACTTCACCATCTGTGTCACCAGATCCTTCAAAATGAGCGTACGCCTGGGTCAGAGCTGCCTCGAGGACCGCACATTTTCCTCTCAAGTTTTTTTAAATATATAGATCCCAACCGTTCCATGGAAAGTGACGTATGCACGTTTCAGGCCCCATTTTGTGCAATGCATGCTTTAAAAATGAGACCCCAGGAGAATATCACCACTCAGATGGATGTCTTTCCCTCTTGAACCTCTTACCTCAGCAACCCAAGGTTAGAAAGGAGCGGACGCAAACTAGCAGAGTGCTCTCTAGTTTCCTGTAATGATGCTCAACACCAGCTGCAGAATTTATTATGTCAGCATGTTTCCTTTATTGCGCACACCAGACACTGTTAGCCTGATGAGAGCAGACAGAAAGAAGTTGTTCTGATGTCTTCTTCTCTCTCTCTGATTGTCTAAATGTTCAAATGCTCCAAAAGCAGATTCCAGTCCAGCCAACATTTAAGGACATTTTCCACTCATGGCTGCAGAATCGTGCTGTCGCTCACATGCCTGAACCTTTACCTAGCTCTATCACTGCCATCTAAGAGCTAACAGAGGAGGTGTTGCACATCATTGCTTGGTGCACAGTGAACAAGTCAAGCTGCAGAGCAGAACCACAGCTTGAGGTTGGTGTGCAACCACCTCTCTGTCTGGTTCTGGAAACAAAACGCTGACCTCAAACATATGTCACAAACATTTCATCGAAACTATCTAAGCTAGTTTGTTTTCTCCATTTTCTGAGTTATTAATAGTAACTTCCTGTTTGCTGTCTGACTGCCAGCCCCCACCACTGGAAAAGCTCTGTGGTTAAACCAGTAGAAAGGGGGTTTGTTGGTGGTATCTGTAGGGGAACAGTATCTTTGTCTTCCCACCATCTGACCACATGGCAGCCATGTCACAAAGTCTAAAGAAAACAGCACCCTGTGTTGTTTGGTCTGTACCTGTGGTCAGAGGCATGACAAAGCTTAATGTATCACCAGCGGTATCAGAACCCCCGATGCCCAAAGGGACCCCAAGAGCAAGATAAGGGACCCCAAAAGCAACGGTGACCAAGAAGGGCAAACACATGAAAAGCTTCCTCCCTATCCCAGGGAAGCGCAGAGATGGGCCCCAAGAAACCCCCCAATGACCACAACACCGAAGCCCCCGGGACCCCCAGGTATGAGTCTGTGTGCTCCATCGGCAGCCAGCTGGAGCGGTTCGAGCCATGGGCCCAGAGACCCATGGGGGCCCAGAGACCCACGGGGGCCAAGGCCCAGCGAGGCAGCCGTCAGAAGCAAGCCGGCACCCACCCGAGCACCCAGTCCCACACACCAAGGATCAACAACGCACCAGTCAGCTAAGGCGCCAGCCAACAGAGCAGAGTAGGGCAGGGGGGATGTCTCCACACTTAGTGGAGACCTGAGATGTCCCAGGAGAGAAGGCAGTCCATACCCAACCTGACAAAAAGACAAAAAGAAAACCACGTACAGTCACATTCACACGTTCCCACCCTAATGCCCAAACGTGCATACATGACAAAAAATAAATAACATCCTATTCCCTTTTCCAGGGGACAGCGGAAGTGCCAGCCAAAGCCGACCCATGGGACCCAACGCCCACCCCCCGTCCTATTTACATTTAAACCATATATCCTACCCAGAACCTTCAATGTCTAAATGCGAATGGGGGCATAGGAAGCCACCAGGGGTGAGGACTACACAATCAGGCCCCCCACCCCCCAGATGCCTTACCCTCTCCAATTAATGCCCTACACATATATGTGTTGTGAGAATGTTATAAATGAAAGTGTCTCACATGTATATTAAAATCGGGGTTGAGGATGTCACCACACAGACTGGAAAATCCTCCCCGCGCCCCAGGGACGCCCCAACCCTCCAAGGTCCTACATGTGTAGCAGGATGATGGATCGGGCAGAGGGAGGTGTCTGGGAATGAGAAGGAATGACTGGGGAGCAATGTACCCTCCCAGGAAGCCAGCTCCTCTACCTCCAATAGGCACCTCCATTCTCCAAAACCCCACCTGGAGAGAGATGCTCCGCTAGCCGCACCACCATGGCCGTGGGGGCCAGAGATATACGGCAGGGTCCAAGAGTCAAACACAAACCGAACCCAACACCTCCACCCACCAACACACCAAACCAACCGCCCACCCACCGGACCTTCCTGGGGGAAAGAAAAGGAAAGAAACAAACATAAAAACCGCTCCAGTCAGCCAGCCCGCCTGAACCATTCAGACCCTTATTCCCTGGATGGAATCAGCACCAAGAGCTGCCATGAACTAGGACCGAGACAAGGAGCGAGACACGGAGCCATCCAAGGAACCCCCCCCCCCCCCCCAACGAGGAAGAAAAACTTTATTTTCCCCACCCCCACATTGACATCCACTCCCACACCACATACGACGATAGACACCCAGGCTGGGTTCACCCCCCTCCCATCCCCCACTAACAGAAAGCACCCCCTAAAGGGGGAGCATGTGCCATGACATGTTAATGTTCATATCCCCCGCCCCCAGCTTGACAGGCCCCCAGACTTCACTGTGTTATTATGTTATTCCTACAATAACACACAGTGAAGTGGAGGCCTACCTTCAACATCGGTTTGATGCTCGACAGGAGGCTGATAATTTGAGGAGACTGACCAGACCGCAGTTTGTCATCGACTCATCAACGTCAACATGTCACAAAGACTATTTCTGTACAGACACCGTCAACAAACCCCCTTTCTTCTGGTTTAACCACAGAGCTTTTCCGGTGGTGATGCTGGCAGTCAGACAGCAAACAGGAAGTTACTATTAATTACTGGAAAATGGAGAAAACAAACTAGCTTCGATAGTTTTGATGAAATGTTTGTGACATATGTTTGAGGTCAGCGCTTTGTCTTCAGAACCAGACAGAGAGGCGACTGCACACCAACCTCAAGCTGTGGTTCTGCTCTGCAGCTTGACAAGTTATCTTGTATCTGAAGACCTGTAACACCGACTGAGAGCTCCTGGTTAGGGTTAGCTTCCTCCAATTTCCTTATTTATTATTAATTTATAGGTAGCAAAGCTAATATGTTCATTTGTGGAACATGAGTTTGCAAAGCTAACTTTTTGGTTTGCTGTTGGGTTTCATTTAGATCTTAAAAAGTGGTTAGCTGAGCTGACAAGGACCTGCAGAACTCTGACCCACGTGGTTCTGGTGGTGGGACTGATCTGCTTTAACAAACCATCTACCAACTTCCTGGTGTTGGGGCTTTTGTCACTTTGAGGTTCTTCATTTGGACCGAGGCATGAAGACTGCAGGAGAAGATCGGACCATCAGGTTCTTTATTACAGTTTATGTCAGAGAACAGATCAGAGGTAAAGGAACAAGAACTAGAACAAGACAAGCCATGGAAACACTGAGATCCAGGAGAACAGGCCACATCTACAGCAGTTCAGACCATCTTCTGGTCCCAGACTCCTTCACTGGTGTGACTCCAGGTCTGGATAGACCCTCTACAGTTCATGTCTGAGTTCAAACAGGTCCACATTCACAACCAGGACCTTCTGCAGCCTCATGAACTACATGGTCAGCAGGTCTCTGAGGGTTCTCCACAGTCCAGCAGTCATGAAGCTCCCTCAGATTTAGAAGAGCTGTTCCTCTGAAGCTGACTTCTCTCCAGAACCTCCAGAGACGTTGGTGTGGTCTACCTGTCCAGGTGTGAGTCAGTAGTGAGGCAGCATGGGGCCTGGATGCTGAGCTTTGTAGGAGTAAATGCACTCTGAAAGAACCCCAGTGGGAGACAGCTGGATGATCTTGTTCTGGAACCAAACACAGGAGACATCAGCAGAGAGTAAGAGCAACACTACTGCTGCTGCTGCAGGAGCAGAGAGAGGAGCAGGAACTGCAGCTAATGGGCTGGAGGAAGAGTCTGAAGAACAGGGAGAACCACCATCCACACATGGAGAACACATGGAACAATGGAGAACCTTCCCAGGAGAGGCTGACTGACCATAATTACTCCCAGAGGTCATCCAGAAGGTCCGAGAGGAAACCAGGACAACATCTAGAGCTCTGCAGGCCTCAGAGGTTCCCAGAGCAGAACCTGCTGACATGTGGTGGGACCTTCAACAGGCCGTTCCTGCTGGAGAACCCTCCATGGTGTCTGAGTTAACTCCATTCAGCAGAGCGGGTCAACGTTCCTCGCCGTGACGTTAAAGACTCAGACCTCTGCTAAAAGTAAAGACTAGCTGCTGCTCTGCTGTGACCATCAAGCCCAGCAGCAGCAGGTGAAGCAGCAGCAGCAGGTGAAGCAGCAGCAGCAGGTGAAGCTGCAGCAGCAGGTGAAGCAGCAGGTGAAGCAGCAGCAGCAGGTGAAGCTGCAGCAGCAGCAGCAGCAGGTGAAGCAGCAGCAGCAGGTGAAGCTGCAGCAGCAGCAGCAGCAGCAGGTGAAGCTGCAGCAGCAGCAGGTGAAGCTGCAGCAGCAGCAGGTGAAGCAGCAGCAGCAGGTGAAGCTGCAGCAGCAGCAGCAGCAGCAGGTGAAGCAGCAGCAGCAGCAGGTGAAGCAGCAGCAGCAGGTGAAGCAGCAGCAGCAGCAGCAGGTGAAGCTGCAGCAGCAGCAGCAGCAGCAGGTGAAGCAGCAGCAGCAGCAGCAGCAGGTGAAGCAGCAGCAGCAGCAGCAGGTGAAGCAGCAGCAGCAGCAGCAGCAGCAGCAGCAGCAGCAGGTGAAGCAGCAGCAGCAGCAGGTGAAGCAGCAGCAGCAGCAGCAGCAGCAGGTGAAGCAGCAGCAGCAGCAGCAGCAGGTGAAGCAGCAGCAGCAGCAGCAGGTGAAGCAGCAGCAGCAGCTGCAGCAGCAGCAGCAGCAGCAGGTGAAGCAGCAGCAGTAGCAGCAGCAGCAGCAGGTGAAGCAGCAGCAGTAGCAGCAGCAGCAGCAGGTGAAGCAGCAGCAGCAGCAGGTGAAGCAGCAGCAGCAGCAGCAGCAGGTGAAGCAGTAGCAGCAGCAGCAGCAGGTGAAGCAGCAGCAGCAGCAGCAGCAGCAGCAGCAGCAGCAGCAGGTGAAGCAGCAGCAGCAGGTGAAGCAGCAGCAGCAGCTGCAGCAGCAGCAGCAGCAGCAGGTGAAGCAGCAGCAGTAGCAGCAGCAGCAGCAGGTGAAGCAGTAGCAGCAGCAGCAGCAGGTGAAGCAGCAGCAGCAGCAGCAGCAGCAGCAGCAGCAGCAGGTGAAGCAGCAGCAGTAGCAGCAGCAGCAGCAGGTGAAGCAGTAGCAGCAGCAGCAGCAGGTGAAGCAGCAGCAGCAGCAGCAGCAGCAGCAGCAGCAGCAGCAGGTGAAGCAGCAGCAGCAGCAGCAGCAGCAGCAGCAGCAGCTACAGCAGCAGCAGCAGCAGTAGCAGCAGCAGCAGCAGTGGTGGCTTTGGTTTTAGCACCTTGAACAGTGAACAGCATCAGTCATGATGGTGGTTTGTTACCTGTGGATTCTGCATCTCCTGGTGGTCTAGGCTGGATTCTGCAGAGTCCTTGGCTCTGCAGCAGCAGCAGCAGCCGTTCCTCTTCATGCAGGCACCAACCAGACCTGCAGATCAACATCAGATCAGTCACCTCACATTTAAATAAAACACGTGTCTAACAAACACTTCATGAAGGTTAGACACACCTTTGGGAACTGGAGGAACTACCACACTTGATCTCCAACCAGTGAATGCTATCTAGCAGTGAATGCTACATTCACTGCTAGATAGCATTCACTGGTTGGAGATCTGACCACTAACCCTAACCCTACTTTTACATTTTTTGTTCGTTTTCATCCAAATATTAAAAAATACAGCACTATCAGGACATGATGGAAACAGTGTTTAGTACTGATGACTAAAATAATTTTGACATGGTTGTAATATTGCCTTGTTTCATTGTGAGGTGGCTGTACGTGCTCTGAATGGCCCCTCTAAACATTGCTAATGTTTTATGTAACTTCTTTAAAACATTTAAATGTAATTAAATGAGTAGGAATCGCTGTCAGACCATCAGCACAAAGCTTGTTTGTTTGAAGCCCACAGCTTTATGATCAGCTTTATGACCAAACAATTTTCCACTGCTAGCTCTGCCAACTAGTTCTGGCTGCAGCCTCTTTGATCAGCTTTTTACCAACAAATGATAAATGTATAAACTAGCAGCTGTCCCTCTACAGCAGATCAGCTGCAGACTAGAACTGACCTTTTCAGCTGCATCCAGCCTTTCAGCGACTGCTTTCTAGAAGCTTCTACAGGCTTTCTATAGAAAAGGTGCTCTGTAAACATTTCTGCCCTTCATCAGGAGCTTGTTCCTCACGTCTGCAGGTCACTTTATTTATTTCATGCAGAAGTCCTGCTGCAGTTCAGCAGCAAATGTCCTCATTTCTGCCTGTGGCCATCAGCGGGCGTGTAAACTTTGTGCTTCCTGCAGTCTAAACGTCTTAGTTTCTGATCACATTTAAACTAATTACTAGAAGCTTCTGTCAGGATTGTGCAGCAACAACTAAAGGAGTTTCTGATCACATCTAAACTAATTACTAGAAGCTCCTGTCAGGATTGTGCAGCAACAACTAAAGGAGTTCCTGATCACATCTAAACTAATTACTAGAAGCTTCTGTCAGGATTGTGCAGCAACAACTAAAGGAGTTTCTGATCACATCTAAACTAATTACTAGAAGCTTCTGTCAGGATTGTGCAGCAACAACTAAAGGAGTTTCTGATCACATTTAAACTAATTACTAGAAGCTTCTGTCAGGAATGTGCAGCAACAACTAAAGGAGTTTCTGATCACATTTAAACTAATTACTAGAAGCTTCTGTCAGGATTGTGCAGCAACAACTGAAGGAGTTTCTGATCACATCTAAACTAATTACTAGAAGCTTCTGTCAGGATTGTGCAGCAACAACTAAAGGAGTTTCTGATCACATCTAAACTAATTACTAGAAGCTTCTGTCAGGATTGTGCAGCAACAACTAAAGGAGTTTCTGATCACATCTAAACTAATTACTAGAAGCTTCTGTCAGGAATGTGCAGCAACAACTAAAGGAGTTTCTGATCACATTTAAACTAATTACTAGAAGCTTGTCAGGATTGTGCAGCAACAATTCAATTCAATTTTATTTATATAGCGCCAAATCATGAAACATGTCATCTCAAGGCACTTTACAAAATCAAGTTCAATCATATTATACTGATTGGGTCAGATTATACAGATTGGTCAAAATGTCCTATATAAGGAAACCAGTTGATTGCATCAAAGTCCCGACAAGCAGCATTCACTCCTGGGGAACCGTAGAGCCACAGGGAGAGTCGTCTGCATTGTACATGGCTTTGCTGCAATCCCTCATACTGAGCAAGCATGAAGCGACAGTGGGAAGAAAAACCACCCATTAACGGGAAAAAAAAAAAACCTCCGGCAGAACCGGGCTCAGTATGAACGGTCATCTGCCTCGACCGACTGGGGTTACGGAAGACAGAGCAGAGACACAACAAGAGAGACAAAAAAGCACAGAAGCACACATTGATCTAGTCATCTGTTCTACATTAGATGGTAAACAACTGAAGGAGTTTCTGATCACATCTAAACTAATTACTAGAAGCTTCTGTCAGGAATGTGCAGCAACAACTAAAGGAGTTTCTGATCACATCTAAACTAATTACTAGAAGCTTCTGTCAGGAATGTGCAGCAACAACTAAAGGAGTTTCTGATCACATCTAAACTAATTACTAGAAGCTTCTGTCAGGATTGTGCAGCAACAACTGAAGGAGTTTCTGATCACATCTAAACTAATTACTAGAAGCTTCTGTCAGGAATGTGCAGCAATAACTAAAGGAGTTCCTGATCACATCTAAACTAATTACTAGAAGCTTCTGTCAGGATTGTGCAGCAACAACTAAAGGAGTTTCTGATCACATCTAAACTAATTAGTGGAAGCTTCTGTCAGGAATGTGCAGCAACAACTAAAGGAGATGTCCTGGACAAAGGAAACTAGCTGGTCTTTTCTACCAAGCAGAAATGTTAGAAGAATAAAATCCTCCAAGCTGCAGCGCTGAGAAACCCGCTTACCAAGAAGAGAAACAATCAGGACGGCATTCAGAGCCAAGGAACCCACAACGGCTGGTTCTGTGAGCCAGTCTGCTGGGGTTCTGGACGTGGTGGACAGGCTGGGGCTGGTGGGGCTGGATGGGGTGGATGGAGCAAGCCAAGCTGAAAATGAAGAAGGTCACAGAGGTCTGAGACAAAGAGAACCAGAGCTGCTCCTGTTGAAGCAAGTCAGGGTTTAACGGGGAGACGTGAGGTTCTGTGGAGCCAACTAAAGTAGACACTATGTTAACCTCTCTGCTGCGGGGAAACTGGTTCTGTGGTGACCTGATCTGGAGACCATCACCTGGCTCTCATCAGCCTCCTATGGATCCTGAAACACCTCCAAGTAGACGTGGGACACCAAGCTTCTCCTCAGACGCTGCAAGCTTGGACAACGTGTCTCTAACTTCTAGAAGTCCTTTTAGCACGTAGAGAACGGTTCTGACCTGAACCCGGTCATTCAACCAGCAACCAGCTGCTGTCCCTCAGCTCTGCTCACCAGCAGCTCTTCCTCTAAAGGAGCCAAAGCACCAGGAGCTTTCCTGGACTTCTACTGCTGACTCCATCATCTCCCTGGACCTCTACTGCTGACTCCATCATCTTCCTGGACCTCTACTGCTGACCCCATCATCTTCCTGGACCTCTGCTGCTGACCCCATCATCTTCCTGGACCTCTACTGCTGACCCCATCATCTCAGCAGCTTCTTCTGGGAGAATTACTAGACAATTACTAGATTTACTCTGCAGACACAGAACTTTACTAGATTCTGACCATCAAGCTTTAGACCTCAGTGAGGAACCAGCAACAGAACCTGTGAACCACTGCTTCAGTCTTGGTAGTCACCTGATATCAGCCTGAAGGTCTCCACATCAACAGTCCTGCTGTCCTCCTTCCTCCCACAGAAGTACCACCTGATGTCCTCTGCAGAGACGTTTTTAATCTCCAGCGTCTTTCCAGCTATTAGAAAGTTGGTCTTGAAGTCAGGAGACTTGTAGCTGGGAGAGTTCAAAGAAAAGATATTTCCAATTCCTATTCTGAACTTGTGGTGGATCTCCATGAACCAGAAGATGTCATGATGGTTGATGGAGCAGGTTAAAGTCACATCCTGACCCAGCTCTGCTCTGACCTCCAGGTTCTGACCCAGCTCTGCTCTGACCTCCTCCACCCTCTGAGCCTGTGAAGGGAGCAGAACCAGCAGCAGCAGCAGCATCCACAGCAGGTCCATCAGCAGGCCTACATGTAGCAGTGGAGCCACTGTCAGGAAGCTCCTCTGCTGTGAAGCTGACACAAAGTGCTCTTCACTTCCTATTTCTCTGGGGATGACGCTACGTCTGATGACGAACCACGACTACGGAGCTCGTCTCTGAAGAAGGAAGTCAAGCTGCTCTCCTCCTCCTCATGGCTGCTGCTGCAGGATCTCGGCCAGCGTCTGGATTTATAGAAGGTCACACTTTACCACTTTACCACTGGTGAGCATAGAAAACTTCTCAGTAAGGTCCAAACAGCAGCAGCAGTGCTACTGGTCCTGATCACTGTGAATAAGAGACATAAAACTAACGTGACATCAGTTAGTGACTGAGGCCTAAAATTATAGAAGCTTTAGTGGAAATAACAGAAATGAACCTTCTCAGCAAGACTAAGGACACCTTATTTCAATATGGAGATCTTCAGAGGAAGTATTTTTATTAATAAATGTTATTATTTCATCAGCAGCAAATATAAACATGAACCAAAATCCTCGGTTTTGAACTTCTGGCTGATTATTTGGAGCTTCAGTAGAACCTCAGTAGGTTCTACTGAAATCTAGCATTCAGTGCTCAATGACTAGAAACGCCTTATTTAGATTATTCAATTCAATTCAATTTAATTTTATTTATATAGCGCCAATTCATGAAACATGTCATCTCAAGGCACTTTACAAAGTCAAGTTCAATCATATTATACAGATTGGGTCAGATTATACAGATTGGTCAAAATGTCCTATATAAGGGAACCAGTTGATTGCATCAAAGTCCCGACAAGCAGCATTCACTCCTGGAGAAGCGTAGAGCCACAGGGAGAGTCGTCTGCATTGTACATGGCTTTGCAGCAATCCCTCATACTGAGCAAGCATGAAGCGACAGTGGAAAGAAAAAACACCCATTAGCGGGAAGGAAAAACCTCCAGCAGAACCAGAACCAGGCTCAGTATGAACGGTCATCTGCCTCGACCCACTGGGGTTACAGAAGACAGAGCAGAGACACAACAAGAGAGACAAAAAGCACAGAAGCACACATTGATCTAGTAATCTGTTCTACATTAGATGGTAATAGTGGTGATCTGTCCTCCCTGGATGATTTCACAGTCAACAGAACGTCAGACCAGGTGTACCTACTATGAAGAAAAAAGAGAGAGAACAAAAAGTTAAAAGCTGAAATGACGACAGTCATTTCAATGTAATGCAATGCAAATCTGGAGAACAGTAGAAATCAGTAGAGTGAAAAAAATAGGCCCTGATGTCCTCCAGCAGCCTAAGACTATAGCAGCATAACTATAGAGGTAGCTCAGGGTAACATGAGCCACTCTAACTATAAGCTTTGTCAGAAAGGAAGGTTTTAAGATTAGTCTTAAAAGTAGACGGGGTGTCTGCTTCATGGACCAAAACTGGGAGTTGGTTCCACAGGAGAGGAGCCTGATAGCTAAAGGATCTGCCTCCCATTCTACTTTTAGAGACTCTAGGAACCACCAGCAGACCTGCAGTCTGAGAGCGAAGTGCTCTGTTAGGAACATACGGAGTAATCAGAGCTCTGATATATGATGGAGCTTGATTATTAAGGGCTTTATACTTTAGAAGAAGAATTTTAAATTCTATTCTTGATTTAACAGGAAGCCAATGAAGGGAAGCTAAAATTGGAGAAATATGATCCCTCTTGTTGATTTTCATCAGAACTCTTGCTGCAGCATTTTGGATCAGCTGAAGACTTTGAACTGCATTTTGTGGACTTCCTGATAGTAAAGAATTACAATAGTCCAGCCTTGAAGTAACAAATGCATGGACTAGTTTTTCAGCATCACTCCTGGACAGAATGTTTCTAATTTTGGCGATATTCTGGAGGTGAAAAAAGGAAACTCTGGAAACCTGTTTAATATGGGATTTAAATGACATGTCTTGGTCAAAAATAACACCAAGGTTTTTTACTTTATTACCAGAGGCCAAGATAATGCCATCCAGATTAAGTGATTGATTAAGAAGTTTATTTTTTGAGGACTCTGGTCCAAAGATTACAACTTTCTGTCTTGTCAGAATTTAGATGCAGGAAATTTAAAGTCATCCAGCTTTTGATGTCATCAAGACATGACTGCAGTTGAAGTAACTGATTGGATCCATGCATCATTTATCAGATCTAAATATACATAAATACCCTGCTGACCTCAGCAGGAGAACCAGTCCTGCTGGATCCTGGTGTGGATCGGGTAATTCAGGGTGTCCAGACCACAGTTGTCCAGTCAAACGTCCTCCAGGACCAAAAGTTAAAGAATAACCACCAATTCTATCTCTTTGCTTTACAGCTCCATGAACGATGAGCATGTAATGTTTGAACTAAAGAAAGTAGTGAACTTTTCTCCATGCGGTTCTTCTGGGTCGACTTTTTTCTCTGTTCTCAGTGATACCAGCAGAATTTGGGTCGGCCTTTCTCTAAAACACTGGCTATGTTTAGCAACGTTTATTAATGCATAACAGCAGGTTTTGGTTACAAAAGTCAATTCTAGTAAAAGTCACTGGGTGGAAGTGGTTTGCTATGAAATGAAAAAGTCAAACCTCTGGTTATTAAACTTTGTGTTGTTCCTGACATCTGAACTGGAACAAGAATTTTATCCGTCGTAATCATTTTGCTTTAAATGAAAAATAAAAAGTCTGCATCTTCATCAGCCACCTGGGCTGAAGGGCCAAATCCTCCCAGAATCAGTCCAGGGGCCTCACATGGTCCCGGGTCCAGTTTGCTGAAATGGACTGCAGGAACTCCACCTGGTCCTCAGTGGTTAGTTCCCCCCCACCCCCCCCCCCCCCCACCACCTTCTTCTGTGCATCCTGACGATGCCGGGGCTCCTGACCACATCAGAGGCAGACTTTGGGGCCCAGCCAAACGTTTGTGAGGGGCCCTGAATGTGAAAGGTTCTGAGGGGGACAGAACCGGTCCCCCCCCCCCCCCCCCCCCCACCCAGGTCCAGTTCTCCCTGCTGTTCTCAGACTTCCTCTCCTCCAGACTATGCTAGCAGTCTTTCTTTGGTTCTGGCTACTCTCTACTGGCTGCTGATTGTTCTAGTCTCAGCTTTAATATATTTAAAGTGTCTCAGGATCTAAATGTGAATCCAGAACCGAGGCAGAACTTTCTGTCTCTGGGTTCTCACTGGTTCTGTTGCTGGGCTGTGTTTCATCTCTGTTATTTTATCCATGCATGTTCAGCATTTTAACAACTCTTGTGTTTCATTGAGCTCCTTAATAAATCAGAGCAGCAGAGAAACGGTGCAGCTGCTGTTCTTGTCCACTAGAGGGAGACATCCCACCTGTCTTCAGAGTCCAGCTCTGCTCTCAGGGTCTCTGAAGTCCTGATGAGCCTCAGCCTGCAGGCCCAGAGCTGCAGCAGAAGCTCCACAGGGTTCACTAGAACAACCTGAGGACCGATCCTGGTGGAACCGGAACCTTCAGGGCGGAGCCATCCTAGTGGGAGGAGCCATCCTAGTGGGAGGGGCCATCCTAGTGGGAGGAGCCTAAATGTGACCTACAGGTTCTTCCTGTTGCCTCTGTCAGTCTGTCATGGATCAGGAAGAGAGAGCAGTCTGCTGGAGCCAAGCTGGAGGACTGAGGGTTCTGGTTCTGATCCATAGCCTCTGCTTCAAAGGTTGGTGTCCAGAACTTCATGGATCTTTAAGTCTGAACATGTTCTGTTAATGTTTCACTGTCTCTGGTTGGATTTCAAGCTTCAGTTCTGGGTTTAAAACTGAAACCTGTTGGATTGTTGAATGTTTGGCTTGAATGGGACTGAACTCAGCATCAGAACCAAACAAGCGGGTCCAGACAGATGGTGTTCTGGACCTGTCCTCAGTTACTGGGTTTGCCTGCTGTGTGATTTATACCCAGGTCAGCTGACCCAGCAGAACCCTCTGCTGGGTCAGCTGTAGGGTCAGAGTCTCCGGGCTTCCTGCAGAACGCTCCAGAACTCTGCTTTGCTGCCAGCTGATCGGTTCTGATGCTCCAGTACCGACCCAAATTTAGCTGGTTTCTGTGTTTAGTTTGTCTGTAATTCAGGATTTTAGGATGAAACAATAACTCGTTCTAGAAAATGACCTAAAGGAGGTCTAGGACAGATTTTATTTGGTTCTGTTGGGTTTCTGGGCTTTGAGGAGCAGTTCAGGGTGGACTGGTCCAATTCAGCAGTCAGAACCTGTCCCAGTGGCATTAAATGAGGGAATAAAGAACTGTTTCTGTCTGGATAATTTAACTGATTTAGAGAAAAACAATGGTTCTGAACGTGGAACCCAAACCATGACAGAACCGCCGTGCTTTCCAGTTCACTTCTTCTTGGCTGTCGGATGTCGGTTAGTCTGACGGGTCAGAACACGCCGTGTCAGCAGGGCTGAGTGGAACGTCTGGTTTCATCTGAACATCTGGGGCTGTTTCTCTGATAACCGCAGGAGCACGCCACACTTTTCAGATGTTTTCCACCATATTTTGCCTCCAAGCTGCTTCCATCCCTTCTATAGAAAGTGTCTTAGTTCACCTGTGGACTGAAAGGGGCTCCTTTACTGAACACATCCTGCTCTGCAGCAGCTTTTCATCAAAGACCTGATCAGATGTCTCTGATGCTGGATTTCAGCACTGATGGCCCTAAATGCTGAGAATGCTGGTAAAGCATCCAGACCCCTCAGGCGACCAGAACCAGAACCTGGAGGTGCTGAAGGTGCTGCTCAGCCTGTTGTCAGCCTGTAAACAGAGCCAGAGGAGAACCAATGTGGACCAGACCGCCCTGCTGTCCAGCCTTTCCTCTGGTCTCCATGTGTGGTCCAGACACCAGCCTGGAAGCAGCACCTGGTTCTGCTCCACCCATCTGGACCAGACCCAGAGGACTGAGGGTGCAGCAGGTCAGGAGACGTCGTGGTTCAGCGTCTCCTGACCTCAGGATGTATTCCTCTGCTCAGCTCTGAAAGGTGCTGCAGGTGAAGCTGCCTTGCCTTCAGCAAACAGCCTGGTTCTGTCTTCATGTGTGGAGGTGGGTGTGGTCACTGCAGGCTGGGCCACCCCACTGAGACCCGACTTAACCGGGTCAGCCGTCTTTGTTCTGGTCTTCTGTTCCTATTATGATCCAGGAGGATGGAGCCAGTGTCCACCTTGAAGCTCCTCTAGGGAGAAACTTCCTGAACCAAACAGTTTCCCCTCAGAAACGCCGATCATCTCATCCTGCAGGAATTCACCTTTCTCTCTGATTGGTTCTGAAAATGAAAACTAGATCATCAGTTCACAGTAAAGGGTGGTGTGAGCATGCTCTGTGGACTGTAGCTTCACTCAGTCCACGGCTGAATTCTGATATTTTTAAACTAAAACTGTTTTTATTGACGACGTTTAATGAAACTGGAACCAGGCCACTGATGGACCTAACACCCAGAGACTGTAGCTGTGAGCCAGAAATAGGAAGTTGTGTCATCAGGACCCGTCTGGAAGGTGGAGACATGGTGATGAGGTCCAGATGAAGAGCTGCTGTGTTTCCACAGAACAGAACCATGTTGGACGTCTCCACCCACTCATCATCATCAGAGGGGTCCATTCATGGTGGATCAGTTCTTTCTGAAGGTTCAGTGATCAGACGGCTGCAGGAACGTCCAACAGTACCGTAGAACTCTGACCCAAACAGCCTCGTTTGCCTACATTCATTCTAGGAAGATTAGAGGAAGATTATTCTTAAACATGACTGGACCGAGGCTTGGACATGTCTGGATGGACATACAGCTGTCTGTCCAGCAGAACCTATGGACTGGTAGACATCAGAACCAGAGGAACGTCCAACAGTACCGTAGAACTCTGACCCAAACAGGCTGCTGAAGAGGCTATAATGTCTATAACATGACGAGGCTTGGACATGTCTGGATGGAGACGCAGCTGTCTGTCCAGCAGAACCTATGGACTGGTAGACATCAGAACCAGAGGAAGGTCCAGTAACCCAGTGAAGGGGGTTAAAGCCTGAGGTCTAAACATGTTGGAGACCCAAGGAACCCAAATTGCTGCGGTGAGAAAGAGACTCTGAGGAGACGGCAGTGTCAGCAGTTTGTTTCTGTACCGTTCTGGTCCAAAGACCTGATAAAGGACATGCTGGTTGTTGTTGTTGTGACTCCAGGACTGTTGTCAGTGGTTCTGGATCAGTACCTCAGCCCTGCTGATGGAGGAAGTGATGATGTCAGAGAGGCAGCGGGTCTCCTTTCTAAACCCAGAACTCAGCCTGTTCCCTCTGATAGGAACAGTGTACAGAGGTAGAACAGCAGGAACAGTCCAGCGGTACCAGGAAGGTACCAGGAAGGTACCAGGAAGGTACCAGGAAGGTACCAGGGTTCAGGAGGATGGTGGACTGCTTCAGAATCTAGTGTGTCATCTAAAATAGGTCTGAGGTGTCTGTCAGAACCAACCTCTCACTGCTCTGGCCTTTCATCAAAGGGACTTTCAGCTTGTGAGGCTTTCTCCTAAAATCAGTGACCGCAGAACGTTCCCCGGGTTCCACTGCTGCCTCAGCAGCTCGATAAACGCAGAGACAGCTCTCCCTTCTCTGGGAGGGTAGAGGAAAAGATTCAGTTAAGATCAGACTCCTCCCACCCTGGACCATGGATGTCTTCAGACCAAGAAGGAGCCAATCATCAGTGACTTTATGATGATGTGACGTTAAATCTGCTCTGCCACGTGTTGCTTTACTGAATAAAAAGTAGAGGTGGCAGCACACAGCCCTGAGGCGTCCCAGAGGAAGGTTATCTCAGATCTAACAGAGGTGGTTAGCTGTCTGGGTCCTGCTGCTTAAATCATCCAGGATCCACACCAGCAATGATTCCTTTAATCTAACTGGAGGTCAGAACCATGGAGCCTTCAAGTTAAAATGTGCGTCTGAATCGTTTTAACAGCTGAGAAACAAGTTCCTCAGCAAGAGTCTGGCATGTGTGCCGTTAAATCTGAGGGACTGAAGCAGCTTCACTGCCTGGACTCTGCTGCCCTTCAGCCTGGTCGTCGTGACCTTTAACCTTCAGCTGCTGAAGCCTGTGGAGTCTCAGATGGAGCTCTGTGGTTCTCTGCCACTCTTTCATGGTGTTCTCAGGTCCAGGGGAAGCAGTGGGGGAGGGGGGGGGTCTTAGTTCTGCAGACAGTTTGAACACGTTGGCTTCATGTTGGTGATAAACTCTGAGTGTGGAAGCTCTTTCTCCAGCTAAAGTAAAGCTGAAGTGGTTTCAGACCTGCTGGAAGAGCAGGTCAGACCTACTGGGTCCTTATCATGACTCTAACCAACCAGAACCAGCCAGCAGTGGTTTAAAGACCCGTCCAGTTCTACCTTCAGCAGCTTCTACAGCTCAGTAATCAGTAGAGAACAGACGATCCTTCTGCCTGGTTGTTGGTCCAACTCCAGCAACATGTTTCTGTCAGAGATCCAGTCCAGACATGTTGAAGACACCCAGAGAAGATCTGAACCTGCTGGACGATAACATCGTATAAACTGGTTGTTCTTCCTGCCAGCCTGATAGGTCCACGATCATCTGATTAGATCTGCATTATCTCCTCATCTCTGAACCTGAGACCTCCGTTCTGCTTTCAGTTCCACTTCTCATCTTAGAGTCCAACCTGAACCCACAGAGGAGGATCTGGGGACACTGGGCTCCGTGTTATAAAACACAGAGTCAGCAGAACTTTACCAGTCTCCACAGACACTGCCAGCTTCAGGTTCCTCAGCTGCATGAGTGGAACGTTCTCTCCACGGTTCCTCTGTTGTCCTGTCTCTGGACCTGCAGGTCATGCTGACAGTGTCTCAGAGCTTGTCTTGGTCTCCTGGTCCCAGAACTGAACCACCAGATAAAGCCCGTCGTTTCCCACTTCTTCACTGCACATCCTCTCAGTTTCATGTTGAGGGAAAATCTTCTTCCTCTTTGCTTCCAGTCAGAGATCACGGCGTCTACAGCTCCCTCAGACATTGATGTGTTTACTGATGTGTTTCTTGTTTTTCTCCGCGGAGCGTAAGGGAAGAAGCACTTTATTTTAAAAGCTTCGTTCCCTTCTTGTGTCGTCATCTTGTCCTTTACTGACCTTTGTTCCTGCGGTGCATGGCGCCTCAGTGAAGCAGCCCTAGTTTCAATGTGCCTCTTGCTATAATGACGGTAAAGTTCTACTCTAACATAAAGCAGGTGTGGACTGGCTGCAGTAGACCAGGCTCTAACGTTCCTACTCTCTCTCTGGAGATGTTCCCTCTCACTGTCATTCTGTTGGCACAGCAACAGAGGTCAGCCCGGCTGCAGAGCAAACTTTGTTCTGTCAACATCCATTAAACCATCAAACATGGCTAAAGTCATGAGCTACGGAGTCATGAGCTACGGAGTCCTTCACACGGTCTGAGCCAATCAGCTGCTGGATCAGCAGGTCTGATGGGCCCCAACAGGAAGTGATGCAGGAGCAGGAAGCATCTCACCTGGTTTGGACCCCAGCTCGTCTGTCAGAGCGGTCCAGATGGTCCCACAGAGAGCTCGGTTCAGTCCAGCTCAGCATCATCAACTCTAGACCATCAACTCAGAACCAGGGAGGAAGACCAGAGAGCAGTCCAGAACCAGCAGACCACAGGTTCTGGGCCAGGGTTCTGCAGGCCCTAGTGTCTGTTTTAGCACACCTGAGTCCAGAACCAGGTCATGACCAGGACTTTGTAGAACTGGACCGCATGCTAAGGTACTCTGCTTCATACCCGATGGATCAGAACCAGAACATCAGGAGGGGTTCATTCACTGGGTTCTAGTCAGACTAAGAGTAGACAGACAGGAACCAGCGACCCGACTGAGGCGGGTTCGCCTGACTGCTTCCTCTGTCATCAGTCAGCTGCAGGTCAAACAGGATGTTCCTGCTGGTTCCAGCCAGTCAGAACCAGCTAGTTCCAGCCAGCCAGAACCAACAGGTTCCACCAGGAACTGGAAGTCCAGCTGTTGATAGTCCACAGATCAGCTGCTGCCTTTGTTCAGGATACGACTACTTCCTGGAGCAGGCTGAGTGTAAACAAATGTATTTAAATACAGGATTCAAATCTGTGGGACCTTGTTACCATGGTTACAGTGACGGACCAGACACGGTCTGTGTAGGCATATTGTTACAAGCTCAGGAAAACCAGAACCGAAGCTTCCCCATGTTGAGGACCGCTGAGTGATCAGCCCGTCTGTCCTTATATCTGTCCTCAGTGGGCTGCTGGTTCTGAGAGGACCATGGTGGACATCAGTGGACTTTGGACCAGAAGCTCCGGAGGATGACCAGAACTGAAGCTTCACTGTGAAGAAACTCTGGTAATTTTAATTATTATTCAGGTTGAAATGAGCATTTTGTAGTTGTGTTGCAGATAAATTGTTTTTCTGCTGGATCTTGATGTTTAGACTTTATTCATATTTTAATCTGATGCATGCTGATGTAAACAGGTGTGCAATAAGGCAACCAAAGGTAAGTTCACCTATGGAGCCTCTGGGTGTGAATGAAACACAATAAGACAGGAAATGAGCTCAAAATGTCTACATTAAGTTATTATTAGGGCTGAAGTTATTGAAGCATATACTGTATAATAAGCAGATGTTCCATAATATTAGAGTAAACAATCTTAAAAGTGAATGTGGACAAAGCTGAAAGCCATCTGTAGCTGGTAGCTAGAGTTTTCCTTAAGACCAAAGGTAGGTGAATGGATTGCTGTCAGTAACGGTGAACTGAGCACCATAAAGATAATCATATAATATATATATATATATATATATATATATATATATATATATATATATATATATATATATATATATATATATATATATATATATATATATATATATAGATATATATATATATATATAGATATATATATATATATATATATATATATATATATATATATATATATATATATATATAGATAGATAGATAGATATGTTTTATGGTGAAAAGTAGCCTAGAGGAAGACTTAAAGCAGCTAGATAGTCATGGAGAAAGCCGCCGTTAGCAGCAACTGCTGGATCAAACATCAGCTCAGAAAACCAAATGTTCAATACTCGAAGGTCAACGAGCATCAGAACCGAGCATCAGAACCGAGCTACGAGAACATGCGCGTTCATTTCAGGACCAACCTGGAATGGATCATCCACCAAGAGAACATGAACAGGAAGTTCTGCACAGTAAGTTTGTGGTTTGGTACCATCTGGTTAGCTAATGATGTAGCAGAGTGTAGCTAGAGCCGACTGCTTTCTTTAACCTTACCGACTGGATCTCACCACCCCATAAGGGCTGGATCCTTCATGAAGACAGGAACGTTTCTTCATGGTTCCTTTAAATAAAGACCATCTGTTTGCTTTTCAGAGATACCTTTACCTGTCTGTAAGTCATAGAACTGCATATATTAGATCAGTTTATAGTGACTGCAGAACCGTGTCTTTGTCAGCTGCAGGAGAACCGTTGATAGGAGACCGGATGTTCCTCACCGTGAGGACCATATCTAGTAGACCGTGGTGGTACAGTGGTGTCTAAACAGGAACTCTGTGATTTATTGAGTGAAAACATGATGGTAGAACCATGCGGGGTTAGCAGAGGTCAGGTCCCAGGAGATATGTTGTTCTCTGTGGAGGTTCCCACTTCTCCAAGAACCTCTCTCAAACTGCCAGGATTGATCTACCTCAGCTCGCCACAGGAGCACCATCGCTACAGAAATCTGCTGTTTCTGTGACTGGACTTTGGAACGTGTGCTGGAGTCATGCTCAGGTACTGCTGTGGACTTTATTCTTTTGTCCTGAGGGCTTCAGATTGTTAAAGAGGTTAATATTTAGCAGCCTTTACCTGGTTTATGTGTAACAGGGAGCTGATGCATGGAGCTTAGGGGGGGAGGGCCTGTGTGTCAGAATGTTTCTAACCTGGTGAGGTGCTAGACATGTCTCATCTATCTGCAGTTTCCTTCAGCTGATCTTTGCCATAACCTCCAACATGCAGAAAGGTTCTGGAAGCTTAGCAACATGTGAGGAGCATCAGCATTCAGCTTCTCCTGCAGCTAGTTAGAGATTTAGGCCAGTCTGACCTGAGTCAGATGTTAGCTAGCTACATTTAGACACCAGCTAGAACATCTACAGTCAGACCAGGAGATCTGTACAGTCTGTCACTGCATCCAACCTCAGAAAGTCCAGTTCATTCCAGCTGTTTCTCTTCCAGATGAACCTCGATCTACCTGCTTTTACGCCTGGAAGAACCTGTTATGCTGCAGAGGGACTCAGCAGTGGAACCTGCAGAGCAACAAACATGTTGGAACACATCTGCTACCTGCAGGAAGACCTGCTGGAAGACAGCTTCAAGATGAGAATCAGCACAGCGTCCAACTTACAGGCCTGACCGTGGTGACGATGTTCAGAGCAAACTGAAGCAGAGATGTTAGCAGAACCAGGAGGAGCAGAGAACAGATTCTGACCCAGCAGCTCAGAAAACACAGCAGTGGGTCAGAAAATCAGAACTCGGCCTAAAAATAGCAGCAGGGTTTGAGTTTATAGAATCAGTTTAAAGTTAAACTGATTTCATCAAATCACACTAAAGTCTAGAGTCCAGAGCTCTGACTGACAGAAAGCATCTGGTCAGGAGATCCTGTGATGGTTCCCCGTGTGAAACAAGCTGAGGCCTAAAAACTCCACAAACCACCAGAGACCAAGACTTATTGCTGACTCCTGTGAATCCTTCTGTAGCTGCATGAGGAACTTCTCTGCTTTGTGAGATAAAACCACCACAGATTACAGGAACTCTGCACAGAGCTGTCCTGTCAGCTGCTTTAAATCCTGAGGGTTGAATGTCTGGTTGCTTCAGAGAGCAGCCAGCTGGTTCTGGATCTGGGCTTCAGTCTGGATCAGTCTGGATCTCAGAGTCTGGATCAGTCTGGATCTCAGAGTCTGGATCAGTCTGGATCAGTCTGGATCTCAGAGTCTGGGAACATCTGAAGGTCTACATCAGGGCTCCTCCCATTCAGCTGTTTTCACCGCCATCATCCATCTGTTGTCATAAACTGCTCTATTAACGCTCTTTAATGCGAGCCGACAGGAGAACATGACAGGAGGGGCAGGAGAACTTTCTATTGTTTGAAGAAGGAAACAATCGGACCGTCTGCCTTCCCTCTTTTCTGTTTCACTTCAGTGTAAAACCACAGAAATGGTTCCTGAAAGCTAGAATCTGGTTGGAGCAAAGGTTTCCACTTTATTTAGAAACCGTGATGGAAAACCTCGCAGACAGAACCGGTTTTAGTTGTTAAACGGAACTGATATTATTTGTTGACAAAGGTACAGAGGAGCAATGTTGTGAACAGCTTTGAAGGTAAGGAGGAGACTCCCATGAATCACTTTGATCGTCTTTGTTACTGAAAAGTGTTTTTTAAATGAACTTACCTCGCCTTACTTTGTAGTTGATACGATGTGTGAGTGGGAGCCGATGAAGCTGCTGCAGAGCAGCTGTGATGTGATGGACTGAAGGGCTTCATGTGATGATACTGAGTTTTAGACCAGCTGTCATTTATCAAGGGTTTTATGTGGAGGACCAAAAAAAAGAGAGTTACAATAATCTAGACTATAATCTGGGTGTCATCCGCATAGCTGTGAAAGTGCATATTATGTTGTAGAAAATGTGACCAAGGGGGAGAATGTAAATGAAGAACAACAGGGACCATGGACAGAGCCCTGGGGAACACCGGAGGTGACAGGGACTGGACAGGAAGTGAATGATTTTAACTGAATGTGGCCTGAAAGATATGAATGAAACCAGGTAGGGGGCTTACTTAGAGAGAGGAAAGTCTATGGAGATGGAAGGTGTGGGAGATTGTGTCAAAGGCTGCGGTCAGATCAAGCAGAAGGAGAATGGATAGTAAAGAGGAGTCAGCAGCCAGGAGAAGGTCATTAGTGACTTTGATAAGCGCTGCTTCAATGCTGTGAAGAGGACAGAAACCAGACTGGAATTGTTCCATCTAAATTATTGCGGGATAGATACACATGGAGTTAAGCAGCAACTGTTGTTTCAACAATTTTGGAAATAAATGGAAGATTAGAGATTGGACAAAATTAATAAAGTTATTGGGTTCTGAACCAGGTTCCTTGAGAACTGGGGTTACAGCAGCAGGTGTAACACCTGGAGAACAAATGAAGTCCAAAATACGTCCTTTAGCATTGTGGGAACATTGATATATGGCTGTAGTGCAAAGCAATAGGTGCGTTTAAGGGTTCTACTAAAACTGACCGACGGTTTAAGCTCTCTAGAGCTTTTTGTTTATCTCTGAAGTCTTTTAATGCAGCACTAGTTAGAAACCTCGTCTCCATTCTTCAGCCTCTATCCTGTCCTTCAGGAACTTCACTAACCAGCTGAACACAAAGGGAAACTAGACGATGACTATCAGAGAGACACCAGCAGCACCAGAACCTACAGCTCAGCTCAGAGTAAAGCTTCTAGAAGCTTCTGGCAGCAGATCAGCAGACTGAGGCTTGGTCCTCCTGCTGCTCCTCCTGGTAGAGGAGGACTCAGGGGTTCTCCATCTTGGTTGACTGCAACACAAACACCAGATGTTCCCTTTAAACCTGGAGGCAGTACTGGTCAGAGAGCTAATTTCTCTTCAACACAGTTTAACTGGTTGACCTGACACCTTCAGCCTGTCCTCTGAACATCTTCTCTGGGGATGGTACAATGAAACATGTCCTCCTGCTGAAGGTTCTTCATGATGATGGAGAGGTTCCCCCTTGGTCCTCCTCCTCTTGTCCTGTTCTCCATCCTTGGTGGTCTAAGAGCACGTTCCCAGAAGACAAAGCTATTCTCTGCTGAAGACTTGTAGACATGAGGTGGAGTAACATCTTCCAGAAAACCCTCAATGACCAGAACCAGCAGCTCCCTGTGGAAGAACCCACTCAGCTTTAGATCTCACTTTATTCAAGCAGCTTCAGCTGAACCTGAGTTTTGTTATTGGGCTTCTGATCCAAAGATAAAACTACTATTACAAGCTGGTACCTGGTTCTGGTTACCTGGCAGACTGGGCCCAGAAGTCCACCTGAAGCAGGTCCACCTCTGCACTGATCCCAGGTGAGGCTGCCTGCAGGTGTATTTCCAGAAAGCAGGTTTCAGAAACCGTGACCCTGAAATCTTCAGTGGATTTAATAAATTAAAGATTGTCTGCCTTCCCTGAATGACAATTATGAACATATTCATATTTCTCACTAGAGCTGCCTTCAAAATGCGTAGAACTGCAGATGTTTTACCTAAATGTTGCTTTTTATGTATGGTGATGTAGAAACCTGCATCCACAGGTATCGCCAACAGTAGAAAATGTAAAAATTTTAACTAAAATCTAAATCTAAAGGCAAATTTACTGAAAATAAACATTTGATAAACCTTCCAACATCATAATAAACCACAGCAGCTTTGTCACCTCTCCCAGTGATTATCTCTGTAATAAACTGAGTTTCTCCCTCTTGGCTTCTGTAGAATAACTATAAACATTAACCAGGTTTTATTTAATGATCTACAAAATGTTTCCCTTCAGCCGTGAATCCCTCCTCCACTGCGCCCCCTGGTGGTCATATCATAGAATGGTCCATATTCTGTGTGTTAGAGAGCAGCTACAGAACGATTTTACCTGGATATTGTTCTTTAAGTGGAGCTCTGGTTCTCATTAACCAGGTTTTCTGGTTTAGGGTGGCAGGAAATAGGAAATCATGACATTCCTGATTGAAAGCAAAGCTCCTGTTTCTGATCTATGGAGTTAATCTCTTCTGCAAAGAGCTCAGGCTGCTGATTCTGGATGTTTAGGGCAGTTCTGGTCCAGTGGTTGGAGCAGCAGGTTCTGAGAAGGCTGCTAGAACCCGGGTCCATCCCTGCAGAGCGCCAATAAACTGGAGAACATCAGATTACCTGTCTGAGGTGACCAGGAAGTAAACCCCGCTCAGACAGACGCCCTCTAGTGGCAGAAAGGAGTTACACCAGACAACAAACCCGTTCAGAACCATTTTAATTCAGATCAAGCTTCAAACAAAGCAGCAACATGACATTAATCAGATATTTCATCACCTGGGTGGTTTTATCTAGAGCGAGACGATATAAAGGCCACGCAGCGTTTATTTAGCTCACAGGTCAACCCTCAGGAGGAACCAGACAGGTTCTGTTCTCTGCTGAGCTCATCTATAGAACCTGGTCCAGAGAACCCTCTGTCTACCTTCACCTGGTCTACTTAGAACATCCAGGTTCAGAACAATGAATGAATTAGCAGACATGACACCTTATTTCCTATGAAGATCCTGGACGTCATCAACCAGTAACATAAATATTCCTTCAGTCTTTGCAGCATTATACAGGAAGACAAATAAAGATAAATAGAAATAAACACATCAGCAGGACTTCAGTCCTTCACCGTTTAAAGAGCAGATCAGGACTTTAAGGCAGAAATGTAGTAACTTGTGTCGTAGTGCCTGGATTCTGCTCAGAAAGGCAATCATCAGAACACAGAGCCAAGATTTAACGGTTATCACCTGCTGCTAACATCCGTCTTTAATGAAGAATATATCTAACTATGATTCAGTCAGTAAATATTTAACACTCCTTCAAACAGGAAGCTTTGCTTCTTCTAGTTAATTGTCACCTGTGGACCGTTAATTAAGTTTTCACACCCCTGAGCTCAGACACTAGAAATGCAGAATTGTGGCTTCAGTCGTCTGGTTGCTAACTGCAGTCAGAAATGATTTTATTTATTTTAGTTTAGTGGCTGTTGAGCCTTTGGTCAGAAGAAGACTTCTTCAGAAATAAATAAATCTAACTATGATTCAGTAAATAACAGTAAATAACAGTAACGGGGTTCCTGGAGGACCAGCATCATCTCCTGACCTTCTGGTAGCAGGACTCTCAGGTCCTGCAGGGCTGGTGTCCACAGCTGCTAGACGTGTCCCTGTCCTCCACACCTGGACCACCTCACCGGCCTGATGGTGGAGCCATCAGGTGTGTAGAAGTTGAGACGCATCTTAGACCCACAGAGCTATGCTGATGGCTCCACCATCTGCATAGCTCTGTGGGTCTGCTGATGGCTCCACCATCAGGAGTGTAGAAGCAGAGACACATCTTAGAGCTGCAGGACACCAGCCCTGCAGGACTGGAGATGTTCCAGAAACATTGAGCTGATGAGTTCCTGAGGAACTGACCCTGTGGTGATGACCTGCAGAACGTCATGGACCGGCTGAACGTAAGCTAGGACTAATGTGGAGCTGCTGGACACTGAAGCCGGTCTCTAGCAGAAAGGTGGACCAGAAGTGGTGGACCAGTAGCGTTTGGACCCTGGAGCTCCTAGAACAGCAGCAGACTGAGGGCAGAGAGGACAAACATCTGCAGAACGTTGGAGGCTCCACAGGTGGCTGAGTTCCCCACGTCTTCTGTCACTGCAAAGAAAGCAGAGGTTAGCCGTCTGGACGCAGCACAGAGACCTCCATCATGGCCCAGAGAGTCAGCCGTCAATGGCTGATGGTGTGGAGCCGGTCAGTAGAACCTGAATGTGACCTCCTCCATCACCTGTTAGCCTGATATCTGCTTCAGACTAGGAGCTCACCTGTCAGGCTTACTCTGGTTGTCTCTCCAACACCATCAGAGACGACGGTGCATTTATAGTCTCCAGTGTCATTCTTCACCAGCTTGTCCAGGACGATGGAGTAGTTCTTGTTCAGGAACTGGTTTGAGAAGCTGGAAACTCGACCTTTGTACTTCACATCCTGAGTCCCCAGGTTCGTCTGGCCTTGGATGATGTCCATCAGAGCCAGATTGTTCCCATCTCTCCAGAACACATTCACTGCAGAAGACTTGGTAGAACTGCAGGGCAGCAGGACACTTTTTCCAACCTGGCCTTCAGAGACGAGGTCCAGGCAGATCACTGAGGAACAGCAGAAGACAGGAGAGATGAAGAAACACCAGAAATGCTGAGAAGACACCGTGAGATGGAGCTGGGACTTTATATCAGGAGAAGCTGCTCGTGTTCCTCTCTGCGTGCAGATCATCAAGCGTTTTATACTAAACTAGTGGCATAATGCAGACAGAAGGTGTGTCAGCGGCTGAACCAGTTCTGTGCTTTCAGTCTAGATCCAGGACAATTGACTAGGTTACCCCCCCCCCCCCCCCCCCAGCCCCACTGTCAGCAGGTTGTGTTCAAACCTGACCCACGTCTCTCAGCCTGATGTCTTCATCTGTTGCCTTCAGTCTAGAGACAGGACAGACTCTGCAGGACCCAGAGCTGCCACCAAAGAACAGCATCACCTCGTCTGCTGGTCAGCGCTGTTTTCTTCTAGTCTCTGTTGAGCTGTGATTGGTCAGAAACCTGAAGTGGGAGGAGTTACTACACTGATGGTACTATACTCCAGTAGCAGGGCCCTTGAATAACTAAAGGTGACAGGACTGTTGATCTGACAGGCTGCAGGAAGCAGGAAGTGTATTCAGAGACTTACCTGATGCTACAAAGCACAGCAGGAACACCTGAGGCAGGGTTCTGGTGAGAAACAAACACAGTTCAGTTTTCAGAACAAATACGGTTTCACGTTCTGATCTTTATTAGAGGAAACAGTTTCCAGTCGGTCCGGTCTCAGAGTCTAACCCTGTTTGTCTCGTAGCAGTAGCTAGCTGCTGAGCTTTACTGCAGCTAACCGTCTGAGCTCTCTTTCACCCTCTGGACCTGAAACTGGATCAGAGTTTATCTGCTAGACACAGCCGCCTATACAGCTAGTCTGACATTACGCTCTCTAGCATAGAAAGTACTCCTGGATCAATGTGAGCTTCTGAGCTTTCTGTGTCTCTGCTCTGTCTTCTCTAAGCCCCAGTGGGTGGAGGCAGATGAGCGTTCACACTGAGCCTGGTTCTGGTTCTGCTGGAGGTTCTCCTCCCTGTTAAAGGGCAGTTTTCCTCTCCACTGTCGCTTCATGCATGCTCAGTATGAGGGATTGCTGCAAAGCCATCAACAATGCAGACGACTGTCCACTGTGGCTCTAGGCTCTTTCAGGAGGAGTGAATGCTGCTTGGAGAGACTTGATGCAACCTGCTGGGTTTCCTTAGAGAGGAAACTTTTGACCTGGAGGATGAACTGAGTCGGGCTTCATTGTTGGAGAATCTACTGGACTGCATGGATGTGACTTTGGTCTGGAGGACCAGACTGTCTTATGTTGAAGAACTGCTTTGAGACATGAGGGGTGCTGGTGTCTATCTCCAGCTGTCAGTGGGTGAGAGGCGGTTCACCTGGACAGGTCACCAGTCTATCACACTGCCTTAAGACCACATGTCGTAATTTCACTATGAATAATCTGCTGTTCTTCCTCTTTACTGCAAGGACAACCAGGAAGTAAAATATCTGTCATATAATAACTTTAGTACCAGGCCTACTGTTTCCTTATAATAAACCTACTTTGTAAAAACACTCTTGCCAATAGTTTCTTAGTCAGAGGGGCCAGTTCTGCCCCCAGAGGAGGGAAACAAAGTGAAACTAATAAGAGGTAAGAACCAGAGATCCCAGAACCAGTTTAGGGCCTATCAGGTAAACTATTGTAGTTAAACGCCTCTACAGGTCTCTACCTGACATGTAACACAATAAAGTTCTTCTGGGAGGTTTCTGGGTTTTCTTGTTTCTCCACATTTACAAGAAACCCCTCCCTAGGATGTCTAGCCTTACGTCCGCCATTTTTCTTTGTTCAACGTTCACGATCAGTTTTAGCGTTACCTGAACAACCGGAACAACAAACCTTCTCAGATGTAACTTCATGGCCCCCTCTCACCCCTAGAAATAAGTCTAGCTCCGCCACTGGTGAACTGGGGCCGCCTTTTTTTGCAGCACTGTGACGTAATCGCCCTACAAACGTGGCCTTCAGGAGACACGCCCGAAACACCAATGGCGGAAACCTAATGCTATGTCATGTGACTTCAGTTAGGTACCCGCCTCGTTTCAAAGCCGGCGTTAGTGCGCCGGTTGAACGTTGTTTGTTTGAGTCCTAAGTAAAGGAAACTTAGCCGTAAAAGGTGCCATTGAATCTGCTATATGTTACAAATCAACCATTCAGCCGCCAGGCGTCGTCGTGCCAGCCCCGCTGCCTCGTCATAATCCACGAACAGCCTAATCTGTAGCCAGGTGGTGCTGCGGCACAATGTTAGCGACGAGACCCTTTGTTCTTCCGGTCACAGTGACGCGGCACTGGAGCAGTTTTTGTTGACTTGACCCAGTTAAAGATTCTGTTGAAGACCACTGAGAACGAGGATGCAAAGTCTCACCAGGTGTGTTGTTACGGTTATTAAAAAGATCCACGAGGAGGTCAGAGTTTAACCTGGGGGTCTGGTGGGGAGGGGGGGGGGGGGAGCAGGGCTAGTCAGCATGTTCTACTTCCTTTCACTTTAATAAAAGCAACGCCATCAAAGGAACCTTCACTCGATAAACTGGCTGTAGTCGGCAATATGTGAACCATTAGAACATGACGGCAGAGACTAACAATGGAACCAGGACATGAACAATATCAAAACTAATGTTTTATAAAGCAGTCAACATCTCAGTTAATAACCCAAAGGGTCATGGTTGGAAACAAAGAAAACTATTGTTTCCAATAAGGAGTGAAATGATCCTGTCAGAATGTACAGGTACTTCATCCAGAGAACACGGGGAATGAAAGGCTTCTGTTAATAAGCCCCTGAAGAGCCTTAGGTCTGATGGAGACCAGTTCACAGCATGGATCAGCAGCCAGAACGTGGAGAATCTGGCTGTCAGACAGGACCACCATTTAGCTAGATCAAAATTAGTAAGAATGCACAACTTTACCTCCTTTTTGGAAGTAAAAATAGATTTACAAGGATAAATTAGCCTTGATAATCCCTAGCTGCTTTGAACAGCGATAAACGGCAAAATATTGATATATCAATACAAACCAATCCTGTCTAGAGGTTTGGATTGTCTTATATTGGACTGCCTTGAACACATGTTGGAAGTTGACTGAATAAACCCGATGGGTTTCATTGTTGAAGAACCTGGATCTACTGGACTGGTTGGAGGTACTTTGACTCTGTCTGGAGGATCAGACTGGTTTATTTTGAAGAACTGCCTTGAGACCACATGTCGTAATTTCACTATGAATAATCTGCTGTTCTTCCTCTTTACTGCAAGAACAACCAGGAAGTAAAATATCCTTAAACGCTGTCATATAATAACTTTAGTACCAGGCCTACTGTTTTCTTCATAATAGACCTACTTTGTAAAAACACTCTTGCCAATAGTTTCATAGCCGGAGGGCCCAGTTCTACCCCCAGCTGGGAAACAAAGTGAAACTAAGAAAAGGTAAAAACCAGTTATCGCAGAACCAGTTTCAGGTTTATCAGGTGAACTATTGAAGATAAACATTCCTCTACAGGTCTCTACCTGACATGTAACACAGTAAAGTTCTTCTTGGAGGTTTCTGGGTTTTCTTGTTTCTCCGCGTTTACAGGAAACACCTCCCTAGGATGTCTAGCCTTACGTCCGCCATTTTTCTTTGTTCAACGTTCACGATCAGTTTTAGTGTTACCTGAACAACCGGAACAACAAACCTTCTCAGATGTAACTTCATGGCTCCTTGGAGGCTCCAGAAACTTTCTAAACTTTCTAGGCTGGATCTAAATTTTAGTCCCAGTCAGCCTCCACGGTGAAGACGTCACTTCCAGTGGCGATGATCATAGACATCATATACGTAGACGCGTCGTTGGGCGCAGGTTCGCACGTCAACGTCACCGCCATCTTGTATGTGGCAGAAAGAAGTTAAGTTCTGTTATTGTGAACGTGGATCAGAGAAGATGCTTCACTCCTGTGCTGCATGGAAATGTATTTGGGATGATTTCACTACTTGTATCTACCTTCTATAAACTAAGGCTGCACCATGTTGCAAAACTGGACACACTAAAGCTGCAGAGTGGCAACACTAGAAAAAAGCTGTGCAAGACCATTCTTTTTCAAGGTTTTTAGCTTGCATACAGTACAGACTACTGTATTTAGACATAGATGTGCATATATAGATTTTCAAGTATTATAAATAAGCCAAATAAATAGCTGTGTGATTATTTATTTATTTATATATATATATATATATATATATATATATATATATATATATATATATATAAACACACTCTATACACTGCTAATGTGGTAAATGACTATTCTAGCTGCAAATGTCTGGTTTTTGGTGCAATATCTACATAGGTGTATAGAGGCCCATTTCCAGCAACTATCACTCCAGTGTTCTAATGGTACAATGTGTTTGCTCATTGGCTCAGAAGGCTAATTGATGATTAGAAAACCCTTGTGCAATCATGTTCACACATCTGAAAACAGTTTAGCTCGTTACAGAAGCTACAAAACTGACCTTCCTTTGAGCAGATTGAGTTTCTGGAGCATCACATTTGTGGGGTCAATTAAACGCTCAAAATGGCCAGAAAAAGAGAACTTTCATCTGAAACTCGACAGTCTATTCTTGTTCTTAGAAATGAAGGCTATTCCATGCGAGAAATTGCTAAGAAATTGAAGATTTCCTACAACGGTGTGTACTACTCCCTTCAGAGGACAGCACAAACAGGCTCTAACCAGAGTAGAAAAAGAAGTGGGAGGCCGCGTTGCACAACTGAGCAAGAAGATAAGTACATTAGAGTCTCTAGTTTGAGAAACAGACGCCTCACAGGTCCCCAACTGGCATCTTCATTAAATAGTACCCGCAAAACACCAGTGTCAACATCTACAGTGAAGAGACGGCTGCGGGATTCTGGGCTTCACGGCAGAGTGGCAAAGAAAAAGCCATATCTGAGACTGGCCAATAAAAGAAAACGATTAAGATGGGCAAAAGAACACAGACATTGGACAGAGGAAGACTGAAAAAAAGTGTTGTGGACGGATGAATCCAAGTTTGAGGTGTTTGGATCACAAAGAAGAACGCTTGTGAGACGCAGAACAAATGAAAAGATGCTGGAAGAATGCCTGACGCCATCTGTTAAGCATGGTGGAGGTAATGTGATGGTCTGGGGTTGCTTTGGTGCTGGTAAGGTGGGAGATTTGTACAGGGTAAAAGGGATTCTGAATAAGGAAGACTATCCCTCCATTTTGCAACGCCATGCCATACCCAGTGGACAATGCTTGATTGGAGCCAATTTCATCCTACAACAGGACAATGACCCTAAACACACCTCCAAATTGTGCAAGAACTATTTAGAGCAGAAGCAGGCAGCTGGTATTCTATCGGTAATGGAGTGGCCAGCGCAGTCACCAGATCTGAACCCCATTGAGCTGTTTTGGGAGCAGCTTGACCGTATGGTACGCAAGAAGTGCCCATCCAACCAATCCAACTTGTGGGAGCTGCTTCTGGAAGCGTGGGGTGCAATTTCTCCAGATTACCTCAACAAATTAACAGCTAGAATGCCAAAGGTCTGCAATGCTGTAATTGCTGCAAATGGAGGATTCTTTGACGAAAGCTAAGTTTGATGTAAAAAAAAATCTTATTTCAAATAAAAATTATTTCTAACCTTGTCAATGTCTTGACTCTATTTTCTATTCATTTCACAACGTATGGTGGTGAATAAGTGTGACTTTTCATGGAAAACACAAAATTGTTTGGGTGACCCCAAACTTTTGAACGGTAGTGCATATATATATATATATATATATATATATATATATATATATATATATATATATATTAGGGCTGTTTTAAGGCATTATTAACTCGTTACCTTTGTTAGACCATAACGGCGGCAATTTTTTTGTACATGTGACTTTGGGCTTCTTTTTTCTAAAGTCGCTTGTAAATTTCATGAGGTGCGGGTTGCGGTTTTTTGGGCTTAGACTTAGACTTAGACTTCTTTATTTGTCATTCGGTACGCACAAGTGCGTACAGAACGAAATTTCGTTTCGTACAGCTTTTGTAAATCGCAGTAGAAGTTAAATTACAGTTTTAGGTGCGGCAGAGATTTAGAAGTAAACAGTAGATTTTAAATATACAGTATACAAACAGTTGAAATGTAACAAAAAGAGACATTTATGTACAGATTGGATTGTGCAAGGGCATTTGTGCATGAATGCATTTGTTTGTGCAATTTTAAGATTAGGAGTCCAATAGCATTTTTAATGCTATATGAGCTGCAATGATGCAAAAATGTGCAAAGAAATGCAAATGTGTTGAATATATGAGCTACAATGATGCTAAAATGTGCAAAAAATGCAAATGTTGTGCAGAGTTTGTGGGTTGTAGTTTAGCAGTTCATCAGCAGTTTAACAGTCTGATGGCAGCAGGGAAAAAGCTTTTATTAATTAGTTGTCTCTGTATTTCACAAACTAAGGCTGAATCACGTTGCCAAACGAAGTACCTGGAGTTACAGTGTCAGCACATGAAGCTGTGATAAACAGTCTCTTCCAAGGGTATTAAGCTCCTGGCCAGATGGAAGCGAAGTGTAAGACTGGAATGACCTGGAAATTTAAAACCTTTTCCAGGCTTTAAACTGTATGAATGTGGATATAAACAGCAAGCAAAAATATACAAAGAAATTATTGTTGTTGGTGTGAAAGCTCAGAATTAAATGTGTGTGAGAGTGAAAAAATGAACGATAAAACTGACTTTATTGAAATGTAAAATTAGTATTAATTAACAATAGTTGAAAGGAATTATTCAGTCACTGACGTTCTTTTAACAGCAAACTCTGCACACATATAGAATGAGTGACAACTTCTCTTCAAGTTCAAGAATTTAATAACAGAAATAAAATGAACATCTAGAGAACATCACTATGTAATGCTGTTTATCTGAATTAACACTATATTTCAATCAATAAATCCTCTCTACCAGGCTAGTGAAACTTAACTAAACTACTAAGCAAAATGAAGATAAAAGAAGCTAAGCTAAGGAACTATTTACATGCAAAAACAAACAAAAGTGGTTAATCATCATCAGAGTAATTCAGTGAATCCCGTTCACTGCAGATCTGATTCAAAGAACATGGAATGGAGTTAAAGTATCTTAACTAATTTAGAATAACATTTGGCATGTGTTTCAATCCATTCATAATGCAAATCCCAAGTTACACAAAACATTATTAATCCGATTATACCTCCGGGAGCTAGGGGTCGCTGCAGCGATCAGTCGTTACTCCTAAAGTTAAGCAAAACGCCTTTAAATCGACATTAATATTCCATATTAATGTGGTAATAACACTCATAGCACCATCGAACGAGGGCAGAGCGAAACAAACAAGCCTTATGCTTGAAACGACCGTATTTGAATAACCGGAAATCGGAAGTTACCAGAAGCTAATAGCATTTTAGCTAGCGGATTTTGGGTACTAACTTTAAAGACTTCAGCTTTATTTTTACTCATAATGAGTGAGCCGGATAACATAAATATTAATATCCCATCAATGTATGAAACCCTTGTGGAGATAACGTTTGTTATAACCATAAAACACACTCAAATCACATCGGCAATGGCCTGATACATATGTTAGCATGAGCTACGTCTGTTAGCTCTTTTTGTTGAAAACAGCGTGTAAACGCATTTCACAAACATTTCCCAATTGACCATGTAACCTTTCCCATTCGTTTCTCTGCCGAACTCGTCGGTGCCTCGTGTGAGTCCGGTCCACTTTGGCAATCCAAGGAAGAGCAGTGGAAAAGCAGGGGATACGTGGTTCTTTCAGCTGCAGGCTAGCTCTTAGCAGCAGCAGACATGCGGCTAGCCGCAACGTCGTCGGGATCGGCAGGTCTGATCATGATGGCGCCGCGGACGGCTGCCACGGTGTGTTGGTGCGCTGTTTTTTGCTTTGTTTTACTATTTAACTCTTTTTTTTGCGATGATACCCGGAGCTCTTTCACCAGAGAAGAGCTCATGAACATCAGGGCTTCATCACCAAAGGATTTATTCACGACTTTTCTTCTCCCTACGCTGGAAATCCTGGACATTCTGGTCAAAGGTGCGCTCACCTTTGCTCACGCAGCGAAACGCCGGCGGAGAGGAAAGCGCGCTGGAGCGCTCGTGCGCCACCGTAAGCGCGGACTCCGCTCACCGCTACCGGGCATAATCCTGTCCAACGTGCGTTCCCTGCCCAACAAACTACACGAACTGAAACTGATGCTGGGAAAAAACAGGGATTTCTCTTCATCTGCTGTTTTTTGTTTCACCGAGTCGTGGCTGTGTGGAGAAATCCCGGACGCCGCGCTGCAGCTGGACGGCTTCCAACTTCACAGAGCTGACCGCGACACACATCTCTCCGGCAAGGCGAAGGGTGGAGGAATCTGTTTTTACATCAACAGCGGCTGGAGCAACGATGTGTCAGTGATCCAGCAGCACTGCTCCCCTGACCTGGAATCCTTCATCATAAACTGTAAGCCTTTTTATTCACCCCGCGAGTTTGCTTCATTCATTCTGGTCGGTGTTTACATCGCGCCGAACGCAAACGTGCAGGTTGCACAGCGCACGCTCGCAGACCAGATACTGAATGTGGAGCAGAGAAATCCGGACTCCTTAGTTATTGTTCTTGGTGACTTTAACAAAGGAAACCTCAGTCATGAACTTCCTAAATATAAACAGTTTATTAAATGCCCGACCAGAGAGGAGAGCATTCTGGATCACTGCTACACCACAGTCAGAGACGCTTATTACGCCGTCCCCCATGATGCACTGGGCCAGTCTGACCACGTCATGGTTCACCTGATTCCTGCTTACAGGCAGAAACTAAAGCTCTGCAAACCTGTAGTGAGGACATCTAAGAAGTGGACCAGTGAGGCTGTGGAGGATCTTCAGGCGTGTTTGGATTCTACTGACTGGGACGTCTTCAGGGCTGCTACCAACAGTCTGGATGAGTTCACAGAAGCTGTGACATCATATATCAGCTTCTGTGAGGACTGCTGTGTTCCATCACGAACCAGGGTGTGTTACAACAATGATAAACCCTGGTTCACAGCAACACTCAGAAGGCTTAGGTTGGACAAAGAAGATGCCTTCAGAAGTGGGGACAAATGCAGATTCAGAGATGCAAAATACAAGTTTAGCAAGGCGGTGAAGGAGGCTAAACGACTCTGCTTCTGTCTGGAAAGGTCTTAGGCAGATAAACTACAGGCCTAAAGCCCCCCACTCCATGAACGACCGACAGTTAGCCAACGACCTGAACAACTTCTACTGTCGTTTCGACAGACAAAGGGACAGCCCTGCATCCACCCCCCACGACTCCACCCAACAGATCACCTCCACCTCAGTGACAACTCTTTCCATTCACGAGAGAGATGTTAACAAACTATTCAAAAAACAGAACCCCAGGAAAGCTGCTGGACCAGACTCCATGTCTCCATCCACCCTGAAGCATTGTGCTGATCAGCTGTCTCGACATTTTTAACACCTCACTGGCGACATGTCACGTGCCAGCCTGCTTCAAATCCTCCACTATCATCCCTGTTCCCAAGAAGCCAAGGACCACAGGACTTAATGACTTTAGACCCGTCGCTCTGACCTCTGTGGTTATGAAGTCCTTTGAGCGCCTTGTGCTTTCACACCTTAAAGAAATCACTGACCCCCTCCTGGACCCCCTACAGTTTGCCTACAGAGCCAACAGGTCTGCAGACGACGCTGTCAACCTGGCCCTTCACCACATTCTCCAGCACCTGGACTCTGCAGGAACCTACGCCAGGATCCTGTTTGTGGATTTCAGCTCTGCCTTCAACACCATCATCCCAGCTCTGCTTCAGGAGAAGCTCTCCCAGCTGAACGTGCCCGACTCCACCTGCAGGTGGATCACAGACTTCCTGTCTGAGAGGAAGCAGCAGGTGAAGCTGGGAAAACATGACTCTGACTCACAGCTCATCAGCACTGGTTCCCCCCAGGGCTGTGTTCTTTCTCCTCTGCTCTTCTCCCTGTACACCAACAGCTGCACCTCCAGTCATCAGTCATCAAGCTCCTGAAGTTCCTGACGACACCACTCTCATGGGACTCATCTCTGATGGTGACGAGTCCGCCTACAGGTGGGAGGCTGACCATCTGGTGACCTGGTGCAGGGAGAACAACCTGGAGCTCAACGCTGTAAAAACAGTGGAGATGGTTGTGGACTTCAGGAAGAACTCAGCCCCAGCTACCCCCATCACCCTCTGTGACTCCACCATGGACACTGTGGAGTCTTTCTGCTTCCTGGGAACTATCATCTCCCAGGACCTAAAGTGGGAGCTGAACATCAACATCAAGAAAGCCCAGCAGAGGATGTACTTCCTGAAGAAGGCAGCTGAAGAAATTCAACCTGCCAAGGACAATGATGGTGCAGTTCTACTCCTCCATCATTGAGTCCATCCTCACCTCCTCCATCACCATCTGGTACGCTGGTGCCACCGCTAAGGACAAGGGCAGACTGCAGCGTGTCATCAGGTCTGCAGAGAAGGTGATTGGCTGCAATCTTCCACCTCTCCAGGACCTGTAGCCTCCAGGACTCTGAGGCGTGCAGGAAGATTGTAGCTGATCCCTCGCACCCCAGTCATAGACTATTTCAGACACTTCCATCTGGCAGGAGGCTGCGGTCCATCAGGACCAGAACCTCACGCCACAAGAACAGCTTTTTCCCATCTGCTACCGGTCTTATGAACAAGGCCAAGAGCCGCCTGTGACACTGGACACTGTCTCTCTCGCCCGTTCAGGACTTACAAGCTTCTGCGTTACATTAACGCACAGTTTACTGAGTGTATATAGCTTCTGTATATATATTGATTTTATTCAATTTTACTTTATTTTATTGTATTCTTATTTCTGTCTGCACCATCAACACCAAGTCAAATTCCTTGTATGTGCAAACCTACTTGGCGATTAAACTTGATTCTGATTCTGATGTCGAAGGCTCTGCAGCGTTCTCTGACCCGGTCGCAGTCACGATTTCAGCTCCCTTTTCCTCTCAGCTTGGGAAGTGGGTAAAGGAGGCCGATCCACACCGTCTCATGTCACCTTTCCTGTAACAGCTGAGGAGAAATAAACAAAGCTGTTTTTGGCATGGAGGGATTCTTTCCTCCGCCGCCTGACGCTGAAGTTCAGACAGCAGACTTTACTCTGATTTGCCGGGTCATGTCCTCCGGGCGAAGAGAGATTTCTCCCCTGTGCTGGCTTGTGGGTCTTTTTGGGCCCCGTGAGGCCCCATGGTGGCCCAGCCACCTCCTCTCCTCTGTTTCTGGACAGGAGTGCTCTGACCTTTTGTCTGTGGGGAGGGGTCTGGGTTCACAGCAGGGAATCCTGCTGCGAAGGCGGATCCTTGGTGGCTGTGAATGTGAAATTTCTTGCCCACAATCCATTTTCAATCCTTCCCCATGTCACATAATGTTCAAAATTCACTCTGAATTTAGCCATGGCGTGATGGCATAACAGTGTAAACATCAGAGTGATTATGATTAATGATTTAGCCCATTATTGGCCAGAGTTTATCATTTTATGGCACCAGGATGTTTTTATTCCAATTCTGAAAAGTGCTTGAAAAATAAAAATATTTTTGTACAAGCATGTCTTTTAATAGTGTCATTTATTGCAAAATTGCATATTAAAATGCCCAAATAGGCTTTTACACTTTCAGAAATAAAAAGATAAAATATGCGATTAATCTTGAGTTAAGCATTGATATTACGCATCCACTGGGAGGCGGGGTTCAACCTGGACAGGTCGCCAGTCTGTCGCAGGGCATTGATATTACGCAATTAAACGCAATTAAAAATTTTAATTGTTTGACAGCACTAATGCATATATATCCTCTTCTGAGTCCCTGTGATGGAAATCTAAGTGTTTATGAGAGGATTGAGGGGTCTGTCTTCTCCCCTTACTGTCTTTGGCCGAAAAACCACAGCTGCAACTTTCTCTGCACCGACACGGAGGTAGTCTTCTGTTCTTAGGCTCCATCTGAATACCCTGAATAATAGCTTCTAGATCCTGGTCCTTGACTCTTCCTGGGGTCAACAATGAATTGGTTTAGTGCAACAGTTTTAAGATATATATATTCACCCTGAGTACCTTAATGCTCTGGATGTTGTGGGGCGGTGTTGGTTAACACGGCTCTGCAGCATTGCGTGGACATCCGGGGCAGTTCCCCTGGATTGGAAGACTGGGGTGGTGGTCCCCCTATTTAAAAAATTGAATTGAATTGAATTCAACCACAGAACTCAACTACAGACCATGTGTCCCCAGAGATAGTCTGACCACCACGAGAAGAGATCCACCGACCCATTGTGAGACCATCAGCTGGTGTGGTTGCCCCTGGGTTCCTCCTAATGCAAGTCATGGTGGACCTCATGTGGCTGGAGTGTGTCAGCAGTTCCTGTCAGACGAAGGCATTGATGCTATGGACAGCCCCCCCCCCCCCTCCCCGTTCCCTACACCTGGATCCCACTGAGCACATCTAAGACATCACGTCTCTCCATCCACCAACGCCACGTTGAACCACAGACTGTTCAGAAGGTGGAGGATGTGTTAGTCCAGGTCTGGGAGGAGATCCTCAGGACACCATCCTCCACCTCATCAGGTTGTAGGGAGGTTTTCAGGACCTCCCTACAACACCGGGGCAGCTGCCCCGGTGTTGTAGGGAGGTCCTACAGGCAGGTGGAGGCCAGACACGCTGCTGAGCCTCATTTAGACTAGTTTTAAGGATATTGCATCAAAGCTGGATCCTGTATTTTTTTCCACTTTAATTTGTATGATTCTGTTGTCAGGACATTCAACTATGTGAAGAACAAAGTATTTAATAGGAATATTTCAGATCTAGGATGTGTTATTTTAGCGTTCCCTTTATTTTTTTGAGCAGTGTATATTAATGCTGCAGCATGTATGCGTTCGGGCTGAGGAAGGTAGGACCTCCTCTCGACTTCCTTGGCGTAGCTGCTACTGTGGGGCGACTCCAGCTTTCCTCTCAGCTTGGCCTGGCCTCAAGCCAGGAGACTGCTCCACGCCGTCTGGAGTCAGCTTTCCTGTAACAGTTAGCTTCAATCCAGCCGGCAGTTCTCTGAACTCTCATCCTCCTCTGCAGAGGAGGATGAGAGTTTCTCCCCAATGCTGCTCCAGAGTAGCAGCAGGAAATGAGAGCGATTGTCTGTGGTCAGCAAGCCTTTATACAGTAAGACCCCCTGCAGTGAGGGGCAGTCCCTGTGTGCCTATAAAAGTCTCAAATTTCTTTGCTTACAACTTTTTCCTCATGGCTTGATTACACAACATTGCTAATATCAGCCATTTAGCCGTCTTGGTGAAGAATGTACTGACAAAGAAAACACAAGTGATTTATCTGCTCTTAGAAGGAATCCTGTCACTTCTGCTGATAGTTGACTTGAACAAGGTCTAAACACATTGAAGGTTTTGTTTTTTTAGGATCAACATCAGAGCACATAACAGTCAGTTACGTGACACGACAAGTTAAGTGGGGCACCAAAACTCAACACCTACAGCAGCTACTACTTTCTCTGTGATGCAGATATAGGAAGGTGGCTTTTTTATGTGCCTGTTTTGGTTTTAGCTTTGGTTTGTTGCATATTTTTGTGCACACTTCTTGAAGGAGACACCGGTTCCCACTCCCTCCCTCTGGCCAGTGACTAATTACACAGATGTCTCCCATCACTCATGATGAACATTTCCTTAATATTGTCACAATTTGGCTCTTCAATGTGTGTGAGGCTTACATTTTATTTTATATTTGGCCTATATGCAGCCAGGTCACGGCACTACGTACTTTCCCCCAGCACAACAAGAACATGGCTGCTCTTCCCTGTGGAGAAGGAAGCATTTAAGCAAAACAACTGTGTTTTTATGCATTCTGATGATATCTCTAGCAAGAACTATAGATATTAATTTCATAATCTTTTTTTAGAGAAGGTAGACAATCTTTCATTCATTAGTTTTGCTGAAGAGTTTAGTGCGTTCTCAGAAAGATGTGAAAATAACAAAATTAATAAATTAAAGAAAGAAAGATTCTAAAAATATTATGCAGACGTTTCACTAGAGATGTCATCAAAATGCACAGAACTGCAGATGTTTTGCTTAAATATTGTTTCTTATGTACCTGAAACTCGCCGTAAGTCGGTGACGTAGAACCTTGCGTTCATAGCAACCACCATAGCAACGGTAGGAAACGTACGTCACTTCCTCACATCTTTCTGAGAACGTGCTAAAATCTTCAGCGATACTATAAATGAAAGATTGTCTATCATTATCTACGAAGATTATCAAAATAATATCCATACTTGCTATAAATGTCACCAAATGCATATAAATGCAGCTGTTTTGCTTAAATTTTTACTTTTCCACAGGCAGCGGCAGCCATGTTCTTTTTTTTTCTGGCGTAAGCGTGATAGTCACGTGACTTAGTTGCAGGTCAACGTAAATTATTAAAATAAAATGTAGGTTGGACATGTATTGAATAACTGAATTGTGGCAATGCTAAGTTTCCCCCTGTGGACCGACGTGGATGATACACGTTTTTCAGCAACTGGGTCGGGTTTAGTTACATGATTGAAATCTTAGTCTAACTCAGTCTTTGTTTTTCTGCAGAGCCGTAGCCAGGATGTCTCTGCTGCTGTGTTTGCAATCAGGTAAGTTCCTCTGGAAGATGTTCTGGAAGAAATCTGAGGGTTTGATATGTTATCTAGAGAGCAGACCACCTATAAAACCCTCTCACTGTCTGTCGAATGGAATCCGGCAGATTGTAAAGTAAACAATAGGAAAGCAGGATTTTATCAGAGGATACGTGGTGTACTCACATGTACTTTCTCAATGTTCCAAGGCAACGAGTAACAAAAATCTCTGTATACATCTTAACTGTTATTGTGGCATAAAAGCGCTGCTGCATTATGGGTAATTCTGCACTGTAAGCTAATGATGCATTGTAAGCTCCCGCCTCCCGCGCTGTGACTCAGTTCTGAAACCAGTTTGACCTGAATATTCAGACTACTTCCTGGTGGAGCTCTGCTGGAGCTAAAGGTAGTATTTAAATTGGTGTGGAACGGTAACTATGGATACCTGGCCTGAACAGGTGTGTTTAGAGCGGCTGAACACAGGTACTGACAACACATTTATAACAGCTGTAGGATTCTTCCTCCTAATTGGTCAGTCTGAGACAAATACAGCCCAACCCACACACCAGGATTTCACAATGTGTTTCTAGACTCAGATATTGAGAAATTGTTCAGAAGTATGTTACCGTGTGTTTCATCAGACCATGAGCAGCAGCAAAGCCCGTAAAATCCGCAGCTGTACTTTAGCTCAAAAATAGGGCAGCGTCAGAATCTGAAAATTGAAACTCTTTGTCTCTTTCTGTTGTTCCTTAGTGAGCTGCCAGATCCAAGGTTTTGTCAAAAAAGCAGTTCTCCTACCCTGTATCTACACTGACTCCAAGTTAACGAATGCTAATGTCTTCTGGAGAGACACAAGTGACAAGAATGTGTTGGACATCCAAAGTGGAAAAGAGGATTTCTCTACCCAGAATGAGAAGTATAAAGACAGGGTGTCTAGCTTCCCAGAGGAGTACAGCAGGGGCAACTTTTCCATCACCTTGAAGAACCTTCAGCAGCAGGACTCCGGCGTCTATGACTGCTTCATCTACTCAGCTGACACTCATAGGGCTGTCAGCCTGACTGTCTCAGGTGAGAAGCAACTAAACCCCTGGACCGATTAGCTGCAGCACACAGGGATGCATGACCTCAACATTTAGCCTCTTGGTGGACACCTGGGATGCCAAAATGTTGTTTTCAAAGTAATCTATATCTTTATATAATACTAAAAACTGCATAATTTAAAGATCCTTATTTACATTTAATGGTATAAACTGACCCATTAACATTTGCTCCAACTGTGGCCGGTCTTCGGACCACTGCAACAACAGAGACGCTCTGCCTCCCTGCAGCTACTCAGCTCCACAGTGATCTGCTGCTACAAGTTAAAACATGCCCAGTTCAGCCAGAACAACCCAGGAGAGATCAATGAGATAAACAGCAGGGCTGTTTGGAGGAACCTTTGTTGTGAGGCTGAGAGACAAGAAAAAGAAACTAATGCTGAACGATGCTACATGCTAAGCTAGTGCTATATGCAAACAGTACAACACTGATGTTTGAGAGAAATGTAAAAAAGTTAGTAAAGCTCCTGGATCAGTATCAGTAAAGTAGTAAACATCCCAGAAAACATAATCTAATGCTAGCAGGTATTAGCTTGACGGACACAGAAAGGCTGATGACCTGGTTCTGTTTGGTCTGAGCTCCGCCTACCAGCTGCTCTTCCCAGGATTGTTGTTCCGACTGCATCCCTGAATTATGTGAACATTGTTTTCCATCTACCTCATGTTGTGCAATCAAGCCAAGGGGAAAAAACACACTTTAAGTTTAAAGCCACTGAGATGTGAGACTATTACAGGCCCCCAGGGAACTGCCCATCACAGCAGGGGGTGCCAACACTGCTATGTACCAAGCCCCCTGGGATTTATCTCCCTCTTTGCCCGTGGACGCTTGAGGAGAGAGGAGTTTTACACTGGGGAGACCAGCCATCCGTGGGGGCCGCATGGGGTCCACAGACAGGCCACATATGCAGGCCGAATAAAAAACTAAATACATCCCTGCCCTGTTCCAACATCAGACTTGAACAGCCGCCTGCCATGGAAACAGGCTGGTTATGATCTTTCTAAGCCGAGCAGGAGAAAAGCTGACCTGGGAGTGAGCCACACCTCTGCCGCACAGAGATCCTCCTACTGCAGCCCCACAGCGCTGAGCTTCCTACGGCCTGAGACCCGTATGAAGGAGTGGGAGCCGCTTCCTCACAGAGGAGGTCCTGAGCTAGCAGCTGGCTCGCTGCTCAGATAACCAGCTTCACCCTGCTCCTACCGCTTTCATTAGGACGCCGAAGTGGACCAAGCTGACACAGAGGCTGACGTTTGGCAGAGAAAGTCAAATCATTTATTCTTAATTTAGTTCCGTAGGGGTTTTGAACACCGATTAAGATTTTTGTTGTCAAGTGTGCTGATTACGACCAAATAGAACTGAAAAGTCATTTTAAATTAGCGTTGGACGTCTGCTTAAACCATTTAGCAACAGTTAGCCACAGCTTCCCAGAGCGATAATCACATTAGTAAAATCAAGTGTTCTAAAGTTACTGATTTTACTCAGAAAATCATTCTTTAAGATGTTATTTTATCTAATAATGTTTGTTTAACTCAGGATTTGCATTGTGAATGAGTTGAAATACATACCAGATGTTGTTCTGAATTAATTAAGCTGATTTAACCTCATTTCAGATTCTTTAAGAGTAACTTTGGTTCTTTAACTCAGATCTGCAGTGAACCAGGATTCACTAAATCATTCTAATGATGATCAAACATTTTATTTTGTATTTTTTTGTTTCCTTTGTGTGTAAATAGTTCCTTAGCTTAGCTTCTTTTTAGCTTCATTTTGCGTAGTAGTTTAGTTCAGTTTCACTAGCCTAGTAAAGAGGATTTGTTGATTGAAATATAGTGTTAATTCACATAAACAGCATTATGTAGTGATGTTCTCTGGATGTTCATTTTATTTCTGTTATTAAATTCTTGAACTTGAAGAGAAGTTGTCACTCATTTATTCTATATGTGTGCAGAGTTTGCTGTTAAAAGATCGTCAGAGCTCGAATCATTCCTTTCAACTATTGTCCTAATATCAGCTAATTGGCTGATATTCACCAGACAATACCAAACAGACAGAACATTATTCATTAAACATTAAATAACTTTAAACATGTGTAATGGCACATTCTAGAAACAATGTTGGTTTATTTTCAGCAGCCAGTGTTCTAGGAACGTTCTATAAAACAATGTCTCCTCTCTATGTAATAAAGCCAGGAAGAAGTCAGGTGTTACAATCTATGCAGACAAGTGGTTTTGCTGCAGTGTTTCTCTCTCTGACTGTATTTCCTCTTCTGTGTCTGTTACAGCTGAACCCACCGTGGGACCAACAACACCTGCTCCACGTGGAGCAGCAGCAAAGATCTGTGCTCATCTGCTGCTGCTCGCTGCTCCATTTCTCACCTGTTTCCTTTAAAAGACACCTAAAGGGCAGCTGGTGTCTTTATCACGCGTTAGCTTGTATTTCAGCAACAACACAGCAGAGTAGGTCAGGTTTTCTAATCTAAATAAATATTATGAAGGAAGTAAACCAACTTAAAAGTAGCAATATATAAATTATAATTGGAAAATTTTGTATACAGTAATAACTGGACCGCATTGTGTAAATATCAAAAGGTATAAATTAAAATTGAGTGGAAGGATGAAACACTTCGATCCCGCTGCAGGTCTTAATGCTCAATTCCAATTTTTTTCTGAAATTAGATCTTTTGCTAGGCCATATCAATTACCTTTAAAATGCTGCCTGTATGTGACTGCAGTCTGAACTGTTTGTGGCTCCAAATTGACCCGCATGCACAAAGAACTATGTATGATTTCACACAGCAAACAGGTTTTATGGATTAAAGTGTCCAGCAGAAGCCATTTATTGTCAGCGGGTGTTAAGGGGGGAATAAAAAGAAGTAAATTCTGGCATTTTACAATGTTTGAGCTAAACAGAGGTCTGTTTGGCTACAAATACACAGCCAGGACTGGCAGGGCAAGGATTTTAACAATTTCACAGAGACCAAGTTAACTGGTAACTTTAGGAAGTTTAGTGCAACTTTTAAATAATTACAACTTTTAAATATCAGTGCCTCTCATTGTAACTCCAAAGGCAGGACACTCATTTTTTATCACTTTGCAACAGGGGGTAGATTATCATCCACTGCCTCTGGTGAAATGCAATACAGTGGATTTTGATGACTCTAGGACGTCTGACCAGGTTACTAAACTTACAAAATATAAGGTTTAGGCCACATTTGTCTGCAGTGGGAACACGGCCTAAGAAGGTCTGATGGTGAAAAAGGTAAATAGCCTACATGAGATAAACTTTAAGAGGTTGTAACTGTTACTAAGTGCTCCAAAGTATTTAATAATGTTATGCCTGTGCTTGTCTTTGTTCATTGAGAAACATTTCATATATCTGTCACTAATATCAGGATTTTCTTTGCTCATTTCCAAAGAATTTGTATTTATTTTTTTGCTTTTATGACTGAATTTGAGTTTTGTCTGTAGTGTATTATTTTTTGTATCCAAGGCTTCTTAGTAATCTGCTAGAGAAGACAGGCTCCATCTGAATACTAGCCATGGGAGGGAGCATACAGGCTCCTTCCTGCCTCCTTCCTCACTATTCAGACAGCTGTGATCCTGGTGACCACTGGCGCACTTCTGCTTTGAAGACTCCTTGTTCTATAAGGATATTTGGATAAAGCATTCATGAAAGCAAATGACATGTTATATATTGGAAAGTTCCAGAACTAGTAAGGGTAAAAAGAAGAATGCTGGACTCCGTTTGAAGTCACTTCCAGTTCTCGTTGCATATTTATAATGGTCTATATTTATTATATCTGCAAGATTATTTACAAATAATGCCTTCCATCTTCACCTGCTGCTTTAAAGATTGATTTGCTTTTGTTTTGGTCAAATCTTCACTCCCAGGTGTCCGAACTCTGTATCTCGTGTGTTTCTGTAATTTATCTGAAATAAAGTTGAGTGAGCTGGTTTTTGTGCTCTAACTCATTGTGACCACCAGATGGAGACACTTTACACCAGATGCTGCATAGTAACAGGTAGGGCCACTGGTTAGAGCCAAGCTGTCATCACTGCAACAACAGCGATAAACTCCTGTTCATGATGAGGAAACATCAGACAACCATAAGTTCCTCTCAGTCCAGAGCTGCTGACATTAGTTCAGTGGTGGATTCAGGATGAACAGGTTGACGGTTTGGATCCTTCTATCTAAATCTTGAGCTCTTTACCTTCCCTTGAGCATGCATCGTACCACCATTCCTACTCATGAGCATCTTTAATCATTGTTATAATCATGGAAATGCACGCAGGCTTTTCTTTTCTATAGGTAAAATTATCCCAAATCTATTGAATTAGCTGCATGATCTATAATACTCTTTAAATCAAGCCTGAACACACACTTTCATAGCTTTCCACATATATTTACAGGCATCTCAGTCAATTCTCTGAGATTGTATTCAATCCATTTGGAGTCCGGCATGTGGAACATGTATCGGGGAACATGGTCGGAACATGTGGAACATGCTGGACTGCTAGTGGTCCAGTAATGGACTGCAAGGACAGACTGTTTTAAAGGAGTTATTTTGTCACTGAGCTGAAACCACAGCACTGTGGCTCATTTGATTACAACTAATCCACGAACAACTATTCTTAATTTTGTTTATTTCTCTTGACAGCAAACAGGCTTAAATCAGAGGCAACCAAACCTTAGCTCAGTATATCTGAAAAAATGTTGACTCCTATCCAGGAGTTTTTCTCAGTTCTGGTGGCTCTCACTGAGCAACCTGCAGTTGGAGCACTGCTGTTTTTAAAGACATGGATGTCCATCCTCATAAATGTATGTATATATATCTGTGGATGGCTTTCACGCCATCAAGGCCAACCGGGGTAAGCAGAAAGGAGGGGGGCTCGCCATTCTAGTGAACAGCAGATGGTGTTACCCGGGTCACATCACCATTAAAGAACAGCTCTGTAGCCCGGATGTTGAACTGCTAGCCGTTGGACTCCGTCCATACCATCTGCCCAGAGAGATCCCACATGTCATCGCTGCTGTCCTGTAGATCCCTCCCTCTGCAAACCCAACATCTGCCTGCAGCATCATACACTCCACCATCTCCAAACTACAGACCCAACATCCTAATGCCCTCATCATCATGTCGGGAGACTTTAACCATGTCACCATAAACAAAGTTCTGCCGACCTTGAAACAGTATGTGAGCTGCCCTACCAGAGAGGAGAGGACCCTGGACCTGATGTATGCTAACATTAAAGATGCATACATCTCCTCTTCTCTCCCCCCTCTGGGCAGGTCAGATCACAACCTGGTTCACCTCAAACCCTGCTATGTGCCTCTGGTGAAGAGGAAGCCTACGACCACAAGAACTGTGAGGAGGTGGTCGGAGGAGGCTTATGAGGCACTGCAGGCCTGCTTTGAGGTGACTGACTGGCCTGCACTCTGTGAGCCCCACGGGGAGGACATCGATGGGCTCACAGAGTGCATCACAGACTACATCAACTTCTGTGTGGACTGCAATGTTCCAGCTTGGACTGTCACCTGTTACGCCAACAATAAACCATGGATCACCAAGGACATAAAGACCATTCTGAATGAGAAGAAGAGGGCATTCAGAGATGGCAACCGTGATGAGGTGAGGAGAGTTCAAGGAGTACTCAAGCGTGAAATCAGGGAGGCTAAGGATAAATACAGGAGAAAGCTGGAGAAGAAACTGCAGACCAACAACATGAGGGATGTGTGGAGTGGTATGAGAGCCATCACAGGGTTCCAGAAGTCTGCTGGTGTGGGGTTGGAAAGTCGCGTGGACCGGGCCAATGACCTGAACTTATTTTTTAATAGGTTTGATACTGCAGCCCATCCCCCACGTCACCCCGCTGCTGTTTTGCTTACAAGGCCAGATCCACCCCCCACTCCTCCTCCTGACAGACCCCCTGTCTGCTCCTCACCACCTCAATCCACATCCACCGAGTCCACCCCTCCCCCCTGCTTCACATCATGTCCTCCACAACCTGAGGACCCCCCCCCCCCAACTGTTACCTCTACAGTGTCCTTCACTCCTGACCTGGTGAGAAGACAGCTGACCAGACTCCACTCCGGCAAAGCTGCAGGCCCTGATGGTGTATTCCCCAGGGTGCTCAAAGCTTGTTCCTACCAGCTGTGTGGAGTACTTAGCCAAGTCTTCAGCCTGAGCCTGCACCTCCAGAGAGTCCCCGTGCTGTGGAAGACGTCCTGCCTCGTTCCTGTGCCAAAGACGCCGCGTCCCAGCGGCCCTCAGGACTACAGACCGGTGGCACTGACGTCCCACATAATGAAGACCTTTGAGAGGCTAGTCCTGGAGCAGCTAAGGCCCATGGTCAGGCCCTTCACTGATCCACTACTGTTCACCTACCAGCCCCGCCTGGGAGTTGAGGACAGCATCATCTTCCTGCTGAACAGAGTCTACACTCATCTGGACAAGCCGGCCAGCACTGTGAGATTCATGTTCTTTGATTTCTGCAGTGCCTTCATGTTGGGATTAATGTTTATACTTCATTAACCAATTTATCTTGTTATGATGTAGTAATGTAAGCTTCTGATATAACCATATTACTCACATGATAGCTTAATCATGTCCCTGTGAAGAAACAGAAGAGACTCTGTTTCTTCCCTTCCTGAAACAAGAAGACTCAGCTACAAGATTATGTGCTGACTGAACGTGATTACTCAGCTGTGTATCTTTGTTGACAACTGAGGCTGTAACCTATCTGTTCCCTCACCCCTCAGTACAGCCTCAGTCCTGTAACTAGGGAAACGCCCCAAACTTAATAAAACCGAGGAGAACGCTGAGACCGGCAGAGTGGGTTGGAGATTGTAAATGCACGGTCTCTTTCTACTCTCCTTGAGAATGAAACCAAACTAATTGTCTTTGTGCCTTTCTTTCCCTGTGTTGTATGATGTTTTAGGTATTTAGACCTGACACTTCAACACCATCCGTCCGGCTCTACTGGGTGAGAAGATGACGGCGATGCAGGTGGAGGCCCCCATGGTGTCCTGGATTGTTGACTACCTGATTGGTAGACCACAGTATGTACGCCTACAGAACTGTGTGTCTGACAGGGTGGTCAGCAACACTGGGGCCCCTCAGGGGACTGTCCTCTCCCCCTTCCTCTTCACCTCAGACTTCAGCTATTGCACTGAGTCCTGCCACCTTCAGAAGTTTTCTGATGACTCAGCAATAGTTGGCTGCATTGAAAGGGGTGATGAGAGTGAATATAGGACAGTGGTGGGCAACTTTGTCACTTGGAGTGAGCTGAACCATCTGCAGCTCAACGTGACAAAGACTAAGGAGCTAATAGTGGATCTGAGGAGGACAAAAACACCTGTGACCCCTGTTTCCATCCAGGGGGTCCCTGTTGACACTGTGGAGGAGCATAGACCAGTTCATTGCTATTGTTTTCATCCGGGTTTTTCGTGCATGCGCGCCGGACTGGTAGGCAAAAGGCAAACACAATGGCGGACGCAAACAGAGAAACTGACGAGTTCTCCAGGTATTTTTCTTCTTTAAATAATGTATCACAAGATCGTTTTAAGACTAGGTTGATGGTTGATGGTATCAGATTGCCAGATCCACACAGCAAAAGCCTGAAGGTACAGAGCGAGTCTGTGAAATGCTGCCAAGCGTTCAGTACAGCGACATAAACAGCTGCCTTATAAACACGCAGGCCAGTACAGACGAGAGAGCATGGAAGCCATGAAACCACTGGACGGCTACAATTATATTATATCTGGACATAGGCTCCAGCAACGCCCGCGACGCCATGAGGGATTAAGCGGGTCAGAACATGGATGGATGGACGTTCAGACATGTTTGTGTAACATAAGGATTATTCTGGTGTTTTTGTCTTTGACGTTGCAGCGTAAACACAGACGTACTAGCGGGCGTAATGCAGCCGCTGTCTGGTGAACATTATTGCACACTGATTGCACAAAGAAAACTAAAATGATGCAGCGGCTGCTGCTGCTACCGCTTCTCCGGCCCGTCTAGCGATCGCCACCTCCCCTCCGCCGCTATTTAAGTAGAACAATGACTAGAGCAGAATTAAGTTGTATTTACCGGAGATGAAGTGTCGACTGCAAATTCTGTCGTAGTATGATGGCTCCCCCAGTCCATTGGGAGTGTCTGACTGCGCTCTTTTCATTGAAATTATCCATTTCTTTCTTCTTGCTTCCTCCTTCGGTAAACGACAGAAACGTACATCCAACGATTTGGAATGCCTCTGTGTGCAACCGGGAGCACAACAAGTGGTAGGCATTGTTTAGATTCCAAAAATAAACGAACTAAAAGTACGCTCTAAATCACCCGTTTTGTCATGTAGTAGACGAGAACAGTGCTGTTTTTGCCTACCCGCGGGACCCGGATGTAGCGCTGACGTCACGCATGAACTGGTCTATAAGTACCTGGGAGTGTACTTTAACAATAAGCTGGACTGGACCAGAAACACTGAGGCGGTCTACAAAAAAAGGGCCCAAACCGACTCTTTTTCCTGAGGAGGCTGAGGTCCTTTAACATCTGTGGGACGATGCTGAGGATGTTTTATGAGTCTGTTGTTGCCAGTACCATCTTCTTCGCTGTCACATGCTAGGGCAGCGGGCTGAGGGTCGCTGACAACAACAGACTGAACAAAGTGATCAGGAGCCCTCCTGGTGATGTTGTGGGGGAGGAGCTGGACACAGAGAGGAGGATGCTGTCCAGGCTCCAGTCCATCATAGACAATGTTTCACAGCCTCTCCATGACACACTGACCCAGCAGAGGAGCTCCTTCAGCAGAAGACTCCTCTCACCCAGATGCACCACAGGAAATCATCCCTGCCTGTGGTCATCAATCTCTACAACGCCTCCCTCAGTTATCCTAACACCCCCCCTCTGTAACTGACGTTTATGCATTCTCTGCACTGGTTTGTACTGGTACTGTATATATACTGTGTATATATATATATATATATATATAACCCTAACCCATGTGCGGCACCCAGGGAGCAATCTGGGGTTAAGGGTCTTGCTCAGGGACCCAGATTGGCAGCTTGTGGGAGTTGAACTAAGAACTTCTGGGACCAAAGCTCTGTTCTCTAACCACTAGGCCACCACTCCCCACCACTGTCCCACAGCCCATTTTTTATGTGTTTCAACCCATTCACAGTGCAAATTCTTAGTTAGAGAAAACATTATTTGAGGAAATGACATTTTAAAGAATGATTTGCTCAGTAAAATCAGTAACTTTAGATTGCTTGATTTTATTAACGCGATTATTCCTCTGGGAAGCTAGGGGTCGCTGTAGTGATCGGTCACTAAACGGGCTAATCCTAAAGTTATACAAAACACCATTAAATCGACATTAATGTAGTAATGTCGATTAATGCGCATAGCACTATTGAATGATGGCGGAGAGTAATGAAAACGAACTGTAGTTGCGTGGTAGCTCAAATGATATCCCGGAAGCTAATAGCATTATGCTAGCGGACATTCAACACTAATTTTAAAAGGCCTAGAGCTCTATTTTGGTCGTAATAAGCTGACCAGACAACACAAACATTAATATCCTAACAATGTGTAAAACCCTTATGGAAATAAAGTTTGCTATAACCGTAAAAAATACTCATACTACATCAGCATAGCACGGTTTCAAAGACGCTAGCAGGAGCTATCCTGTAAGCTCCTGGGCTTTTTACTAAATCAAACCGTAAAACAAAACAGAAAAAGAATTTCAAATAAACCATCTTACTTTCCCTGCTCAACTCTGCCAAACCAGTCTGTTCCTCTGTGTCATTTCTGTTCACTTTGGGCATCCAGTTGGAAGCAGCTGAAGCAGGGAGATGGCTGATTCTCTGATCAGCTATAGGTGGCTAGCTCAACACGTGGCTGTTAGGAGGCAGCTTCGGGTCCTCGGCTGTAGGAAACTCAGCGCTGCGGGGCTGCAGCGTGTGTGCATTAGGGCTGTGGAAGCGGAGACCTCTGCTGGGACAGTGTCATGTTTCATGTTGTTTTCAACTCAGTCTGATTTTATTCCCCATGGCTTGATTGCACAAAACCCATTTTTGGTAACCACAAATTTGTCGTGATTTCCTGACCTGCTTGTGTTCTTGTTGGTTCTCCTCTGTGACAGAGGGAATGTTGTCAGCCTGGTAACTCATAGTTCTGACAACAGAGAGTCTGTGCTCCAGTGGGTGATGGGAATCAAGACACAGATATTAGTCTGTGTGAGTGGGCTTCTGGTAAACCTTAGTTTCCTCAATGTGTACCGCACAGTCCAGAAAGGACAACCTGCTGTTCCTGGTCATTTAATACTTGCAGCTCTCTCATGTGTAAGGCACCAGATCTGGTGGAGTCAGTGTTTATCATGGCAGCAGGTCATGACTTGGTGGTGAAAGTTATATATATTTTTTCAGGGGGTCTAAGGGAGAATTGTGTCAGATGTTAGAAGCCGTGTTTTGCACCTGTTGGAGAAGTAGGAGAGTCTAGAAGCTTCCAATCAGCAGCTGGAACATAGACTGATGAAGCTGTTAGTATAATTAGTTCACATTTAAATTCTGGTGACATAACTAAAGCAAGAACATTACTAGATTATTTATTAATATTAAGCTTATTTATTAGCTTAAACTACACTACTATTTTATTTCTCCTCTACCCGCCATCAGTGAACTGTTTCTCAATCGCTGCCACCAATACCAGTTGATCTTTGATGTCCGCAAGTCTCAACACATCCACATAAAATGTCTGCCAGGTTTTCAACATGGTTATTCCAGGAGAATTTCATGTTTTCCCAAAGAGGAAAACAGACGATCAATTTCATCAATACTCCAGAATACTGATACCAAGCAGCGAGGAGGAGGAGGAGGAGAGCAGCTTGACTTCCTCCTTCTGAGACGAGCTCCGTAGTCGTGCTTCGTCATCAGACGTAGCGTCATCCCCAGAGAAATAGGAAGTGAAGAGCACTTTGTGTCAGCTTCACAGCAGAGGAGCTTCCTGACAGTGGCTCCACTGCTACATGTAGGCCTGCTGATGGACCTGCTGTGGATGCTGCTGCTGCTGGTTCTGCTCCCTTCACAGGCTCAGAGGGTGGAGGAGGTCAGAGCAGAGCTGGGTCAGAACCTGGAGGTCAGAGCAGAGCTGGGTCAGAACGTGACGGAGATGGTCAGAGCAGAACTGGGTCAGGATGTGAATTTAACCTGCTCCATCAGTTCTCCAGAACTCCACTGGTCCATGGAGGTCCACAGCAGGATCAGAGCAGGGATTGGACGGACCTACTCTTCACTTCCCACCTACTTCTCTCCTGACCTGGAGGCCAAATATTCTCTCTCTGGGAACTGGTTGATGGTTAGAAAGCTCTCAGTGGAGGACAGCAGACTTTACTTCTGTGGGAGGAAGGAAGGTGGGAGAACCGTTTATGGAGAACCCATCAGGCTGATGGTCTCAGGTACGTTCTAAAGGTTACCTTTGGTCTTTTAAACTGGTTCCTCCACAGGATACAGGTTTTTAGTTAGAAATGAAAATAAAATACATTTTTGTATCATTTGGAAGCGTCTTAATGGTGGTTTTAACGGAGACGTTTTGGACTTTAATACCTGCTGAAGCAACAGAAACTAATTTACTCTAGTTGCGTTCATAGACTGGTACCAGCCATTCATAAATATGTCCAGTGGCTGGTACCAGTCCATGAAGGCACATCGTAAACATTTTTAGCAACATCATCAACAATCATTCTTTCAGGACTTCCTTTTTAGGATAATAATAAGTATAATTATTATTATTAAGCTCCTTAACGTATCTCTTCTTTTCCAGACCAGCTGGTGACCGTATCTTCACCGACTAAATCCAGCACTGCCGATGTGCCCATAGGCCTGAAAGAGAGCGAGAGAGAGCTGCTTTGTGTAATGTCGCTGACTTTAAACGGAGTCCTGTTGGTCGTTGTTCTCGGTGAGTTGGTGGATCGTTTTCTGCTCTGCAGAATCTGCAGCCTGAGGAGAACTTTACTCCAAAAAATTGTAATTTTCATTCTCTCACTCCTAGAAAATAAATAATTTTCTCTCAGATGGATGTAACAAAAGAAAAGCATCAAACACTAGTAGGCAAATAAACTGCAGTGGTATGTGCAGCAGAGCTCATTACAGAGCAGTAGATTAACTTAACAGGATTTATGGATAGTAAACTTACACACAGTAGCACAGTTATAAAGAACAGTGGAACAGTCACTTTCTAGAGCAGAGCTGCTAGAAAGTGACAGCAGGAGTCTTTGTTAGCTTTAGACTTTAATGTTCAGGTTCCCACAGAGCAGTCATTGGTAATACTGCTGCTACGTGGTTTAAGGTAAAGGTATTAATGTGATCTTCTGTCTGCAGGTCTAATTGGTGCCTGCATGAAGAGGAGAGGCTGCTGCTGCTGCAGAGCCAAGGACTCTGCAGAATACAGCCTAGACCACCAGGAGATGCAGAATCCACAGGTAACAAACCACCATCATGACTGATGCTGTTCACTGTTCAAGGTGCTAAAACCAAAGCCACCACTGCTGCTGCTGCTGCTGCTGGGCTTGATGGTCACAGCAGAACAGCAGCTAGTCTTTATTTTTAGCAACGAGGTTTACCAGCTGCTGGGCTGCAGCTCCACCATCATGCATTAGCAACGGTTCATTGAGGAGCTGATAGGAGTCCATCTCATTGGTACGTTGCTGTAGAGGAACAGAACAACAACAGAGAAACCACCTGCAGCAACTAAACTAATCACTGGTATTTAGACAGGCTGAGGTCCAGATGGAAGACTTGGAAAAGAAAAGTTTTTTTTTTAACGTCTTAAAATTAGTGACAATAAAAGTCTGCATCCGAATACCCTTTATAAAATAAGAAATAAATCTTTATTCGTCAATTGTACATTCCAACAAAATTTGTCTTCTACATTAAACCCATCCTAGTGGTTAGCCATTAAAGGGGAAGTCCGGTCAACAAGGAAAAATCAGGGTATCATTAGCTATAACTAAAACTAATACGTTCGTGGTTATTTAATGAACTTATCTTTAATCAATAAGAAAATAAAAACATAAATTGTCGTCTGAATCACTGTGTATGGGGGCTGACATTACTGCCCATATTTGGGCAGTAAGGGGCGTTTGACATCACATCCTGCGACGTAGAAAAGCGGAAGCGGCGACAGCATTTCTCTCCGCTTTCCATGCAAAGTCAATAGGAGCCGTTCTACACAGCTGCGATCATCAATAATTATTTCGGATTTCCAGAGGACTTCACCGCTGACATTCCCAAGAGCTATTGCTGAAGCAACAATGCCCACGTGCATGGCCATCGGATGTTCCAACACAACTGGTAAAAGTGGAAAAAACATTGCTTATTTCAACTTCCCGATTCATGAGCCACCGGGCTCGGCGCTGGATTGCCAACTTGAAGAGCGGATTTGCCATCTAACTTCTGGCCAGAGAGAAAACACGTCATATGCAGTGACCATCTCGAAGAAGAATGTTTTGAACATGACATGAGGGCGAGGATTTTCAGTAAGTTATTTTTTAATTTTTAATTTTTAATTTAGAAGTTACGGGGATGGTTACCGACCAGAGGGGCGGAGGGATACAACATGGTATCCCTCCGCCCCAGCATGTGCTGGAATGCTTTTATATTTTAATACTTATACAATAATGACCACCTGCCCTATTTACTAGGGGGCAAATATATAACTTAAGTCACTTCAGCGCGATCTCTCCTCCGCTGTGTGTGTGTGTGTGCGCGCGCACACACACACACACAAACACGCGCGTGTATATATATATATACTGTAGGACCCGACTGAGTTTGCAATGGAAATAGGTACGGCTGGACTCCGTCAAAAGTCCGGTTTCTGTCAAGAAACTCTTCTAAAACATCCATATCGCTATCAGATGATGATGACTCCACGGAACTCTCATCACTGTCACTAAATACTTCATCACTCTCTGCTTCGTACAGAGCACCAGTCGCCATCTTGGAAAATAGTGCGCCGTGACAAACAGAGCGTTGAAACTTGCTCAACAGCGGGTCCGCCGAGTGACGTCAAAAAATGGGAGGTGACAGTACTATTCTTGACCAAGATGGATTCCTCCACATAAACATGATTAAATGAGAATTATTCTTAATTAAAAAAACTTATAATTTTTTGCACAGTATGTAGTAGTTTTATATTTAAAGTACTTTCAGCAGTTTGAATTCTGATTTGGACCGGACTTCTCCTTTAAAGAACCCGAGGAGCAATCTGGGGCAAAGGGTCTTGCTCAGGGAGCCACAGTGGCCGTCTGCGGGGTTCAAACCGGGCAGTTGCAACCTTCTTAGAGTGAAAGCACTCTGCTCTGACCACTAGGCCATCACTCCCTGTGTGACATAAGTCCAGCTACGTTTTGACATAAGTCATGTGGTAGCTAGAATAAAACCCATGATCTTTCAATTGTATGATGACTACTCTACCCATGGAGACACAGTTGCAGTGTATCATACAAATGTCCATAAGGCTGATTTTGTTGAAATGAAATTAACTTTAAAAATTAAAAAAAGTTAAGACAAGTCAAAGCTGCTTCTCTTTACCGGCCAGCAGGGGGACCTTTTTAATTGTACAAGCACCGAGTTGCTCATTGAAATTTCCATTCAGCAGAATCCCCAACATCACACGTCTCACAGCCCATTTATAGGGTCCCATTTACATCGATGTGTTCTAGTCACTTATCACACCAGATGTTTCCTATCATCCCGAGATTGAATGCTTTTATAACCGTTGTTCTGTGTATAACAGGAAATAGCTAAGCATTAATCACTCTTGACATTGTTAGGAAGATGTTGAACATGTTCAATGTTTGGGTATAATAAAACTAGGTCTGAAACATTCCTATCACCCATAACTTCCATTGTAGGAACCGTGCACATGACAAAGCTCTTGGTAGTAAGATGTATCCTGTGTTTCATCAACACGCACCATTGTGCACAGCACAAATCTTTAAAATGAAGAGGAGATCCATAATTCATGATTTATATCTTTTTACCTAGCTTCTAGTCCAGACAATTTCTCCTCTGCTCTGTTGCTATGGTGAGAGAAAAAAACAGCGCTGCAGAAAGTTACATTCTCAATTCCTCACAGTTGCAGCTGTGGGAAAGTCCAGCAGTGAGAGGCAGTTTTGTAAACTCCGTCAAACAGAGGGATAATTCTGCCAGGAGACATGGGCAAAGATGTGCTGTATCTTGTTTAAAAGGCAGGACTCGTTTTTAATGATACCAACCTTGGGGGGTGGAGTTAAGCATTTCTGTACAGTAAAGCATTTTTCAGAGATAGTCAGCAATGTTTGATAGACAGTTAAATGGCATCTTAAAACCTTTGCTTTAAAACCAAAGGTATTTGTGAAAGAATAGGGACTTGTTTTAATATTAAAGCCTCCTCCCTAGAGGTATTTAGAAAATAAAGTGCCGATTTCTGACCTACTTTACAATCGTGATAAAATGGGCATTGCTCTGCTCATACTGGTACCGTTAAGAAACAGTTAGACTTTCTGAAGTGATGTTTTCTGCAGCAGAGAGCAGCCAGAGCAATCTCAGTTTGGAAAAGTGAGGAAAGCACCGTAGTTCTCGGGGTCCAGGTATGTCCGGGGGTCCGTGGGTCCTGGCCTGTTGGCAGGACGCTCACTACTGCTGGACTGAGTTCTTCCAGATTGTTGCCATCTGGGTGGTCATCCTGCTTTGACCCAAATCTAGCAATACTGTAGATCTATGTGCAATCCCTTCCTGCCATCTTCACTGTGTTGATGCAGGCCGGGTGGTACCAGTTGGGGAGCTGCCCCTCAGGGGTAGGTACGTGCAAAACCACAAAACAGATGGTTCTTGTGGATAACAGAACTAATGGGTATGGAGCAATGTTCATGCCCTGTTCTTCTTTGCCCTGTCCTACAGAGAAAATCTAATATAGTAAAATGACACAGGGCATTGGGTTTAGGGTGGGGGACCTCAACAACAGGGTCTCCAACAGCATTAATTTCAACTCCAGTTTCAAGGCACTCTAGGCATGGACACCTGCATTCAGAGAATGCTCAGGGTTGTCCATTATGTTCTTAATCTCATGAAGAATCCATCTTTCCACAATCATCTCCACTCGTTCCTGAACTGTCCAGTCTTCCCTATACCTTTATGTAGACGGGTTCACCGTTGCCTCCCCAGTCTAGTCTGCTGTCCAGACTCTGTCCACTTCTTCTGCCACGATGAAAACCGTGTTGGACCTGCTCCCATTTCTTCTGAAATCTACAATCATCTCCTTTGTCTTGTTCACATGCAAGATGATTGTCTCCACACCAGGCCACAAAGCAGCCCACCAGCTCCCTGGACTGAGCTTCAGTCCATCTCTGATCCAGGCCATGTCTGTAGAGTCATCTGAGCATTTCTGCTTTGTTTTACACTGGAAGTCTGAAACCTGGTATATTCTTGATGTATCCGCGAGATCCACACAGCCATATTACATAATTTCAGCTAACAAGCCGCTCCGGACATCTCAGAAAATTCTAACTATGCAGACAGTCCCGCATGGAAAAACGTGGGGAACGAGCTAGCGCTGCTTCTGGCAGAGGTTCGTAAACATAGACATCTTTATGATTCCGCCCAAAAAGATCATCATGATCAACATGTTAACAATTCCTGGACAGAAATCACCATCACTCTTAGAAGAAAATAAGAAGCTTAAATGTTGGGGGAGGGGGGGGGGCGTTTTCTACTTCTACGCACAGTAGGGTGTAATACGCTTGGCGTAGGAGCACAACGTTGCCCATTTAGAGTTTAGAAGAACAGTGCTACTTCGGAGGAAAAGCTGCACAGAACATAAATGCTGTGGACATTGTGTCCGTATGTCTCATTTCTTCATGGCACGGACACGTGTCAACCATGTGCAGTAAGGCTTCTCTCTCCACCACCTGCTGTCGGTAAAATAACCAGCCCTACTACCACATAACTCGGCTAATTAACAGGGTGATATAAAACCATCTGTATATCCAGTCTGGACAAAGATATTAAAACTCTAGTTTGCTTGTTGCATGATGTCCAACACCTGTAAAATCAAGTATCCTCAGCTCTTTATCTTCACTTTTCAACCATTTTTACATGTTTAGATGGAGGTTGATGTTGTTTGTTATGTTAACGTTTTACTGAGGGGGAAGACAAACACTTTCAGAATACCAAGTCATTGCCAATTAACATCCAATGTCATCTCGAGTCACTTTTCAAAGTGAGATGTCCGACTCTTACACCAGCCATTTCCTGTGTTGACCAAAGCTGCAGTTCCTGCTCCTCTCTCTGCTCCTGCAGCACCAGCAGTAGTGTTGCTCTGACTCTCTGCTGATGTCTCCTGTGTTTGGTTTCAGTACGAGGAGATCCAGCTGCCTCCCACTCGGGTTTCTTCAGAGTGCATTTACAGCAAAGCTCAGCATCCAGGCCCCATGCTGCCTCACTACTGACTCACACCTGGACAGGTAGACCACACCAACGTCTCTGGAGGTTCTGGAGAGAAGTCAACTTCAGAGGAACAGCTCTTCTAAATCTGAGGGAGCTCCAGGACTGCTGGACTGTGGAGAACCCTCAGAGACCTGCTGACCATGTAGTTCATGAGGCTGCAGAAGGTCCTGGTTGTGAATGTGGACCTGTTTAAACTCAGACATGAACTTTAGAGGGTCTATCCAGACCTGGAGTCACACCAGTGAAGGAGTCTGGGACCAGAAGATGGTCTGAACTGCTGTAAATGTGGCCTGTTCTCCTGGATCTCAGCTTGTTCTAGTTCTTGTTCCTCTACCTCTGATCTGTTCTCTGACATAAACTGTGATAAAGAACCTGACGGTCCGATTGTCTCCTGCAGTCTTCATTCCTCGGTCCAAATGAAGGACCTCCAAGTGACAAAAGCCCCAACAACAGGAAGTTGGTAGATGGTTTGTTAAAGCAGATCAGCCCCACCACCAGAACCACATGGGTCTGCAGGTATTTGTCAACTCCGCTAACCAATTATTAGGATCTAAATTAAACCCAACGATGGTAAAGGTTGGTATTACTCATGTCTAGAACATCTCTAATGAGCAGAAGAACCTGTTCAGAAGAACCTGACCTTCTTCTTGCTCCCATCATGTCTGTTGGGTCTAACTGGAGTAAAAGAAAGATCCGGATCGCTGGAAGGAAATCTGTGATTCTTCCTCATCCAAAGAAGTCCACCTGAAAACAGGTTTTGCAGAACTTCAACCTGATCTCCTGCTGTGATGAGATGACTGCAGATAGAACTTAGAGACTTAGACTTAGAAAACTTTATTTGTCATTTTGTATGCACAAAGTGCGTACAGAACGAAATTTCGTTTGCATACAGCTTAAAAAATCAAAGTAAATCACCCGTGCGCCCGGGTGTCTGCCCCTGCACGGGGCCTCTGGTGCGCCTCGGGGTCTGTTGAGCTGGTAGGGGGGCATGGTCATTAACATCTCAGGGCAGATGCTCTTCCCCTTCTTTGGGTTGGCACTCTGCTAGTGGGGGGAGGGGAGGGAGGGGGAGTAGTGACTTACCCAGCCTGGATGTCTAGTGTCGAATGTATGGTGAGATGTTTGAATGTTAGTGTTGGGGAGGGGTTAAATCTACGGGTGGGGTGGGGGGGGGGGTTTGGTGGACGTTCTGGTGGGCTTGTGTCCGGCCCCCTGTCCCGGTCCTGGTCCGTGTAGTCTCCCGGTGCGGGTTTCGCCTGGGGGGTGGGGTTTGGGACGGCTCGTGCGGGCTGACTGGCCCCCATCTTATTAATTTATTTGTTTATTTATTTATATATATATATATATATATATATATATTACTATTATTATTATTATTATTATTATTATTATTATTATTATTATTATTAATTTTTTTTGGGGGGGGGATTAAAGCCAGTAGGCTTGGGGGGTGGGCTGGGGGAGGTAGAGGTGTTGGTCCTGGTGGGTGGTTGGCTGGCGGGCCCTGCGGCCTCTCCCCGGCCCCCGGGCTACGGTGGTGCTGCTGGAGGGGCCCCTTTCTCCGGGTGGAGCTTTCGGGGAGCGGGGGTGCCTATTGGAGTCAGTAGGGGAGCTGGCTCCCAGTCCTTTGCTCCCCATCCCCGGACTCCTCCCTCTGCCTGCTCCATCACGCCGCCACACATGTAGGTCCTTGGGGAGGGGCGTTACTGGAGGTTGCCACTTTCTAGTGACGTCCCTCTCCCCAATTTTATCATGCATTTTAGACACTTTCACTCCAAACATTTTCACAACGCACATTCATGTAGGCCATGATATGGGGGGGTGCGGGGAAGACGTCTGGGGGGGGGCTTATGTTGTGTGAGCCTCGCCTCGGGCGGCTCCCTTCACCCCCTCTCGCATTTAGACATTGAGGGTTCTGGATAGTTGCTTGGAGGGGGGGCGCTGGCACCAGCTTCCTTCCGGAGGGGGGGTGGGCTGTGCCGTGCACCCCCTTCAGTGCTCCCAGTTTTAAACACACCTGAGAACAACATGCAACAACACAACATCTGAGCAGGCGTAGAGAGGATCGGGGTCTTCTGCACACACCCGATCTCCGATCGCGGCACGGAGTCTGGGGCCTGGAGGAGGTGCGGGCCACTGTGTCCGGGGTCTTGGCGGGGGGCTGCTGCGGCTAGCCAGCGGCTTACCGGGTCTGGGGCTGACGCCTCTGCTCTCCCCAGGAAGGGATGGGGGGCAGGGGTGGCTAGGGTAAGGTCGGGGTGGGAGGGGGTTTATTAGGTATATAGTGGGTGAGGGGGGCTCTGGTCGGGTGGCCCGTACGGGTCGTGTTGGCCCCCCCTCTTTGGGGGGCCTGGTCCGGGGGGCGTCTGGTCCGGGGGTGGGGCCGGGGGTCGGGCACAGGCAGTCGTAGTGAACCCCCCCCCCCCCCCACTTGGGATTTTTGGATGTGAATGCTATGTGGGAATGTGTGTACAGCGTCCTTTTTTTTTTTTTTTTTTTTTTTTTTTGTGTCTGTGTGTGGTGAGTGGGGCACAAGGGAGGGATGGTGTGAATGATTTTTTTTTTTTTTTTTTTTCAGGTTCGGGTCCGGTCCGCTCCCTCTCCCAAGATCATCTCAAGTCTCCGATAGGTGCGGAGCCCATCCCCCCACGTCCTGCCCTCCTCCGCTGCGTTGGCAGGCGCCTTGGCCCTCTGGCGCGTTGACGGTCCTCGGGTTTGGGGCGGGTTCCCGGGTGGGCGCCGGCCCATTCCCGGCGGTGGCTTCGCGGGGCCTGGCCCCCCCGGGGGGCGGCCGGGGCCCCTGCCGCGGGGGCGGGGCGCCCCCGGGGCCTCTGGCCCCCAGGGCCCATGGCCGGGACCACTTCAGCGCGGCCGGCTGCCGGCGGAGCCCACGGGCTCGTCCCCGCGGCTCTTGGGGGCGTCGGCATTGCGGTGGCTGGGGGATTTCCTCGGGGTCGTCTCTCCTCTTTCCTCGGGGGGGGGGGGGGGGGTTGCAGATTTCCTGTGGAGGCCCCTCTCTGGCGCACTGCTTTGGGGGCCCCTTTGGGAGTCCGGGGTTACGGGTCCCCTGACTCCTGCCTCTGTGCTTAGGGAAGGTGGGTCTTCGGTTCTCCACAATCACTATCAATATATTTCCTTCTGGATAATTTTCACCTAAACTAGTGCACTTTCACAAACTCCCACAGGTGCTGGGTCCCAGGTATTAAATGTTCACTTATATACAGAAAGGCTATAATTTATTTATTTATTTTCTTTTACTTTCTTTTTTAGGTATCACATTACACATGTCAGCTTAAATAATAATACATATGATTTAGCAATGGCATCAAGGTGTTACACGATTGTATCTGTTGCTTTATGTCTGTTAGTTGTGCTGTTCTTTTTGTGTCTCTTTCCAGGTGATGGAGCAGACAGAGGACGTTTTATCATTCTCTTCCTTTTATCTCGTCTTTCTTTCACCTCTTCTTTCTTTTTTTTTCTCTTCTTGTTTTTCTTTTACTCCTACTTTCCCATTGTAGTGTCCATATAATTTGAAATTCTCCATGCAGGAATCACAATAAAGCTATTTACATGCACAAATCAAGCGGAGCACTACGGCGAATGCTGATTGCTCCACTTGTGAAAGTAAAATCTGTCGAGCTCTATTTGCCATTAAGATATCAAAGATATCAAAGATATCAAAAGCACTGGGAAAAAAAAAAAAAAAAGTAAATTGCAGCAAGTTTCAGGATAAAGATGCAGCAGCGATTTATGTAAACAATTGAAATGTAAACAATGCAGGGGAAATAGACAGTGTGCGATTCACAGTATCCAGGAGAGTATTATTAAAACCATGCAGTATATACGAATGTGGTACAGAGTCCATTTTGTGGCTTCGGCAGTTTAACAGTCTGATGGCAAATGTGCAAATGTGTAAATGTGCAATTATGTGAATGTGGTACAGAGTCCGTTTTTTGGCCTCAACAGCCCAGAGTCCCCAGCAGTTCAACAGTCTGATGGCAGCAGGGAAAAAGCTTTTACAGAACCCGGTGGACCTGCAGCGGATGCTGCGGAACCTCTTCCCAGAGGGCAGCAGGGAGAACAGTCCATGGTGGGGGTGTGAGGGGTCCCTGATGATGTTACAGGACACACAGCGCTGAGATGAGTTGTCCTTTATGGAGGGAAGAGGAGCCCCGATGATCCCTTCTGCTGTCCTCACCTCTCTCCTCACGTTCTTCCAGTCGGAGGCACTGCAGCCTCCACACCACACAGAGAGACAGCTGGTCAGAATGCTCTCTATGGTGGTTCTGTAGAAGGTCGTGAGGATGGGCGGGGGCAGGTGGGCTCTCCTTATCCTCCTCAGGAAGTACAATTGTTTTTGTGCCCTCTTCACCAGTGACGTGGTGTTCACAGACCAGGCTGTTGTCTCTGCACCAGGCCACCAGCTGCTCCACCTCCTCTCTGTAGTCCTGGTCGTTGTCGTCTCTGATCAGGCCCACCACCGTTGTGTTGTCTGCAAACTTCACGATGTGATTGGTGGTGAACCTGGGGACGCAGTCATGAGTCATCAGGGTGAACAGCAGGGGGCTCAGGACGCAGCCCTGAGGGGAGCCTGTGCTGAGGGTGATGACATCAGAGGTGTTCTGTCCGACCCGGACTGACTGAGGTCTGTTGGTGAGGAAGTCTAGCAGCCAGTTGCGAAGGGGTGTGCTGAAGCCCAGATGTTCTAGTTTTCCTACCGGGTGCTGTGGGATGATGGTGTTAAACGCTGAACTGAAGTCCAGGAACAGCATCCGCATGTGCGTGTTCTTCTCCTCCAGGTGTGCCAGGCTCAGGTGAAGAGCAGAGGAGATGGCGTCCTCAGTGGAGCGGTTCCGTCAGTAGGCAAACTGGAACGGGTCGAGTGTTGGGGGGAGACTGGAGACGATGTGTTGTTTCACCAGCCTTTCAAAGCACTTCATCATGATGGGTCAGTGCAACAGGCCGGTAGTCGTTGAAACAGGTGACTTGAGGTTTCTTTGGCACCGGAATGATGGAGGCAGACTTGAAGCATGCAGGCACTATGGCTTGGTCCAGCGAGGTGTTAAAAATGTCTGTGAGGACACCAGCCAGCTGACCTGCACACTCCTTGAGCACCCGCCCAGGTATGTTGTCGGGGCCTGGGGCCTTCCGCGGGTTGACTCTCCTCAGAGTCTTCCACACATCGGCGGTGTCAAGGCAGAGGACCTCCTCTTCCTGATGGAGAACAGCTTTCACTGCTGGAGTGTTTAGTGCCTCAAACCTCCCCAAGAAGTTATTTAATCCATTGAGGAAGTCAGCATCAACTTCACCCACCGGGGGGGAGGGCGTGTTGTATTCAGTGATCGCCCGGATGCCTTTCCACATGCTCCTGGTGTTGCTGGCGTCAGATAAGAGCGGATGGAAACCAGCAGAATGCTCTCTGCTAGTTTCCTGTAATGATGCTCGACACCAGCAGCAGAATTTATGATGTCTGCACCGTTGCTTTATCGCACACATCAGACGCTGTTAGCCTGATGAGAGCAGAGCTTCTTCTCTCTCTGATTGTCTAAATGTTCAAATGCTTCAAAAGCAGATTCCAGTCCAGCCAACATTTAAGGACATTTTCCACTCATGGCTGCAGAATTGTGCTGTCGCTCACATGCCTGAACATTTACCTAACTCTATCACTGCCATCTAAGAGTTAACAGCAGAGGTTTCAGTGATGCACACCATCATTGCTTGGTGCACAGAGAACAAGTCAAGCTGCAGAGCAGAACCACAGCTTGAGGTTGGTGTGCAGCCGCCTCTCTGTCTGGTTCTGGAAACAAAACGCTGACCTCAAACATATGTCACAAACATTTCATCAAAACTATCTAAGCTAGTTTGTTTTCTCCGAGTAATTAATAGAAACTTCCTGTTTGCTGACAGCCCCACCCCCACACACCCCCACCTAGCCCACTGAAAAAGCTCTATAGTTAAACCTGTAGAATGGGGTTTTTGTTGATGGTGTCTTTAGGAGAACAGTATCTTTCTCTTCCCACCATCTGACCACATGGACGCCATGTCACGACACCTTTGTCCTCCAGACAGCTCAAAGTCAACCTGTAACACCTCTGCAGACAACAACTCTTCTCCATTTCTGCACCTGCCAGGTTTTAATTGAACAACAGCTGCCAGTGCTGGACCATGCATACTCTCTATGTACGCTGATGATACCGCTGTTTATCTGCATTTTCCCAGAAGATAGTTTCAAACTTTCTGATATGTTGATGTTGATGAGTGGAACAGTTCTGCACCAGATGCTATATTTGACTTTATAGGCAGTAAAACAACAAGAAGGTGAAGCTAGACATACTTTATCTGCCTTTATGACACATGCTGACATTTATGGAAAGAAATGTAATCGTCAATGACTTCATGCTTCCTTTTTATATTTTAGCTTTATCTTTTAAGCTTTACTTGCAGGAGATTAAAATACTCTTGTGCAGGGATCACTAACCTTTTTGAAACTGACTACTTCATTATTACTGTTTTATACAAAGGGCTAGCTGTTCTGACCTTTGTACTAATGAGTCAAATCTCACCTTAACGTCATTTAATATAAACATGTTTGGATGCTTTTAAATCTATGTAAATACAAGTATGATTAAATAGGGAGAGCAACAAAATAATATAGCACTTTAAATGCAGCTCACTGGAGAGTTGTGCTATTTTTAACAGGCTTGAAGGCACCACAGATGGTCCTGGGGACTACCTGGTGCACACAGGCACCATGTTGGTGACCCCTGGCCTAGTCGGTTGAATTGGGCATAAAAACTATTCCAAGTAGTGCAAAACGAAAGTATTTAAGCAGCCGGCTGCTTTGAAGGTCATGTTTGAGTATAATATCAGAATCAGGATGCTGAGAGTCTGAGCTCTGTACTAATGAAGAGAACTAGGCCAAGGACAGGCTAAACCGCAGGGAAGTCTATGATAATCATGGTGTTGTTCTACAGAAACATGCTGAAACCACTTCCTCTTTTGTTTCTGCGGGCTGAAGGAAGCTGCAGATGAAATATGTTTTCAATAATGCTGCGTTTGTTTACTGTGTTTAACCAGCCAATTTTTCTATTATTATTACTACTATTATGACTACTACTACGACTATAACTGCTACTACCACAACTACTACCACAGGGGTTTATTCAAACTAACATAGCAACTAAAGGGGAGATCTCCTCCAACTCGCTGAGCTGTCCTCCTGTGAATCAGCAGGTCTGTTTTCCAACTCATCGTGCATCATCACTTCTTCTCTGTGAACCAAAGGTCAGAGGTCAGAGGTCAGAGACGTGAAACAGGGCAGAACTAATTCCCTGAAATCGCCTCTATCTGAAGTTTCTGCTGTCGGCTCGGATCACACGGCTGCTCTGTCTGCCTTGTGACAAGTGAGATGACTCCCACACACACATGTGACAGGTTGTATATTCAATAAGCAGAATCAGATATGAGCCCAGTGTGGTTTGTGGGGAAGCTGGTAGTCATTACTGTGATGCAGTAAAAACCAAGTATTAAGCAACTGCTAGAGAAACCTGTTAGCGATACTTCAACTATACACAGATAGTGGTGTCTCAACGGTCTCATGGTACAATATCACAATGTTCCAGAAGAACCAGGACCAGAACTTCCCTTTAACCCAGAAGGAACCAGGCTGTTCCCAGACAAGAATGAAAGCACACTCACTGGCATCCTGATGTAGAAAAAAAAGAAATTATATCCAGAGTAGGTCCAGAAATTCAGTAGGTCCAGAGGGACTAAGAATGTTTGGGTCCCTTTGGACATAGGTGCCAGACTGGCAGGTCTGAGTATTTCAGAACCTGCTAATCAAGAGGGATTTTCACCCACAACCATCTGTTTTACAGAGGATGGCCTGAAAAGAGAAAACATCCAGAGATCAGCAGCTATCCTCTGAGCTGAGGTCAGAGGTCAATGGAGAACGGGCCGACTGGTTCCAGACGAGCAACCAGTGGCTAGCAGTTCCAGTCAAGGGTTGTAGAACACTATCTCTGAGGTGGAACCTTGAAGCAGACGTTCTCCAGCAGCAGAAGACCTCGTCGGGTACTGCTCCTGCCAGCTAACAGGAAGCTGAGGCTACAGTTCACACAGACTCACCAGAACTGGACCAGGTGGTGCTGTCAAGGTGATGGGGAAGGTTTTCCTGTCACTTGGGTCCGTCAGCACCACCTGGACATCATTTCAGCAGCACAGCCTACCCAAGTATCGCTGGTGGAAATCTCCTTGCTTTCCTGGCCACAGTGGATCCATCATCTGATGGTTCCTTTCAGCAAGATGCTCCAAGCCACAAAGCTCAGATCATGTCAAACTAACATGACCATGAGTTCCCTGGACTCCAATGAACTCCACGGTCAGAACCCGATCTGCAACAACTGTATGATACCATCATGTCCATTTAGACCCAAACCCATGAAGTTCCTGAAACCTCTCTAAGGAAACCCAGCAGGTTGCATCAAGTCTCTCCAAGCAGCATTCACTCCTCCTGAAAGAGCGTAGAGCCACAGTGGACAGTCGTCTGCATTGTTGATGGCTTTGCAGCAATCCCTCATACTGAGCATGCATGAAGCGACAGTGGAGAGGAAAACTCCCCTTTAACAGGGAGGAGAACCTCCAGCAGAACCAGAACCAGGCTCAGTGTGAACGCTCATCTGCCTCGACCCACTGGGGCTTAGAGAAAACAGAGCAGAGACACAGAAAGCTCAGAAGCTCACATTGACCCAGGAGTACTTTCTATGTTAGATGGTAATAGAGGATGATCTGCCTCCCCTGATGATGTCACAGCTAACAGAACACCAGACCAGGTGTACCTTCTATGAAGAGAAGAATGACAGAGAACTAAAAGTTAAAAGATGAAATAACAACAAACAACGCAAATTGGAGAGCAGTAGGAGAACTCAGCAGAGAGAGAGAAATACGCCCTGATGTCCTCCAGCAGCCTAAGCCTATAGCAGCATAACTATAGAGGTAGCTCAGGGTAACATGAGCCACTCTAGTTATAAGCTTTGCACAAAGGAAAGTTTTAAGATTAGTCTTAAAAGTAGACAGGGTGTCTGCCTCACGGACCAAAACTGGGAGTTGGTTCCACAGGAGAGGAGCCTGATAGCTAAAGGATCTGCCTCCCATTCTACTTTTAGAGACTCTAGGAACCACCAGCAGACCTGCAGTCTGAGAGCGAAGTGCTCTGTTAGGAACATACGGGGTAATCAGAGCTCTGATATATGATGGAGCTTGATTATTAAGGGCTTTATACGTTAGAAGAAGAATTTTAAATTCTATTCTTGATTTAACAGGAAGCCAATGAAGGGAAGCTAAAATTGGAGAAATATGATCCCTCTTGTTGATTTTCATCAGAACTCTTGCCGCAGCATTTTGGATCAGCTGAAGACTTCGAACTGCATTTTGTGGACTTCCTGATAGTAAAGAATTACAATAGTCCAGCCTTGAAGTAACAAATGCATGGACTAGTTTTTCAGCATCACTCCTGGACAGAATGTTTCTAATTTTGGCGATATTCCGGAGGTGAAAAAAGGAAACTCTGGAAACCTGTTTAATATGGGATTTAAATGACATGTCTTGGTCAAAAATAACACCAAGATGTTTTACTTTATTACCAGAGGCCAAGTTAATGCCATCCAGATTAAGTGATTGGTTAAGAAGTTTATTTTTTGAGGACTCTGGCCCAAAGATTACAACTTCGGTCTTGTCAGAATTTAGATGCAGGAAATTTAAAGTCATCCAGCTTTTGATGTCATCAAGACATGACTGCAGTCGAAGTAATTGATTGGATTCATCAGGATTTATGGATAAATATAGCTGAGTGTCATCAGCATAACAGTGGAAATTAATCCCATGCTGTCTGATAATTTTGCCGATCGGAAGCATATATATAGTAAAGAGAATTGGTCCAAGGACTGAACCCTGTGGTACTCCACAGGTGACCCTAGAGCTTGAGGAAGATTTATTATTAACATGAACAAACTGGAATCTGTCCGACAGATAATATTTAAACCAGCCTAATGCTTTCCCCTTAATCCCTACAGTATGTTCAAGTCTTTGTAGGAGAATATTGTGATCAACTGTATCAAATGCAGCACTAAGATCTAACAGGACAAGTACAGACACAAGTCCATTATCTGAGGCCATGAGAATATCATTAGTGACCTTCACCAGAGCTGCTTCAGTGCTATGATGAGCTCTGAAGCCTGACTGAAACTCCTCAAGTAGGTCATTACTTTGTAAATGTTCACAAAGTTGATTAGCAACTACTTTCTCAAGAATTTTAGATAAGAAAAGAAGATTAGATATAGGTCTGTAGTTTACTAGCTCATCTTGATCAAGAGATGGTTTCTTAAGTAAAGGTTTAATAACAGCTACTTTAAAAACCTGTGGTACATATCCATTTACTAAGGATAGATTAATCATGTCTAAAATAGGGCCACTGATCAGAGGGAATACCTCCTTAAACAACTTGGTTGGGATTGGGTCTAACATACAGGTAGAAGGTTTAGATGAAGCTAATATTCTAGATAGCTCAGAAAGCTCTACTGCTTCTAAACAGTTCAGACACTGCGCAGGTTCTAAAGATTCCTCCAATGCTGCCTCACTTACTGGGGATGAGGTAATCATGTTTGGGAGGATGCCAATTATTTTATTTTTAATGGCATCAATTTTATTTATGAAGAATCCCATAAAATCATTACTACTAAGAGCTAAGGGAATGGATGGATCAACAGAGCTGCAGCTCTGAGTAAGTTTAGCAACTGTACTAAAGAGAAATCTAGGATTATTTTTATTCTCTTCAATTAATGATGAAAAATATGCTGCTCTAACTCTGCAAAGGGTCTTTTTATACAACAATAGACTGTCCCTCCAGATTAAGTAGGATTCCTCTTGGTGTGTAGAGGATGTCATCCAGATTAAGTGATTGGTTAAGAAGTTTATTTTTTGAGGACTCTGGTCCAAAGATTATAACTTCTGTCTTGTCAGAATTTAGATGCAGGAAATTTAAATTTTCATTCTGTGCCATGAACAGTTCTGAAAGTTCTGATGATAAAACCACTCTGGTACCAGCGAGGTTCACATTCTGTGCCTAGTGGCCAGTGAGTGCGTTGTTCCTCCATAAAGTTCTAGATCCTTCTGCAGGGTTCCTACCAGCAGGGAGCAGAAAACCTCCAAAGGGAGGTCCTCAAGATGGTCCTGATCAGCTGGACCTTCTCAGCTGACCCCTGTAAAGGAGGAGCAGCATGCAGCAGCTCTGCTCCAAGCTCTTTATCTTCATGGTTCAGCCCCTTCAGATTGTTGTGATATCAGCCAAGAAAGACAAAATCACCCTGTTTCTGATTCTTCAGAGGCTGCAGGCATCAGGGCACTGCCCCTCACAGCAGGGCCACTGCTATGAATCCAGGCTCTACCCCTCATCTTCCTCTTTATCCTTCAGAAGAGGGGTTCTACACTGGAGAGGCCCACAAACATGTTCTGAAGTGTGAAGCGAGGCTAAGTCAGCAGTCTGTCCTCTGCAGAATCAGACGGCAGAGGAAGGAACCAGCCTGCACTGAAACCAGCTTCTGTGATCTTTGTCAGCTGCTCCAGGAAAGCTGAGCCGAGACTAGAAGTGGTTCCTGCGGTTAGATCAAGCTAAGAACGTTGCAACTTCCCAGCACCGAACACAGCTGTGCTAAGACTGCAGAGTTCCCCGCAGCTCTGAGACTCTTCTCCACCAGCTCAACCCGTTTGGTACTGGAGGTCCTGGGCTGGGATTGACAGACAGCCGGCCCGCATGAGGAACCCCAGAGCCGCCTCCTCACAGCTAGCTGCTGTTGCTGCTGAGATAACCAGCTTTCCCTTGGAGGGATTCACTGGACACCCAGGGCATCTGCAAAATGTGTATTTAAACATAAATGCATGGCTAGGCATGTATGGACCGGATCTTATGTTATTTAGAAAGTTTTGTCATAACTTGTGTTTGTTTGTGTTAGCAAGATGCAGCCAGAAGGTCTCATACCTGAAGCTGCTCCTGTGGTGGACCAAGAAGACATAGAGAGGCAGAAGGTTGTCGTTGCTGACCTCATCAACTTATCTGCAGATGAGTTAAATAACTTAAAGAGTTTTAACCTTGCTGCATGCGATAAAAAGATTAAGGAACTAATTAACTTGCAAACCCAACTAAAGATGCTCTGATTACAGATGTTCTTTGCCAGATCACCCTGCTGCATCAGCAAAGATCCCAACTGAAAGCTAAACAGCTTCTTCAGTTACAGGTTGAGCATCAGATGGTTTTAGACAGAGTGAGTGCTGCCAGATGTGAGCTCTCAAAGGCTGAGGTGAGGATGGAGGAAGCTTACGCTGAGACCAAGGACCTCAAAGCTCCTGATGTCAGCGAGGCTGCATCTCACCAGAGAAGTGAGTCCTCCACCCTTCAGGTGATATCTTCACACGATCAACCTCAGCAGGTTGATCGTGTGAATCATGTTGATCAGACTCTTAAAGTCCCTTCAGGCATCTGGGGTTCTGGTTCCTCAGCATCTGCCTCGCTGCTCTGGGGGTCTTTGGTTCCTCACAACCACTACTGAGCATTTTTCTCATGGATACACCTCACAGACACAAGTTCAACCTGACCAACACCTACAGGTGGATCCAGGTACTACAGACTAACTTCTATCCAGAAAACCCTGTTATTATCTTCAGATGTCACTTTCTACATGTATTATTAATTAATCCTGTTATTATCTTCAGATGTCACTTTCTACATGTATTATTAATTAATCCTGTTATTATCTTCAGATGTCACTTTCTACATGTATTAATTAATCCTGTTATTATCTTCAGATGTCACTTTCTACATGTCGTATTAATTAATCCTGTTATTATCTTCAGATGTCACTTTCTACATGTCGTATTAATTGATCCTGTTATTATCTTCAGATGTCACTTTCTACATGTCGTATTAATTAATCCTGTTATTATCTTCAGCTGTCACTTTCTACATGTATTATTAATTAATCCTGTTATTATCTCCAGCTGTCACTTTCTACATGTATTAATTAATCCTGTTATTATCTTCAGATGTCACTTTCTACATGTATTAATTAATCCTGTTATTATCTTCAGATGTCACTTTCTACATGTCGTATTAATTAATCCTGTTATTATCTTCAGATGTCACTTTCTACATGTCGTATTAATTAATCCTGTTATTATCTCCAGCTGTCACTTTCTACATGTCGTATTAATTAATCCTGTTATTATCTTCAGCTGTCACTTTCTACATGTATTAATTAATCCTGTTATTATCTCCAGCTGTCACTTTCTACATGTATTAATTAATCCTGTTATTATCTTCAGATGTCACTTTCTACATGTATTAATTAATCCTGTTATTATCTTCAGATGTCACTTTCTACATGTCGTATTAATTAATCCTGTTATTATCTTCAGATGTCACTTTCTACATGTCGTATTAATTAATCCTGTTATTATCTTCAGATGTCACTTTCTACATGTCGTATTAATTAATCCTGTTATTATCTCCAGCTGTCACTTTCTACATGTCATATTAATTAATCCTGTTATTATCTCCAGATGTCACTTTCTACATGTATTAATTAATCCTGTTATTATCTTCAGATGTCACTTTCTACATGTATTAATTAATCCTGTTATTATCTTCAGATGTCACTTTCTACATGTATTAATTAATCCTGTTATTATCTTCAGCTGTCACTTTCTACATGTATTAATTAATCCTGTTATTATCTTCAGATGTCACTTTCTACATGTCGTATTAATTAATCCTGTTATTATCTCCAGCTGTCACTTTCTACATGTCGTATTAATTAATCCTGTTATTATCTTCAGATGTCACTTTCTACATGTCGTATTAATTAATCCTGTTATTATCTCCAGATGTCACTTTCTACATGTCGTATTAATTAATCCTGTTATTATCTTCAGATGTCACTTTCTACATGTCATATTAATTAATCCTGTTATTATCTTCAGCTGTAACTTTCTACATGTCGTATTAATTAATCCTGTTATTATCTCCAGATGTCACTTTCTACATGTCGTATTAATTAATCCTGTTATTATCTTCAGATGTCACTTTCTACATGTCGTATTAATTAATCCTGTTATTATCTTCAGATGTCACTTTCTACATGTCGTATTAATTAATCCTGTTATTATCTCCAGCTGTCACTTTCTACATGTCATATTAATTAATCCTGTTATTATCTCCAGATGTCACTTTCTACATGTATTAATTAATCCTGTTATTATCTTCAGATGTCACTTTCTACATGTATTAATTAATCCTGTTATTATCTTCAGATGTCACTTTCTACATGTATTAATTAATCCTGTTATTATCTTCAGCTGTCACTTTCTACATGTATTAATTAATCCTGTTATTATCTTCAGATGTCACTTTCTACATGTCGTATTAATTAATCCTGTTATTATCTTCAGATGTCACTTTCTACATGTCGTATTAATTAATCCTGTTATTATCTTCAGATGTCACTTTCTACATGTCGTATTAATTAATCCTGTTATTATCTCCAGATGTCACTTTCTACATGTCGTATTAATTAATCCTGTTATTATCTTCAGATGTCACTTTCTACATGTCATATTAATTAATCCTGTTATTATCTTCAGCTGTAACTTTCTACATGTTGTATTAATTAATCCTGTTATTATCTCCAGATGTCACTTTCTACATGTCGTATTAATTAATCCTGTTATTATCTTCAGATGTCACTTTCTACATGTCGTATTAATTAATCCTGTTATTATCTCCAGCTGTCACTTTCTACATGTCATATTAATTAATCCTGTTATTATCTCCAGATGTCACTTTCTACATGTCGTATTAATTAATCCTGTTATTATCTCCAGATGTCACTTTCTACATGTCGTATTAATTAATCCTGTTATTATCTCCAGATGTCACTTTCTACATGTCGTATTAATTAATCCTGTTATTATCTTCAGATGTCACTTTCTACATGTATTAATTAATCCTGTTATTATCTTCAGATGTCACTTTCTACATGTCGTATTAATTAATCCTGTTATTATCTTCAGATGTCACTTTCTACATGTCGTATTAATTAATCCTGTTATTATCTTCAGATGTCACTTTCTACATGTATCATTAATTAATCCTGTTATTATCTCCAGATGTCACTTTCTACATGTCGTATTAATTAATCCTGTTATTATCTCCAGATGTCACTCTCTACATGTCGTATTAATTAATCCTGTTATTATCTTCAGATGTCACTTTCTACATGTCGTATTAATTAATCCTGTTATTATCTTCAGATGTCACTTTCTACATGTCATATTAATTAATCCTGTTATTATCTCCAGATGTCACTTTCTACATGTCGTATTAATTAATCCTGTTATTATCTTCAGATGTCACTTTCTACATGTCGTATTAATTAATCCTGTTATTATCTCCAGCTGTCACTTTCTACATGTATTAATTAATCCTGTTATTATCTTCAGATGTCACTTTCTACATGTATTAATTAATCCTGTTATTATCTTCAGATGTCACTTTCTACATGTATTAATTAATCCTGTTATTATCTTCAGATGTCACTTTCTACATGTCGTATTAATTAATCCTGTTATTATCTTCAGATGTCACTTTCTACATGTCGTATTAATTAATCCTGTTATTATCTTCAGATGTCACTTTCTACATGTTGTATTAATTAATCCTGTTATTATCTTCAGATGTCACTTTCTACATGTCGTATTAATTAATCCTGTTATTATCTCCAGCTGTCACTTTCTACATGTATTAATTAATCCTGTTATTATCTTCAGATGTCACTTTCTACATGTATTAATTAATCCTGTTATTATCTTCAGATGTCACTTTCTACATGTCGTATTAATTAATCCTGTTATTATCTCCAGATGTCACTTTCTACATGTCGTATTAATTAATCCTGTTATTATCTTCAGATGTCACTTTCTACATGTTGTATTAATTAATCCTATTATTATCTTCAGATGTCACTTTCTACATGTCGTATTAATTAATCCTGTTATTATCTCCAGATGTCACTTTCTACATGTCGTATTAATTAATCCTGTTATTATCTTCAGATGTCACTTTCTACATGTTGTATTAATTAATCCTGTTATTATCTTCAGATGTCACTTTCTACATGTCGTATTAATTAATCCTGTTATTATCTCCAGCTGTCACTTTCTACATGTCATATTAATTAATCCTGTTATTATCTCCAGATGTCACTTTCTACATGTATTAATTAATCCTGTTATTATCTTCAGATGTCACTTTCTACATGTATTAATTAATCCTGTTATTATCTTCAGATGTCACTTTCTACATGTATTAATTAATCCTGTTATTATCTTCAGCTGTCACTTTCTACATGTATTAATTAATCCTGTTATTATCTTCAGATGTCACTTTCTACATGTCGTATTAATTAATCCTGTTATTATCTTCAGATGTCACTTTCTACATGTCGTATTAATTAATCCTGTTATTATCTTCAGATGTCACTTTCTACATGTCGTATTAATTAATCCTGTTATTATCTCCAGATGTCACTTTCTACATGTCGTATTAATTAATCCTGTTATTATCTTCAGATGTCACTTTCTACATGTCATATTAATTAATCCTGTTATTATCTTCAGCTGTAACTTTCTACATGTCGTATTAATTAATCCTGTTATTATCTCCAGATGTCACTTTCTACATGTCGTATTAATTAATCCTGTTATTATCTTCAGATGTCACTTTCTACATGTCGTATTAATTAATCCTGTTATTATCTCCAGCTGTCACTTTCTACATGTCATATTAATTAATCCTGTTATTATCTCCAGATGTCACTTTCTACATGTCGTATTAATTAATCCTGTTATTATCTCCAGATGTCACTTTCTACATGTCGTATTAATTAATCCTGTTATTATCTCCAGATGTCACTTTCTACATGTCGTATTAATTAATCCTGTTATTATCTTCAGATGTCACTTTCTACATGTCGTATTAATTAATCCTGTTATTATCTTCAGATGTCACTTTCTACATGTCGTATTAATTAATCCTGTTATTATCTTCAGATGTCACTTTCTACATGTATCATTAATTAATCCTGTTATTATCTCCAGATGTCACTTTCTACATGTCGTATTAATTAATCCTGTTATTATCTCCAGATGTCACTCTCTACATGTCGTATTAATTAATCCTGTTATTATCTTCAGATGTCACTTTCTACATGTCGTATTAATTAATCCTGTTATTATCTTCAGATGTCACTTTCTACATGTCATATTAATTAATCCTGTTATTATCTCCAGATGTCACTTTCTACATGTCGTATTAATTAATCCTGTTATTATCTTCAGATGTCACTTTCTACATGTCGTATTAATTAATCCTGTTATTATCTCCAGCTGTCACTTTCTACATGTATTAATTAATCCTGTTATTATCTTCAGATGTCACTTTCTACATGTATTAATTAATCCTGTTATTATCTTCAGATGTCACTTTCTACATGTATTAATTAATCCTGTTATTATCTTCAGATGTCACTTTCTACATGTCGTATTAATTAATCCTGTTATTATCTTCAGATGTCACTTTCTACATGTCGTATTAATTAATCCTGTTATTATCTTCAGATGTCACTTTCTACATGTATTAATTAATCCTGTTATTATCTTCAGATGTCACTTTCTACATGTCGTATTAATTAATCCTGTTATTATCTCCAGCTGTCACTTTCTACATGTATTAATTAATCCTGTTATTATCTTCAGATGTCACTTTCTACATGTATTAATTAATCCTGTTATTATCTTCAGATGTCACTTTCTACATGTCGTATTAATTAATCCTGTTATTATCTCCAGCTGTCACTTTCTACATGTCGTATTAATTAATCCTGTTATTATCTTCAGATGTCACTTTCTACATGTTGTATTAATTAATCCTATTATTATCTTCAGATGTCACTTTCTACATGTCGTATTAATTAATCCTGTTATTATCTTCAGCTGTCACTTTCTACATGTCGTATTAATTAATCCTGTTATTATCTTCAGCTGTCACTTTCTACATGTATTAATTAATCCTGTTATTATCTCCAGCTGTCACTTTCTACATGTCGTATTAATTAATCCTGTTATTATCTTCAGCTGTCACTTTCTACATGTCGTATTAATTAATCCTGTTATTATCTTCAGATGTCACTTTCTACACGTATTATTAATTAATCCTGTTATTATCTTCAGCTGTCACTTTCTACATGTATTAATTAATCCTGTTATTATCTCCAGCTGTCACTTTCTACATGTCGTATTAATTAATCCTGTTATTATTTCAGCTGTCACTTTCTACATGTCGTATTAATTAATCCAGTTATTATCTTCAGCTGTCACTTTCTAAATGTCGTATTAATTAATCCTGTTATTATCTTCAGCTGTCACTTTCTACATGTCGTATTAATTAATCCTGTTATTATCTTCAGCTGTCACTTTCTACATGTATTAATTAATCCTGTTATTATCTTCAGATGTCACTTTCTACATGTCGTATTAATTAATCCTGTTATTATCTCCAGCTGTCACTTTCTACATGTCGTATTAATTAATCCTGTTATTATCTTCAGATGTCACTTTCTACATGTTGTATTAATTAATCCTATTATTATCTTCAGATGTCACTTTCTACATGTCGTATTAATTAATCCTGTTATTATCTTCAGCTGTCACTTTCTACACGTATTATTAATTAATGCTGTTATTATCTTCAGCTGTCACTTTCTACATGTATTAATTAATCCTGTTATTATCTCCAGATGTCACTTTCTACATGTCGTATTAATTAATCCTGTTATTATCTTCAGCTGTCACTTTCTACATGTATTAATTAATCCAGTTATTATCTCCAGCTGTCACTTTCTACATGTCATATTAATTAATCCAGTTATTATCTTCAGCTGTCACTTTCTACATGTCGTATTAATTAATCCTGTTATTATCTTCAGCTGTCACTTTCTACATGTCGTATTAATTAATCCTGTTATTATCTTCAGATGTCACTTTCTACACGTATTATTAATTAATCCTGTTATTATCTTCAGCTGTCACTTTCTACATGTATTGATTAATCCTGTTATTATCTCCAGCTGTCACTTTCTACATGTCGTATTAATTAATCCTGTTATTATTTCAGCTGTCACTTTCTACATGTCGTATTAATTAATCCAGTTATTATCTTCAGCTGTCACTTTCTACATGTCGTATTAATTAATCCTGTTATTATCTTCAGCTGTCACTTTCTACATGTCGTATTAATTAATCCTGTTATTATCTTCAGCTGTCACTTTCTACATGTATTAATTAATCCTGTTATTATCTTCAGCTGTCACTTTCTACATGTATTAATTAATCCTGTTATTATCTTCAGCTGTCACTTTCTACATGTCGTATTAATTAATCCTGTTATTATCTTCAGCTGTCACTTTCTACATGTCGTATTAATTAATCCTGTTATTATCTTCAGCTGTCACTTTCTACATGTCGTATTAATTAATCCTGTTATTATCTTCAGCTGTCACTTTCTACATGTCGTATTAATTAATCCTGTTATTATCTTCAGCTGTCACTTTCTACATGTATTAATTAATCCTGTTATTATCTCCAGCTGTCACTTTCTACATGTCGTATTAATTAATCCTGTTATTATCTTCAGCTGTCACTTTCTACATGTCGTATTAATTAATCCTGTTATTATCTTCAGCTGTCACTTTCTACACGTCGTATTAATTAATCCTGTTATTATCTTCAGCTGTCAATTTCTACATGTCGTATTAATTAATCCTGTTATTATCTCCAGATGTCACTTTCTACATGTCGTATTAATTAATCCTGTTATTATCTTCAGCTGTAACTTTCTACACGTCGTATTAATTAATCCTGTTATTATCTCCAGCTGTCACTTTCTACATGTCGTATTAATTAATCCTGTTATTATCTTCAGATGTCACTTTCTACATGTCGTATTAATTAATCCTGTTATTATCTTCAGATGTCACTTTCTACATGTCATATTAATTAATCCTGTTATTATCTCCAGATGTCACTTTCTACATGTCGTATTAATTAATCCTGTTATTATCTTCAGATGTCACTTTCTACATGTCATATTAATTAATCCTGTTATTATCTTCAGCTGTAACTTTCTACATGTCGTATTAATTAATCCTGTTATTATCTCCAGATGTCACTTTCTACATGTCGTATTAATTAATCCTGTTATTATCTTCAGATGTCACTTTCTACATGTCGTATTAATTAATCCTGTTATTATCTTCAGATGTCACTTTCTACATGTCGTATTAATTAATCCTGTTATTATCTCCAGCTGTCACTTTCTACATGTCATATTAATTAATCCTGTTATTATCTCCAGATGTCACTTTCTACATGTATTAATTAATCCTGTTATTATCTTCAGATGTCACTTTCTACATGTATTAATTAATCCTGTTATTATCTTCAGATGTCACTTTCTACATGTATTAATTAATCCTGTTATTATCTTCAGCTGTCACTTTCTACATGTATTAATTAATCCTGTTATTATCTTCAGATGTCACTTTCTACATGTCGTATTAATTAATCCTGTTATTATCTTCAAATGTCACTTTCTACATGTCGTATTAATTAATCCTGTTATTATCTTCAGATGTCACTTTCTACATGTCGTATTAATTAATCCTGTTATTATCTCCAGATGTCACTTTCTACATGTCGTATTAATTAATCCTGTTATTATCTTCAGATGTCACTTTCTACATGTCATATTAATTAATCCTGTTATTATCTTCAGCTGTAACTTTCTACATGTCGTATTAATTAATCCTGTTATTATCTCCAGATGTCACTTTCTACATGTCGTATTAATTAATCCTGTTATTATCTTCAGATGTCACTTTCTACATGTCGTATTAATTAATCCTGTTATTATCTCCAGCTGTCACTTTCTACATGTCATATTAATTAATCCTGTTATTATCTCCAGATGTCACTTTCTACATGTCGTATTAATTAATCCTGTTATTATCTCCAGATGTCACTTTCTACATGTCGTATTAATTAATCCTGTTATTATCTCCAGATGTCACTTTCTACATGTCGTATTAATTAATCCTGTTATTATCTTCAGATGTCACTTTCTACATGTCGTATTAATTAATCCTGTTATTATCTTCAGCTGTCACTTTCTACATGTCGTATTAATTAATCCTGTTATTATCTTCAGCTGTCACTTTCTACATGTATTAATTAATCCTGTTATTATCTTCAGCTGTCACTTTCTACATGTATTAATTAATCCTGTTATTATCTTCAGCTGTCACTTTCTACATGTCGTATTAATTAATCCTGTTATTATCTTCAGCTGTCACTTTCTACATGTCGTATTAATTAATCCTGTTATTATCTTCAGCTGTCACTTTCTACATGTCGTATTAATTAATCCTGTTATTATCTTCAGCTGTCACTTTCTACATGTCGTATTAATTAATCCTGTTATTATCTTCAGCTGTCACTTTCTACATGTATTAATTAATCCTGTTATTATCTCCAGCTGTCACTTTCTACATGTCGTATTAATTAATCCTGTTATTATCTTCAGCTGTCACTTTCTACATGTCGTATTAATTAATCCTGTTATTATCTTCAGCTGTCACTTTCTACACGTCGTATTAATTAATCCTGTTATTATCTTCAGCTGTCAATTTCTACATGTCGTATTAATTAATCCTGTTATTATCTCCAGATGTCACTTTCTACATGTCGTATTAATTAATCCTGTTATTATCTTCAGCTGTAACTTTCTACACGTCGTATTAATTAATCCTGTTATTATCTCCAGCTGTCACTTTCTACATGTCGTATTAATTAATCCTGTTATTATCTTCAGATGTCACTTTCTACATGTCGTATTAATTAATCCTGTTATTATCTTCAGATGTCACTTTCTACATGTCATATTAATTAATCCTGTTATTATCTCCAGATGTCACTTTCTACATGTCGTATTAATTAATCCTGTTATTATCTTCAGATGTCACTTTCTACATGTCATATTAATTAATCCTGTTATTATCTTCAGCTGTAACTTTCTACATGTCGTATTAATTAATCCTGTTATTATCTCCAGATGTCACTTTCTACATGTCGTATTAATTAATCCTGTTATTATCTTCAGATGTCACTTTCTACATGTCGTATTAATTAATCCTGTTATTATCTTCAGATGTCACTTTCTACATGTCGTATTAATTAATCCTGTTATTATCTCCAGCTGTCACTTTCTACATGTCATATTAATTAATCCTGTTATTATCTCCAGATGTCACTTTCTACATGTATTAATTAATCCTGTTATTATCTTCAGATGTCACTTTCTACATGTATTAATTAATCCTGTTATTATCTTCAGATGTCACTTTCTACATGTATTAATTAATCCTGTTATTATCTTCAGCTGTCACTTTCTACATGTATTAATTAATCCTGTTATTATCTTCAGATGTCACTTTCTACATGTCGTATTAATTAATCCTGTTATTATCTTCAAATGTCACTTTCTACATGTCGTATTAATTAATCCTGTTATTATCTTCAGATGTCACTTTCTACATGTCGTATTAATTAATCCTGTTATTATCTCCAGATGTCACTTTCTACATGTCGTATTAATTAATCCTGTTATTATCTTCAGATGTCACTTTCTACATGTCATATTAATTAATCCTGTTATTATCTTCAGCTGTAACTTTCTACATGTCGTATTAATTAATCCTGTTATTATCTCCAGATGTCACTTTCTACATGTCGTATTAATTAATCCTCTTATTATCTTCAGATGTCACTTTCTACATGTCGTATTAATTAATCCTGTTATTATCTCCAGCTGTCACTTTCTACATGTCATATTAATTAATCCTGTTATTATCTCCAGATGTCACTTTCTACATGTCGTATTAATTAATCCTGTTATTATCTCCAGATGTCACTTTCTACATGTCGTATTAATTAATCCTGTTATTATCTCCAGATGTCACTTTCTACATGTCGTATTAATTAATCCTGTTATTATCTTCAGATGTCACTTTCTACATGTCGTATTAATTAATCCTGTTATTATCTTCAGATGTCACTTTCTACATGTCGTATTAATTAATCCTGTTATTATCTTCAGATGTCACTTTCTACATGTCGTATTAATTAATCCTGTTATTATCTTCAGATGTCACTTTCTACATGTATCATTAATTAATCCTGTTATTATCTCCAGATGTCACTTTCTACATGTCGTATTAATTAATCCTGTTATTATCTCCAGATGTCACTCTCTACATGTCGTATTAATTAATCCTGTTATTATCTTCAGATGTCACTTTCTACATGTCGTATTAATTAATCCTGTTATTATCTTCAGATGTCACTTTCTACATGTCATATTAATTAATCCTGTTATTATCTCCAGATGTCACTTTCTACATGTCGTATTAATTAATCCTGTTATTATCTTCAGATGTCACTTTCTACATGTCGTATTAATTAATCCTGTTATTATCTCCAGCTGTCACTTTCTACATGTATTAATTAATCCTGTTATTATCTTCAGATGTCACTTTCTACATGTATTAATTAATCCTGTTATTATCTTCAGATGTCACTTTCTACATGTATTAATTAATCCTGTTATTATCTTCAGATGTCACTTTCTACATGTCGTATTAATTAATCCTGTTATTATCTTCAGATGTCACTTTCTACATGTCGTATTAATTAATCCTGTTATTATCTTCAGATGTCACTTTCTACATGTATTAATTAATCCTGTTATTATCTTCAGATGTCACTTTCTACATGTCGTATTAATTAATCCTGTTATTATCTCCAGCTGTCACTTTCTACATGTATTAATTAATCCTGTTATTATCTTCAGATGTCACTTTCTACATGTATTAATTAATCCTGTTATTATCTTCAGATGTCACTTTCTACATGTCGTATTAATTAATCCTGTTATTATCTCCAGCTGTCACTTTCTACATGTCGTATTAATTAATCCTGTTATTATCTTCAGATGTCACTTTCTACATGTTGTATTAATTAATCCTATTATTATCTTCAGATGTCACTTTCTACATGTCGTATTAATTAATCCTGTTATTATCTTCAGCTGTCACTTTCTACATGTCGTATTAATTAATCCTGTTATTATCTTCAGCTGTCACTTTCTACATGTATTAATTAATCCTGTTATTATCTCCAGCTGTCACTTTCTACATGTCGTATTAATTAATCCTGTTATTATCTTCAGCTGTCACTTTCTACATGTCGTATTAATTAATCCTGTTATTATCTTCAGATGTCACTTTCTACACGTATTATTAATTAATCCTGTTATTATCTTCAGCTGTCACTTTCTACATGTATTAATTAATCCTGTTATTATCTCCAGCTGTCACTTTCTACATGTCGTATTAATTAATCCTGTTATTATTTCAGCTGTCACTTTCTACATGTCGTATTAATTAATCCAGTTATTATCTTCAGCTGTCACTTTCTAAATGTCGTATTAATTAATCCTGTTATTATCTTCAGCTGTCACTTTCTACATGTCGTATTAATTAATCCTGTTATTATCTTCAGCTGTCACTTTCTACATGTATTAATTAATCCTGTTATTATCTTCAGATGTCACTTTCTACATGTCGTATTAATTAATCCTGTTATTATCTTCAGATGTCACTTTCTACATGTTGTATTAATTAATCCTATTATTATCTTCAGATGTCACTTTCTACATGTCGTATTAATTAATCCTGTTATTATCTTCAGCTGTCACTTTCTACACGTATTATTAATTAATCCTGTTATTATCTTCAGCTGTCACTTTCTACATGTATTAATTAATCCTGTTATTATCTCCAGCTGTCACTTTCTACATGTCGTATTAATTAATCCTGTTATTATCTTCAGCTGTCACTTTCTACATGTCGTATTAATTAATCCTGTTATTATCTTCAGATGTCACTTTCTACACGTATTATTAATTAATCCTGTTATTATCTTCAGCTGTCACTTTCTACATGTATTGATTAATCCTGTTATTATCTCCAGCTGTCACTTTCTACATGTCGTATTAATTAATCCTGTTATTATTTCAGCTGTCACTTTCTACATGTCGTATTAATTAATCCAGTTATTATCTTCAGCTGTCACTTTCTACATGTCGTATTAATTAATCCTGTTATTATCTTTAGCTGTCACTTTCTACATGTCGTATTAATTAATCCTGTTATTATCTTCAGCTGTCACTTTCTACATGTATTAATTAATCCTGTTATTATCTTCAGCTGTCACTTTCTACATGTATTAATTAATCCTGTTATTATCTTCAGCTGTCACTTTCTACATGTCGTATTAATTAATCCTGTTATTATCTTCAGCTGTCACTTTCTACATGTCGTATTAATTAATCCTGTTATTATCTTCAGCTGTCACTTTCTACATGTCGTATTAATTAATCCTGTTATTATCTTCAGCTGTCACTTTCTACATGTCGTATTAATTAATCCTGTTATTATCTTCAGCTGTCACTTTCTACATGTATTAATTAATCCTGTTATTATCTCCAGCTGTCACTTTCTACATGTCGTATTAATTAATCCTGTTATTATCTTCAGCTGTCACTTTCTACATGTCGTATTAATTAATCCTGTTATTATCTTCAGCTGTCACTTTCTACACGTCGTATTAATTAATCCTGTTATTATCTTCAGCTGTCAATTTCTACATGTCGTATTAATTAATCCTGTTATTATCTCCAGATGTCACTTTCTACATGTCGTATTAATTAATCCTGTTATTATCTTCAGCTGTAACTTTCTACACGTCGTATTAATTAATCCTGTTATTATCTCCAGCTGTCACTTTCTACGTGTCGTATTAATTAATCCTGTTATTATCTTCAGATGTCACTTTCTACATGTCGTATTAATTAATCCTGTTATTATCTTCAGATGTCACTTTCTACATGTCATATTAATTAATCCTGTTATTATCTCCAGCTGTCACTTTCTACATGTCATATTAATTAATCCTGTTATTATCTTCAGCTGTAACTTTCTACATGTCGTATTAATTAATCCTGTTATTATCTTCAGCTGTAACTTTCTACACGTCGTATTAATTAATCCTGTTATTATCTCCAGCTGTCACTTTCTACATGTCGTATTAATTAATCCTGTTATTATCTTCAGATGTCACTTTCTACATGTCGTATTAATTAATCCTGTTATTATCTTCAGATGTCACTTTCTACATGTCATATTAATTAATCCTGTTATTATCTCCAGCTGTCACTTTCTACATGTCATATTAATTAATCCTGTTATTATCTTCAGATGTCACTTTCTACATGTCATATTAATTAATCCTGTTATTATCTTCAGATGTCACTTTCTACATGTCGTATTAATTAATCCTGTTATTATCTTCAGCTGTCACTTTCTACATGTCGTATTAATTAATCCTGTTATTATCTCCAGCTGTCACTTTCTACATGTCGTATTAATTAATCCTGTTATTATCTCCAGCTGTCACTTTCTACATGTCGTATTAATTAATCCTGTTATTATCTCCAGCTGTCACTTTCTACATGTCGTATTAATTAATCAATCCTGTTATTATCTTCAGCTGTCACTTTCTACATGTATTAATTAATCCTGTTATTATCTCCAGCTGTCACTTTCTACATGTATTAATTAATCCTGTTATTATCTCCAGCTGTCACTTTCTACATGTCGTATTAATTAATCCTGTTATTATCTCCAGCTGTCACTTTCTACATGTCGTATTAATTAATCCTGTTATTATCTTCAGCTGTCACTTTCTACATGTATTAATTAATCCTGTTATTATCTTCAGATGTCACTTTCTACATGTCGTATTAATTAATCCTGTTATTATCTTCAGCTGTCACTTTCTACATGTCGTATTAATTAATCCTGTTATTATCTTCAGCTGTCACTTTCTACATGTCGTATTAATTAATCCTGTTATTATCTTCAGCTGTCACTTTCTACATGTCGTATTAATTAATCCTGTTATTATCTTCAGCTGTCACTTTCTACATGTATTAATTAATCCTGTTATTATCTTCAGATGTCACTTTCTACATGTCGTATTAATTAATCCTGTTATTATCTTCAGATGTCACTTTCTACATGTCGTATTAATTAATCCTGTTATTATCTTCAGCTGTCACTTTCTACATGTATTAATTAATCCTGTTATTATCTTCAGATGTCACTTTCTACATGTCGTATTAATTAATCCTGTTATTATCTTCAGATGTCACTTTCTACATGTCGTATTAATTAATCCTGTTATTATCTCCAGCTGTCACTTTCTACATGTCGTATTAATTAATCCTGTTATTATCTTCAGCTGTCACTTTCTACATGTCGTATTAATTAATCCTGTTATTATCTTCAGCTGTTACTTTCTACATATCGTATTAATTAATCCTGTTATTATCTTCAGCTGTCACTTTCTACATGTCGTATTAATTAATCCTGTTATTATCTCCAGCTGTCACTTTCTACATGTATTAATTAATCCTGTTATTATCTTCAGCTGTCACTTTCTACATGTCGTATTAATTAATCCTGTTATTATCTTCAGCAGTAACTTTCTACATGTCGTATTAATTAATCCTGTTATTATCTTCAGCTGTCACTTTCTACATGTATTAATTAATCCTGTTATTATCTTCAGATGTCACTTTCTACATGTCGTATTAATTAATCCTGTTATTATCTTCAGCTGTTACTTTCTACATATCGTATTAATTAATCCTGTTATTATCTTCAGCTGTCACTTTCTACATGTCGTATTAATTAATCCTGTTATTATCTCCAGCTGTAACTTTCTACATGTCGTATTAATTAATCCTGTTATTATCTCCAGCTGTCACTTTCTACATGTCGTATTAATTAATCAATCCTGTTATTATCTTCAGCTGTCACTTTCTACATGTATTAATTAATCCTGTTATTATCTCCAGCTGTCACTTTCTACATGTATTAATTAATCCTGTTATTATCTCCAGATGTCACTTTCTACATGTCGTATTAATTAATCCTGTTATTATCTTCAGCTGTAACTTTCTACACGTCGTATTAATTAATCCTGTTATTATCTCCAGCTGTCACTTTCTACATGTCGTATTAATTAATCCTGTTATTATCTTCAGATGTCACTTTCTACATGTCGTATTAATTAATCCTGTTATTATCTTCAGATGTCACTTTCTACATGTCATATTAATTAATCCTGTTATTATCTCCAGCTGTCACTTTCTACATGTCATATTAATTAATCCTGTTATTATCTTCAGCTGTAACTTTCTACATGTCGTATTAATTAATCCTGTTATTATCTTCAGCTGTAACTTTCTACACGTCGTATTAATTAATCCTGTTATTATCTCCAGCTGTCACTTTCTACATGTCGTATTAATTAATCCTGTTATTATCTCCAGCTGTCACTTTCTACATGTCATATTAATTAATCCTGTTATTATCTTCAGATGTCACTTTCTACATGTTGTATTAATTAATCCTGTTATTATCTCCAGCTGTCACTTTCTACATGTCATATTAATTAATCCTGTTATTATCTCCAGCTGTCACTTTCTACATGTCATATTAATTAATCCTGTTATTATCTTCAGCTGTCACTTTCTACATGTATTAATTAATCCTGTTATTATCTCCAGCTGTCACTTTCTACATGTCATATTAATTAATCCTGTTATTATCTTCAGATGTCACTTTCTACATGTCGTATTAATTAATCCTGTTATTATCTTCAGCTGTCACTTTCTACATGTCGTATTAATTAATCCTGTTATTATCTCCAGCTGTCACTTTCTACATGTCGTATTAATTAATCCTGTTATTATCTCCAGCTGTCACTTTCTACATGTCGTATTAATTAATCCTGTTATTATCTCCAGCTGTCACTTTCTACATGTCGTATTAATTAATCAATCCTGTTATTATCTTCAGCTGTCACTTTCTACATGTATTAATTAATCCTGTTATTATCTCCAGCTGTCACTTTCTACATGTATTAATTAATCCTGTTATTATCTCCAGCTGTCACTTTCTACATGTCGTATTAATTAATCCTGTTATTATCTCCAGCTGTCACTTTCTACATGTCGTATTAATTAATCCTGTTATTATCTTCAGCTGTCACTTTCTACATGTATTAATTAATCCTGTTATTATCTTCAGATGTCACTTTCTACATGTCGTATTAATTAATCCTGTTATTATCTTCAGCTGTCACTTTCTACATGTCGTATTAATTAATCCTGTTATTATCTTCAGCTGTCACTTTCTACATGTCGTATTAATTAATCCTGTTATTATCTTCAGCTGTCACTTTCTACATGTATTAATTAATCCTGTTATTATCTTCAGATGTCACTTTCTACATGTCGTATTAATTAATCCTGTTATTATCTTCAGATGTCACTTTCTACATGTCGTATTAATTAATCCTGTTATTATCTTCAGCTGTCACTTTCTACATGTATTAATTAATCCTGTTATTATCTTCAGATGTCACTTTCTACATGTCGTATTAATTAATCCTGTTATTATCTTCAGATGTCACTTTCTACATGTCGTATTAATTAATCCTGTTATTATCTCCAGCTGTCACTTTCTACATGTCGTATTAATTAATCCTGTTATTATCTTCAGCTGTCACTTTCTACATGTCGTATTAATTAATCCTGTTATTATCTTCAGCTGTTACTTTCTACATATCGTATTAATTAATCCTGTTATTATCTTCAGCTGTCACTTTCTACATGTCGTATTAATTAATCCTGTTATTATCTCCAGCTGTAACTTTCTACATGTCGTATTAATTAATCCTGTTATTATCTCCAGCTGTCACTTTCTACATGTCGTATTAATTAATCAATCCTGTTATTATCTTCAGCTGTCACTTTCTACATGTATTAATTAATCCTGTTATTATCTCCAGCTGTCACTTTCTACATGTATTAATTAATCCTGTTATTATCTCCAGCTGTCACTTTCTACATGTCGTATTAATTAATCCTGTTATTATCTTCAGCTGTCACTTTCTACATGTATTAATTAATCCTGTTATTATCTTCAGATGTCACTTTCTACATGTCGTATTAATTAATCCTGTTATTATCTTCAGCTGTCACTTTCTACATGTCGTATTAATTAATCCTGTTATTATCTTCAGCTGTCACTTTCTACATGTATTAATTAATCCTGTTATTATCTTCAGATGTCACTTTCTACATGTCGTATTTATTAATCCTGTTATTATCTTCAGCTGTTACTTTCTACATATCGTATTAATTAATCCTGTTATTATCTTCAGCTGTCACTTTCTACATGTCGTATTAATTAATCCTGTTATTATCTCCAGCTGTAACTTTCTACATGTCGTATTAATTAATCCTGTTATTATCTCCAGCTGTCACTTTCTACATGTCGTATTAATTAATCAATCCTGTTATTATCTTCAGCTGTCACTTTCTACATGTATTAATTAATCCTGTTATTATCTCCAGCTGTCACTTTCTACATGTATTAATTAATCCTGTTATTATCTCCAGCTGTCACTTTCTACATGTCGTATTAATTAATCCTGTTATTATCTTCAGATGTCACTTTAATCCAGATAAACAGCATTATATAGTGATGTTCATTTTATTTCTGTTAATAAATTCTTGAACTTGAAGAGAAGTTGTCACTCCTTTATTCTATGTGTGGAGAGTTTGCTGTTAAAGGATCACCAGAGCTGGAATCATTCAACTATTGTCCTGATATCAGTTGATTGGGCTGACAGACAGAGAGTTATTTATTAACATTGAATAACTTAGAACATGTGTAACAGCACAACAAGATGAAGCTAATTTCAGCCTCTTGAATCCCTCATCTTGTTTCTGTGGACATGATTTATATCTCAGGACCACAGCTGAGGCCTGGAAGGTGAAGGAGGTCCTAATAGAAGTGGAGATGTTTAACTAGTTCCCTGTTATTGGTGCTTTGGGGAGAAATCTGACTTTTCTAAAAGGAAATCTATAAACTAACTGGGGTGAAAATCATCTGTAGAGAATATTCTATGAAACACCCAGAGCCACCGTGAGCAGGACTGATCAGTTCTGGACCGGCTGGGAGTCCATCTGAAGGTCTGGAGATGTTCCTCTGAGGTCTCCTGGTGTATTAACGGGCTGCAGTACTGCTCTGGTCCACATGGGGGCGCTGTGTCACTCCAGATCAGAGCTCTGTGAGGCTGACCTCCTGAACCAGAACCTCAGTCCGTTCTGCTGCTCTGCTTCAGATCTGCGTCAGCTTAGAACCTGAAAACTGGAAAATATTCTTTAAGCAAAACATTACAAGTTAAGGGAATTCTGCTTTCCTTTCAAAATAAAAGCCTCTTTACTCTGGACTCTGGCTCATTATAAAAATAATGAGACTGGGGTCAGAAACAGACGTGTTGTGGTTGGAGGTGATGGTTTGAGTTCTGGGACCCTGGAGGATTTAGGAGCCACCTCTGGTACCAGGATGACATGCTGGACATCTTCAGACGGTTCCTCAGGACCAACTGTCCTTCATGTCGTAGACGTCTCTGCTCCAGCAGGCCTGGTTCTAGTGAGCGGTACCTCCTCAGCTGCCACCAGGTGCTGCAGGAACCGCTGCAGGAACCTCGTTAATGGGACCTGGACCCAGAACCACGAGCTTAGGACACGTTCACATGAGCGATGAACAACAACCTGAAGCCTTTCATGGCCTGCAGACCCCTGGGTGAGGTGCTGACAGGACTGGTACCTTCAGTCAGTCAGGGCCCGGTTGGTCTGGTCCAGAGTGGAAACATCTGCAGAGAGCAGGAGGCCAGCTCCAGTCCTCACCGGCTCGGTTCTGCAGGTTCTAGACCGGCTCCACAGAGCTGCACCAACTGGTTCATTAGCAGAACTGCTGGAGATGAGGCTGACCAGGTGGTCTGCTGGTGTCCATCTGGAAGACCGTGTCCACATGTCTTCAGATGTTGCTGCAGCATAACGTAGGTTCCTCTTGGTGAAGAACACCAGTCCCTTCTGCAGCTAAACACCCCACAGCATGACGCTGCCACTGCTGTACTTCACACCATGTCCTGAGGCTCACCAGCGTCTCTGCTTCAGACCGTGGTGGTCCAGGGTCAGCAGCATCTTCTCCAGGTCTTCAGAAGCCACCAGGGTCTGACCTTCAGAAGCTCCTCTCAGGTCCATGTGAGTTAAATCCTCAGTAAACAGCCACAGGACACCATCTGGACCTGGTTCTGGTCTGCTGGGCTGTTCTAATGGTTCTTCCATCTCTGCTGTTCTCCAGGTTCCGCTGCACACAGGCGCGGGTTTTATTTTGAAAGGCTCGCGCTGGAAACGTCATCGACCACTTGGAGCCATTTGATCCATGAGCGCGTGAGCGGCAGAGAAAGGAGTCCGCGTGGGGAGGAAGAGGAGGAGGAAGAGGAGGACGGAGCTGCAGACACTCGGGCGCGCGGCGGACCCAGAAGAAAGGGAAGCACGTGGAATAACCCGCGCGCCTCTGTCCGTGGACCGTTCTCGCGTGGAGGAAACCTGCAGCTTTTGGAGCGGAAACTGTTTGGATGAGATTAACTGCTGCTGACTCTGCGCGCGCACGGGCAGTGGAGCGCGTGCACGCCGAGGTGTGCGCGTGCGAGCCGCAGGAAACTCATTAACGCCACCCTTTGTGTTTACATGGAGCGCGTGCACGGAGCAGCAAGGGAGCGCGAGCCGCACGGAGGCTGCTGAGCGCGTGCGCGGCTCGGCACGCGCGGGTCGATGAGGATGGATCTGTGGGTTTATTTCCGGATGGAAAACCAGGAATGTTCCTTTAAAAGTGGATCAGAGGGGATGGAGAACAGCAGGTTGGTCTCGTGGTTCCGCGGTTTTCAACCAGCAACTGTTTTTAGATGAAATGAGTGAAGTTTAGGCACCAGCAGACCAACATTACCTGTAAAAGATGGACTTATTGTATCTCATGTGTTTCTGTTTCAACATATTTCTCTGGAGTCCCAGACTATTGTTACAACTCTTTGTTCTACAGTGTTCCTACCTGTGGATCAGGTGGATCACCTGTGAGATCTGTTAGCTCTCAGTCTGCAGGTGAACTTCTTAAAACAACCAGACGGGTCAGATGTAAAAAGGTTGTAGAAGTGCTTATTTGATGCTTTTAGCACAACGAACCGAAGTTAAATTATTATTATTATTATTATCCAATGAACTGATTCAATGAACCGATTTAATGAACCGATTCCATGAACCGATTCAAATAACCGATTCCATGAACCGATTCAATGAACCGATTCCATTAACTGATTCCATGAACCGATTCAATGAACCAATTCAATGAATCGATTTAATGAACTGATTCAATGAACAGATTCAATGAACCAATTCCATTAACCGATTCCATTAACCGATTCAATGAACCGATCCAATGAACCGATTCCATGAACCGATTCAATGAACCGATTTAATGAACTGATTCAATGAACAGATTCAATGAACCAATTCCATTAACCGATTCAAATAACCGATTCAATTAACCGATTCCATTAACCGATTCCATGAACCGATTCAATGAACCAATTCAATGAATCGATTTAATGAACTGATTCAATGAACAGATTCAATGAACCAATTCCATTAACCGATTCCATTAACCGATTCAATGAACCGATCCAATGAACCGATTCCATGAACCGATTCCATGAACCGATTCCATGAACCGATTCCTTGAACCATGGCCGGTTCTCTGCAGGAACGCACTGAAGGCCTCAGAAACGGCTGGAAACGGCCAGTTTTGAGACATCTGAGGGAAAAACGTATCTTTGCTGCTGTTTTGGTGAATTTTCCACTCTGGTTCTGTCCTCAGTAACGTTTCTGTGATCAGTGAGGGAGGAGAAGCTGCCATCAGTCATGTGGGAGGTTGTGAGTTTGAATCCAGCTTCCTCCTCCTGAAGGAAACCTTGTGTCTTCCCAATGAATCCTCCACATGGCGATCTGCTAACATCTGGGCTGACATGTGAAGGATTGTCTGTATCAGAGGATAAATGAGAGCTGTGGTGCCTCCAGATCAGAAATATGAGCAAATCAGTCAATTATAGACCAATCAGCGGCTTTGCTGACACCAGTCATGCCTCAGTGAACACCTCAGTGTGATGAGTGCAGAGAATGCTGGAATAAATGAGTATTAGATATGATGTTATGTACATGAGGTAATACAGTTTATACAATATGAGCAGTAAAAGCGACCAGCACTTTCTTTGGCCATAACAGTTAGGTTTTTCTAAGGAAACCCAGCTGAATCAAGCCTGTTTATTTCAGTATTGTCGTATCACCTACCCACAAATGGGCCGGCATGGTACTGTAGAGTCAGGAATCAGCAGGATGAAGAGTAAGGGGCCGGGCACGCAGCCCTGCGGGACTCCCTTTTTAGGTTTAACGATGTCTGATCTCAGCTGACTGGAGACTCTGTTATAATGTTCAGGATCTAGCTAGAGTAGAGCTTAGCCAGCTCAGCCTAACGACCAGTTTCTGGGGAAAGGTAGTAGCTAAAGTCCAGGGATAACATGCTCACGTCTTTATCCAGATGGTTCAGGGGGTATGTAGATAAGGGGACATGGTATCCCCTGGGGACTGTGTAGAGGGACAGGGACACCGGTCTAGGTCATCTGTGACCCGTCAAAGCACCTGTTCAGATGGTCAGGATAAGTTTCCTTAATGGACGTTACGGCAGCCTGTTGGTCACCGACTGACCTGACAGTTTCCAGACCACTCTGAGATGGAAAGGGGGGGGGGGGGGGGTCGGGGGTTATTTACATTGAAGACTTTTGGGGAGCTTGGTGGATCTCCTGAATGACCTTGGCTTAAGTTGTTGAGATGAAAAAGCTCCCTGGTTGCAGGGCGCCCTGAGTAGATATGAACTGCACTAAGTTGCAGACCTCTCTGACGGTTGACTCACATCTTCAATGTCGCACTGAGAGCCAGGATTATACCTGGTCCTTGCAGCAGGAGGGACCAGTCCTGGCCCTCAACGGCCAGTGTTCTACATGTTTCTGGTGGTTCCCAGCTCACAGACAGCTCAATGAGATGGCGGATTTATCTCCTCAGTCATGTCACCAATCTGGAGGAGGCTGCGCATCATTCAGGTATGTACAAGCTCTAAACCATCCAAGCCGGCCGTAAAGAGGCAGAATTACCTAGCCCTGCTCCAGGGTCCAACCAGGTGTTGAACTGCAGATTCAGGAGAGAGCCAGCTTCATCCCAGTGGTGGGATAATCACCACGTCTTCATTCTGGTGGCGTTTGATTGCCCAGTTCATGTATGTTTTGCAGGTCTGGAAGAGCTTGTTACTCTGTCCCCCAGGGACCTTTATGGGCATTGCTGTAGGAGTAAAGAGAGCTGAGGTCATTTTAATTGGTTTTGCAGTCCTTTCATAATCAATGACTGCACTTATGGCAGAAAGTTGAACTTGTTCTGAGTTAAAGCTGGACTCTGATAGGACTGCCCCTTTGTAACGGAAACATTTGTGGTCTTCAAGGTCAGGTTTCTCTAGGTCTAGGGTGTTTTAGTAGATGTTTGGGAACCACTAGATTTCGTCTTTTGTTTTTGAACATGATGCATTCATTTTTGTGTCCAAGCCGTCACCTTCAGCATTCACTGGAGTACGTTACAGCAAAGTTTGTAGCCAGGAGGGAGAGCCGGTTTCTGTTGGTCTGAGACCCGGCGTAAGTTCTTGACCAGAGAAAGGAGAAATGCTCCCTCCAGGTCATGACAGGAGACGGCTTGGGGAGTAGCAGCCTACTGGTTAGACCAGGGCGCCTAGGCCCTGAAAAGAGGGCAGGTTCCCCCGTTTGTACACACCCCTGTCCCATTATCCAGATGTCTGGTACTCATGACATGACCACAAGAATCAGCACTGGGATGGACTGGGAGATAACGCTGGTCGTAAAGTTTGTGTACCCTTCTAGCTGGTGTCGGCATCATTTTTTACGGTCTTCCCACAGACCTCCCAGTCTGTGAATTCAAAATAGTTCTGGGGAACTTAAACTGCAGTACTGGGCCACAGTCTGGTGTTCTAATGGTCTGGTTTGGTTCATCTATGCAGGCTCCTCTATGTGTTTATAAGAATACAATGACATATGCAGAGGTCAGGACGGTGTATGCATTGGATCTCCTCAGGCAAAGTTTACCTGCTGGAAAACATTTTGGGAGGACTGACTTCAACTTGGCATAGTCCAAGTCTCCAGGAATACTGAATAGTACTTCAAGGTTTGCTGATGGTTCACTACAGTTGGCTTTGTGTTCACCAGGGAGGAGATATCTGCTGTAGTCTGTCTGCAGATGGAAAGGCCAGGATGACAGACAGGATCCTCACCAGCGAGGATAATGCTGCCTGACTGCTGGAGTTTAGAATCACATGAACACAGAGTCTTCTACTTTATCTCACTGGACTAAGAGGTGCTCCACTCAGAAGACGGTCCGTCCTTTGAATCTGCAGCGTTGTGGCTCAGTTAATTGTGATGTTATTAAAACCTTGTTATTGCATCTCAGAAACTGTGCTGATTGCTGTAACAGGGGTTTTATCGCTGGTTTGGAGTAGCAGGTTTCCCAGGATTATGGGATTTAATCTGATCTGATCATTTTCCAAGACTGGAAAAGTATATCAAAAATTGAGAATGGAAAATTGTTTGGGTTTTCTGACTTGTGTCCTCGTTCTATGATATATAAGAGAAAGAATTTAAGAGCAATAGGCTGTTTTAATTGATATATATTCAGACGATAACCTCATAATTTTTAGCTTCCATTCATGAATGGACCTAAATACAGTTTGCAGATGAATGCCAGGGTAAGTAACTCCTCCATGGGGATGGTTATTTGCCCCCCTTAGGGGGTTCGGTCAATGCTGAGGGCTGCCAGTGGGTTCATCTTGTGAGCTGTACTGGCATCTACCTGAAACACAAAAGGCAAAGTTATTAGCATTCTGATATGTAGGTTCATCTGTTGACTTAAGGCCTATATCCTCTCATGGTTTTATTCTGGACCTGTGGTTGTGGATTAGATGGCAAACATGATACCTCTGCACAGCATTTAAATGTCACGTTAACAAGAGAACAAATGCCAGACACAAAGACCTCATCATAAACTGAACAAAGAGGAGATTCTTCAGGAAACTTGGAGGATTCTCTGCAGATAATTTCCCCTCCGATGTAAACTTACTGAAGCCAGGATTCTGTGCATTAGTGAGGACCTCTATCATCAGCCTGTTTCTATGCATCCAGAACCCTGACATGACCTCTGTACCAGGCTGGAATGTCCCACCTTTGATGGCTCTGCAATGTGTCCACACAAGCGTACGAGGACGCCAGCACACACACACACGGCCGTCCTTCAGCAGCCTGCAGATGAGAGCTGTTATTGAAATCCCAGCTCGCTAACAGCCATCAATTACTCGCCGTGTGTGAGGGTGTGTTTGGCAGCTCGTCAGGCAGCTGTGTGTATCCCTCCAGCGCCGTTGGTACGTTTTCTCTCCGTCGGATTATGAGTTCCTCGGGAAAAGTGGTGACGTGCCTTATCAGCCCTCCGGCTGGGCGATAAAACCGACGCACACATGCCGCGGCTGAACACAGGTGGGTGTTAGCAGCTGGAATGCAAACCACACACCAGACTGTGCTGAGGAAATCTGACCTGCAGAGAAAAACAAAAGAAGCCCTCAGATGTTTGTCGAAACTGGCCTGCAGCGAAGCTCTATGAAGCTGAATTTCAATTCACACAAAAAAGTGCTTTTATAATGGAGATGTGGGAAAATGTTGATGGTAATGATATTAACTGGAACAACATTTAAATGTTTAGTTAATTAAATACCCCAAACAGTGATAACAAGGGAGAAGATGGGCTGTAAGAACAGGATAATAGATGGTGACAAGTATCTCAAAATTATAACTTTATATTAAAAATTTTTATTTATAGATGTACAGTCGTTTTGTCTAGGGCTGAATTAGTAATTACTTATTATTACTGAATGTATTGTGACATTATCACTGATTGGTTAAGCAGCCTTTAAAAGGTCAATCTCTAATGGATCGTTTGGATAAATTTATTAGAGTATCATCAGCATAACGAGTGATCCCCTGCTGTCAGTGAACCTGGAGCACCGACCCTTTCAGGACACTTAACTACTGTTTTTCAACCACATTGGTTCCTTTGCTAAGCAAGCACTAGTACCAGTACAAGGTAGTCTGCTGGTTTAGCAAGCACTAGTAGTCTGCAGGGATTTTGAAATAAGTTAACATGTGTAGTTATACTGTCTCTCTGCATTTCAATCCTCATGAATGTGTTGTTGAGCTCATAGAGTAATTCTGGTAGGTTGGCCTGTCCTGGGAAGGTTCTCCATTCTTCCATGTTCTCTCCATGTGTGGATAAAGGTACTCTGGAGTCCCAAAGGAACAGTATGGACAGGTATTTTTTATAGTGAAAACTAAAAGGGATGTTGAGGGTTGTGATATGTTGTATATACTTTAGTTTCCAGTAGTGTAGTTAACTGTTCATTGTGCATCAGAGAGACAGCCTGGAGGAAGAAGCTGTCTCTGCAGCAGCTGGGTTTAGCAAATAGCACTCTAGCGCCGCCTGAAGGTAAAAGTCTGAACAGTTTGTATCCAGGATGTGTGGCGTCTGCAGAGATGTTAGCTGCCCTTTTTCTGACCCTTGACCTGTGCAAATCCTGGATAGAGGGAAGGTTTGCCTGGTCAAACTGCAGGGGGTCCAGCAGTCCACAGCATGGTGAGGTGAAAGGTCAGCTCCAGCTTTGTTTCTCCCCTCTGATGTACCCATCACAGCCAGACCAGAAACTGTTATCTCTGCACCACAGACATCCTGCTACTTCCTGACTGGATTTTATAGGAAAGGTTTGGCAGAAATAGTTTGGCCCGTTCCAGAAGGTAACCTAGATATAAAACCTCAAGGTACAGGAGGAGAACTATTAGTTCATTTCTTCCTGAAGGACACAAAAATATAAAACTGTCAATCAGCTGAAAATGGTAAATCTAGAAGCAACTTTTACATAGCCATCATGTTGCTTAAGTATTTTTGTGTCTAAAAGCAGAACTTTCAAAAAATGACTGAGAATGTTTTCTTGGTTTCTAGAAGTTTGAGGTTCATTCAGTCTGGTTCGTTTTTCTAACCCTAAGCTACCAAGAATCTCCTCTTCCTCATTTCAGGCAGCCAGTTCTCTGTCTAGATAATGTGATTATCGCCCAGATAGCCAATCAGAGAAGCTTCACCGTGCCATGTGACAGGAAATGTAATTAGAAGGCTGTTGTCTCCCTGACTCTCTGCTTCCTCTCCTTTCATCGCCCTCTGTGCCCACTGGGTATGTCTAGGAAGAGTCTAGGAGTCTCTCCTGGATCCAGTGTCAACCAGGAACAGACGTATTGAAAGGAGTTATCTTGTTTTTCTCTCTGATGGAAAAAGATGGCAGTGGAGAAACTCTTAAAACACCAAGTCTGCTTTCTAGCTGGTCCTTGAACAACCAGGATATGAAGTCAAAAGGTGTTGGTTTCACTGTCAGCCGTGATTCCACCTTGTCGGTATAGTCTAGATCCTTGTAAAAGGAACATTTAGCCCAATGTTCAACTGAGAATGTAACTGCTGAGTAAATAAACCTGTTGTGTGTCAGAATGCTAATGACTTTGCCTTTTTGTGTTTCAGGTAGATGCCAGTACAGCTCACAAGATGAACCCACTAGCAGCCCTCAGCATTGACCGAACCCCCCTAAGGGGGGCAAATAACCATCCCCATGGAGGAGTTACTTACCCTGGTATCAATCCTCTTTCTGCACAAAAGCCCCAGGAGCCCGGCTCTTCCCTCCGTCTCGGTTATGACCTCCTGTATAAGCCAGGTGTGCCCCTGTTAGAAGGCCAGAAATCTGGAAATGGATGTGGGGAACTGTATAAAAGCCCGACTCCAGGGCTGCAGAAGCCTCTGCTTGTCTCAGCTACAGAAGGTGGCGGCATTGGGTTGAACCACCGAACTCTACCCACTGAGAAGCAGTCACAACAGAGTTTAAATGGTGCTGGTAACTTTTTAAGATTGCCATGGATTAGCCCTTTCATGGATGCTTCAATGTATCCCTTCTTGGACATGGCATACAAGACCTCCCTCCTGTCTGCGTCGTCTTTCTCCCAGCAGCAGCTGGCGTATCATTCTATGTGTGTAAATGGAGGTAATATGCCTGGAAATGAAAGGCTTTTCTTCATTTCCCCCTATTCTCCGGCTCATATAGCCTCCTCTCTGGCTCCTCCCATCAGGATGTCCTCAGCCGACTTAACCCGTGCTCTCCTCTCCCCGCCGCCCCACAACCAGGAAAAGACCTTGCAGGGCTTTGGACCACAGCTGCCTCAAGAACTTTCTGCTTTCAGCACCAGTCCCCAGACCTGCCAGGAGCCCCAGATGCAGACTGAGCATCCTGAATGTCCACATGATGGTGGAAACGGTGGAGTAAAGATGTGTCAGCCGAGCTCTACCAAGAGTACTGCAAGCAGTGGTGCTCATGTCAGCTCGCCTCCAGTTTCCCAGCCTCCTGGCTCCGTTCCTCAGTTCCAGTCCATCAGCAGTGCCACTATAGACCCTCAGAAGCATCATTACAAGAGTGCCACCTCAACCTCACTCCCTGCTTCTCATCAGTTCTACCTTGGCTCCAAGGACAGCTGTTGCAAGAACTCAGGCAGCAGAAATACCAAAGATGCCCACTATAATGCTGAAACACATTCAACACGTGCAAAGAAGTCCCTGGACACAGCTGTACCTCAGAAAGCTACCAAAACCATGAAGGAAACGAAATCTCCTGAAGAACCACCTCGGTACGCGTTGGTAGCCAATCAGAACCAAGACCTCAAAGAGGGACGACCTCTACCCATTAGCTCCTTCACCAAGACCCGGGATAATGAAAGGATCTGTCCCTCTGCCTCTACTGGGGTTTCTTTGGGCCCTTGCTCAGCTGTTATCTCTGACAATAACATTTGCTCCCAAACTATTAGTGCTGGAGACACGAGTCAAAGTCAAAAATCTCCAGTCGCGACTGAATCTACTGAGGGTCCGGTAACCAGTAACCTCAGTGCTGCTTCTGCAGGACAGTCTTCTGCAAATGCACACAAGTCAAAACCTGAATCCATGCTACTTTCTCCTGCTGGCTCTGATAAAAGCAGCAAACCCTACTCCAGAAAGCAGGGTAAAACTCATTCTAAGCCCAACACTAAAGATAAGCAGCCTGATCCGTCACAGTACATTCAGTTAAATCCAGAAAACAAAAACACCTCCAGCCACATCTATAGGGACTCTTTCCTACCTCGCAGTTTAGGTTACGCTAACCGCTACATCCCGTACGCGGTTGCAGAGACTGTGTCACTGCAGCAAGTGTCAGTGCCAAATAATGCTCATGTGTATCCACATCCACTTTTGCTTAACAGCAGCTTTTACCAGTCACATCCTGCACTAAAACATGGCCTCCCGTTTGGAATAGCACCTTATCAGAGCTCTGACAAAATGGCCCCGACCTGTTCTGGGCGTGAAAACAAAGAACAAAATCTTAATCTGTCTAAGACCCATGATAAAATCAGAGATGACCCATTCCGGAACCATAAAGGGCAAGATGCTAACCACGGTCACAGGGAGGATGGTGACGTAGATAAAGCCACAGAACAAGCTCCAGATAAAAGCCTGTCTGTTGGTAGGGATGACATAGTTTGCATAGATTGGGTGCGTGACGAGGAAAATCACAATATCGGCAACAACTGCAACCCTTTTGGGGAAGTTGTCCCCCATCAGGGGATGAGTGGAGGGAAGCAACTCAGAGGCAAGAGGCCCTGTCTGCCAGAAAGCTCTCATCAAATCCAGAATGGAGAGCAGAGTCTCAGCTCACTGTCCCAGTCTCCATCCAGTCGTACTGTTTCATCACTACCTAGTAGGAGCCAAGAAATCCCAGAAGAGGAAAAACCACAGAGTCCATCCCCAGACATCTCTGAAGAGCTGACGATGCAATGTGCCCGCACATCTCCATGGCAGTTCTCTAGAAACGCTGAAACTAAAGCTTCTGGGGGTGATGCCCCACCTGTTCCAGCTGTAAATGGTCCTGCTAGCAACAAGCCCCAGCAAAGCCCTCCCAAGAATACGACCTGGTTGGTTCACAATGGCAATGATGGTAGTCCTAGTGTCTTTACAGACCCAGAAACTCAGAGCGCAGTAATGAGGTCAAAGGGTCTAGCTCTTGGGGGTAGGGATCTATCAGAAGGGCCAGGTTGCACCAGTAGAGGACTGACGTCTAATGAGTCCAGTCCTGCAGTCAGTGTGGTAAATCCCACATTCAACTCTAACTCTAAGCTCTCATTGTGCACCAGAATCAACCCTGAAGACCCAACATGTACCAGAGATGGTAGAAGCCCAAATGCTGTGAGATCGAGTTGCAGAAATGTCAGTGTGAGGGTATCAGTGTGTGAACCCAGAATGTTCAGTTCAACTGGTGAAAGTGGAAACGCCGTGGCTTCAAGCTGTGGAAACAGTGTTGGGTTTAGTTCTGGTGAGACCCACAACGCCACAGATTCTGGTCTCAGAGGTCCAGCATATGGAGAAAACAGCCCTACCTGTGGCGATACCGCCTTAGATGGCCAAATGTTCCCAAATGGCAATCCCAGGTTCCCTCCATCCACTCAGAACCTTTTCACTACCACTGGAGACGCTACCGGAGTTCACAAGGTTCTGACCCCACATGCTGACAAAGATCTTCTCACCAATGCCAGCGGTGAAAGAGAAGCGAAGACTTTGAACATCCAGGACGATGAGAATCTCCTAGAAGGTGATCCTAAAGACCTTGACTGCTGCGGAAACGGGCAGGCCGAGGTGAACCAGCAGATCAGAACCTCGCCTGGGTGTGTAGACGAGCAGTTAGAAGACGTGACCCCAGATCCCGTCTCTGATGTCAGCAAGCAAAGCAGCGAGCAGAGTGAACTGCAGGTAAGAGAACGTGTTGCTTCCTCCCTTCATCAGTCATTAAATACCTTTAAGCCAATGTTTGGGTGTCTGTTGAGCAGTCAGACCACTCCAGCCTGTTGCTGCGGTTCTTGGTGTTCAAGACATCCTTTTATTTTCAGACGTTCAGATGATCAGATGAGCAGGAGGGGCTGGTAGTAAACGTAAAAACCTGCCCTACTGGAACACCTGGCTGAACAGAAACAGCTGGTTCTGGCACTTGGATGCTGTCCTCAGCAGGTTAGGAAGTCAGAGCAGGTTGATGAAGAGTTGCTGACACCTCCTTGACCTTCTCAGCTCAGCAGAAGTGATCAGAGGTCCAGTCTGGAGGACCCCGTGAAGCTTCAGATGGCTGCTATCAGCTCTATGCTGCCAGTGGTGTTTTACGTCTTCTGCTGTAGCTTTGTGTCTGTCCGTGGGGGTTTCTGGAGTCTCCAGGAGTCCGCCGTTAGGGCAGGGCTTTCTGAGGAAGGCAGAAAGGTGTAAAAACCAGCCTCTGTGGTTTCAGACCCAAACATCAGGAGGAATTTGGTCAAACCTGGGAAATGACATTTTGTTTTCCTCGAGGACCTTAAGAACCGTTGTTAAGCCTGACTGACCTGATAGTCTCCTGTTGGGTTCTCCAGACGACGCACAATAGCAACACAATGGGCTGTGCTTTGCTGCTGGAGGTGATGTGAACCTGAACACCAATCAGATCTACTTATTCCAGGGACTGGAGGCTTCGTGGTACAAAGACCTACTGAAAAGTTTCCCTACAGCTCTACGGTCCAGTGAGGAGGTGTAGCGAACGGTTCCAGTGCTGTTTTACACCTACGCTACGTTCAGTCAGCCAACTTTAAAAAGCAACTCCAAACAAAGCAGGGCGGACTCCCAGCTATCACCCATGTCCACTCATTGGGAACATGAAGGTTCTCCTGCAGCTGCAGTGATGATGGAGACGAGCTACGAAGCTCATTATACATAAATTAACTGGCATTAAACAACGTCAAGCCAAGAGCCTCAGGGATTGTCCTGTCCCTTTAAAAGCTGGAACAGTGTCCAGTTTCTTGGTAGAAGGTTGTTCTTTGAGTTTCTCCTGGTCTCTGCAGGAATGTCAGAGTCCAGCTGTTGCTCCTTCACCTCCAGAGGACTCAGTTGGACTCTAGACTCTCCCACCGGTGCTCCTCTGAGCACATCCTCCAGGTGCGACTACGGATCAGACCCAGAACTCTCAGGACCGGCTTATTTCGTCCCTTCTGGGCTGAAAACACCTTGGGGTCGTCCAGGGGAGCCGGACAATGCTGCCGAGGGCACAGACGTTGCTGAATGGATGCTTTGTTTCTCCTGACCTTTGGTCCCTTTGCATTTTTCTCTGTTTTGGGCGTTTTTCTGTGTTTTATAAGCCTTGGGTTGGGTTTTCTCTGCTCACCTTACCTCAGTACGTCACATCTAGATGCAGTTCTAGGGTCTATAAAAGACAAAGAAAGTCTGATTTCAGTAGAGAAGATCTGAATGTGTGTGTGATGTGAAGCTCTGAACATCTGGTGAAATCTGCAGCAACCTGAGCCATGAGAAAAGGTTTGTTCTGATCTGAGCTGACCTGAGAGCAGGTGAGGTGGAGCAAAGCATCCTGGGATCCAGGCCTTCTCTGCTCGCCGTCGGCCCGCTCCCCGGTGGCCGCTGAAGGACGACGCCACTCTCATTAACTCGCTCGTCCTTCTCCTGCGGGCGCCGACGGATCCGGGCGGAGGAGCCGGATGGATTTGTAGGTCGTTTCACGGGCCGTTAATTTTTAAAATGGGTTTGTGGTCAGGGCAGATGGAAGACCAGCAGGCCGAGGCGGAGAGGTGGGGGAGCACTGCCGGTTAACACGGTCATAGCAAAGGAAGCGGGACAAACTGCTTCCTGCAGCTGGGAATACGTTGAGGAAATGCTGAGAAAGGGTTTCAGAGGAGGTTAGCTGATGCAGGAGGTTTCAGGATGATTATCAACAGTTTTCTGCTGTTTTCTGGGTCTTTTCTGCAGGTTATCGCTGTTTACGGCTCTAATTAGTCAGTTTATATGTGCCTGTAGTTCCCCACCTCAACACAAACCTGCTCAGGTGTTCTGCTGAGAGTCCAGTGGAGCTTTACTGGAACCTGCCGGTGGATCTGAGCCCTGCAGGACTGGCTCTGGTTCTCTGGAGCAGGTTCTCACCAACAGGGAACTTCTGCATGTTCTCCAAAGAGCAGGCTCTGCTGGTTCTGGTCAGGAGTTCAGCTCTCCTTCATGGAGGAGGTGGCTGGAGTTATCTAAGACCTCCTGCAACACGCTGCTCCGTTGTTTCACTCAACACAAACCTCCTCCTCTCATTCTTTCTCCCTCAGCGCGCCGTGCTGCAGTTCTCTGAGCTGGAGCTGAGGGAGGAAGGAGGAGGAGAGGCGGAGCTGGCAGGCGGCCAGCAGGAAGGTGGAAGAAGGGATGAAGAGAGGAGCGATGAAGAGGAGGGAGGAGGGGAGCGCTGGGAGCAGAGAGAGGGGTGGAGAGGAGGAGGAGGAGGAGGAGGAGCTCCCTCTGCAGCCGCTGAGGCGCTGAGAGGTAAGAGGATTTCTGCCGGATGACGTGCACGCTCATGCACGCTCATGCACGCTCCTCCACGCTCATGCACGCTCCTCCACGCTCATGCACGCTCCTCCATGCTCATGCACGCTCATGCACGCTCCTCCATGCGAATGCACGCTCATGCACGCTCCTCCATGCTCATGCACGCTCCTCCATGCGAATGCACGCTCATGCACGCTCATGCCAGGACACATCACGAAAAGACATGAAAAGACACTTTATGTTTCACCTGCTGGAGTAGTTTTCTTCAACCCCCCCCCCCCCCCCCCTCCACACACACACACACACACAGGCTCTCTCTGAATAAGTGTCCAGAAGCGTCTGACACACACACCTGAACTGTAAATGCACCCGTCTGTTTTTAAGGCCGAGCGTTTCACGCCACGTTGAAGCTCATTAATGGAGACGAGGACTCGATGCAGGTGGAGAGGAAGCGTATATCCAGGGTTCCGTGTGGTTCTAAGTTCTGGCTGGCTCTAAAACACCATAACGTTGTTATGGCTCGTCAGAACCTCCACTGCTGGAGTCAGCAGAGTCTTAGATGGACCGGGAACCAGCAGGTAGAAAACCAGCCTTCAGCCATCAGGGCCTACGTTCACAGCATAAGTCTCCACTGCTGAAGAAGAGGCGGGTTGAAGCTCGGTTAAGGCTTTGTGGACCACAGCAGAACCCACTCTGGTCCAAACGGACCAGAACTAAACTCTTCGGATGCCATTGAACGCACCGTGGAGCAGGAATGGCTCTGAACCCAAACCACCAAACGACGTTTGGAGGCGGGTCCGTCACGGCGAGGGTCTCGTTTTACTCATCGGCTTCTTCACAGGAACAACGGAGGTTCTGTGAGTTTTCTGAGGTTCTGAGGAGGAAACGATGGTTTCAGCAAGAAAATGACCCCAAGAACCCAGGAACCTCTCAGCTCCGTCACAAGTTAGGGTCAGACTGAAAACCTGAGGAATGAGTGCAGAGACGTAGGGCTGGCTAATACAGCGAGATATTTTAAAGGGAAATGAGTCGATAACGTTTATATGGAGATGTTCTGTGTCGCCTTAGAGTTCTACTTTTCTGGTCCAGTTGGTCATTTTTCAGCTCTTTCTCATGTTCATCTACAGCTGCTTGTTAAAAATGTGCCTGAGACATTTGGTGAGATTTAGAATTACTTTATGAAAGGAAAATATCTGCATCCAGCCTAAGAATATCGAGGTATTACTATTATTACACATCGCCCAGCTCTAACCGGACCACCAGAACCTTCCGGATCTGACGGTACCTGTGGGGAGGAACGGCTGCAGCCCCCCAGGAGCAACATGGAGGCTGGTTTCCCTCCAGGGACAAACTTTAAAGCCGTCGGCGGATAGATTTCAGTCTCTATTCTGCTTTATGTGCTCATAACTGTATGACTCAGCTGCCAGTCAGCTGTGTATTCTGGCACAATGAGAGGAAACCATTAAAATAACATGGAGTCTGCTCTCTGTCTCTGTTCTGGCAGTGAGCAGCTCACAGATTCACATTAGCCGTCCCACCTCTGAAGCTGCTGCGCTCAGGCGGTTTCCCTGTCTGCAGCCTTTCACAGGCGGAGGCTGTGGTGCGTAATGTGGCAGGAAGCAGCAGGAGGAAGATCTGCAAAGACTCTGGATCACTTTCTACAAATCATGGAAATGTTTGATGGGAGAACCCAGTGTCAGGTCTTCAGGGGGATGAAGGGGAGAAACCTGATCTTTACCGTCTCCTGCAGTGTAGCTGAAGTATTTAAATGAAACATTATTTATTTAGTTCATCGTTAAACACAACTGGGATGTTGTGCCTCATTTAGGTTAATTAATTACCCTTTAATCTGCTTTCAAAGCCTTTTTCCAAACCTTTTGAAGTTGATAATCGTACATAAAGTAGTTCTGTAAGGAAATCCACGGCATTGTCATCAGACTGCAGATGTCAAAGAGCTACAGCTCAGACTCTACAGGCGTCACTTTACGACTTACAAGACTCTAAAGTTATTTCTTTACGGCAGGTTTGAATCCTCCTTCCTCCCACAAACATCAACTCTCCTGCCACCTGGACAAGCTTCCTGTCCTCAACAAGAAGAACGAGTCTTCATTGGAGGACAGCAGGAATGAAGACGTTGATCATCAGGAGAAGATAAAGGAGAAAACGAGTTTTAGCTCCGTGATCGACCAGCAGCAGCCTTTTGTCTCAGCATCCAGAGGTCCGTTTCAGGGGAACCGCCCCTCTCTGAGGTCAAACCCCAACCTGCCGATAAACCGGCGGCGGATCTTCAGCCTGGAGCCGTTTCATCAGAGCAGCATCATCAGCAGCCGGCAGAAGAGAGGGAGGGACGATGGAGAGGCCGGGACAGGAAACCCCAACAAGAGAGTCAAAGCCACCAACGGTGAGACCGTCGAATATCTGTGACTATATGCGACTATATGCGACTATATTTCACTATCTGTGACGTTTCATTTGGGTCTTTAACCCCGACCCAGAGGACAGACTGGCAGAACTGTTAAAAGTCACACGACAAATATTTTCCCCCTAGATTAAATCTGTAACGTCAGAATCTGTATTTGTAAACAATTCAATTCAATTCAATTTTATTTATATAGCGCAAATTCATGAAACATGTCATCTCGAGGCACTTTACAAAGTTAAGTTCAATCATATTATACAGATTGGGTCAGATTATACAGATTGGTCAAAAATGTTCCTATATAAGGAAACCAGTTGATTGCATCAAAGTCCCGACAAGCAGCATTCACTCCTGGAGAAGCATAGAGCTACAGGGAGAGTCGTCTGCATTGTCCATGGCTTTGCAGCAATCCCTCATACTGAGCAAGCATGAAGCGACAGTGGAAAGAAAAAACACCCATTAACGGGAAGGAAAACCTCCAGCAGAACCAGAACCGGGCTCAGTATGAACGGTCATCTGCCTCGACCCACTGGGGGTTACAGAAGACAGAGCAGAGACACAACAAGAGAGACAAAAAGCACAGAAGCACACATTGATCCAGTAATCTGTTCTACATTAGATGGTAATAGTGGTGATCTGTCTTCCCTGGATGATGTCACAGTTAACAGAACGTCAGACCAGGTGTACCTACTATGAAGAAAAAAGAGAGAGAACAGAAAGTTAAAGCAGAAATGACAACACGTAATGCATAATTGAAGAACAGTAGAAATCAGTAGAGTGAGAGAAATAGGCCCTGATGTCCTCCAGCAGCCTAAGCCTATAGCAGTAAAACTATAGAGGTAGCTCAGAGTAACATGAGCCACTCTGACTATAAGCTTTGTCAAAAAGGAAAGTTTTAAGATTAGTCTTAAAAGTAGACGGGGTGTCTGCTTCACGGACCAAAACTGGGAGTTGGTTCCACAGGAGAGGAGCTTGATAGCTAAAGGATCTGCCTCCCATTCTACTTTTAGAGACTCTAGGAACCACCAGCAGACCTGCAGTCTGAGAGCGAAGTGCTCTGTTAGGAACATACGGGGTAATCAGAGCTCTGATATATGATGGAGCTTGATTATTAAGGGCTTTATACGTTAGAAGAAGAATTTTAAATTCTATTCTTGATTTAACAGGAAGCCAATGAAGGGAAGCTAAAATTGGAGAAATATGATCCCTCTTGTTGATTTTCATCAGAAACTAAACAAAGCTTAGGAAAATATTTTTACAGGAGAAACAATATTACTAAAAGTTATCAACAATACGCAGAGACAATAGAAGTTCATTCATTTTTGGGGAAATATAATTTAAATGTTTTTTGTTTTTTTCGGATGCCCTGAAGTAAAATTTATAATTTGGCGTCCCACTGGGATTTGTAGTGGAGCCATGAGATTTTTCATAAGTGCAATCCATGTTTTCACTTCCAGGTTTCATTTTATGCAGATGACACCACACTGTTTATCCTTTCCTATAAACAGAAATGTTTCTTTCATTTTATATTTATTGCAGTTTATTTCTTAAGCATATTAGAACTGGTGTGTGTTTAATAAAGATGGTAGATCATAAAGTAAGGACTGGATGTTAAAAGTGAATATATTTGAGCTGTAATTAGTGTTATAATAGAGTAAAGCCATGTTAGCAGTACACAATGACAGCCCATTTGTAGTTGTTATTTAAATAAGTCACAGGATGTTGAATGCTTCCTTTAACACCATACTAATACTATTTCCTCGTCATTACTTTGCACCCGCATAATAATAGTTAATATTAACTAATATCCTTTAACTCATACTTTTGTGATCACTTAGATTTTCTACAATAAAACATGTCCTTTAAATTCCAAATATATGTTTATTCTGTAAGTCACCCAGCTTCATGGAAGACAAATAATTAATGTGATTTTTAGTTTTCAGCGATGCTAAAACTCAGCATAGAGTCTCTTTTTATGTCCTAATTAGTTAAAAATAACCTTTTACTCCCATGATTCTGTAACAAAAGGATTTTCCTCTGACTGCTCATCTTTACAGACTCCACTCTGGAGGATGTAAAAAAGCTGAAGGTCCGCATCGAGTTAAATGGCCTCCGACTAAACAAGCCCCGCCTCTCTGGAGAGCTCAGCCAATGGCTGCCCTCTGGGAAGAAATCGGCAGACTTGGACAGGAAGTTCTCACCTGTAAGGGAGAGGTCAGAGGTTACTGGAAGCTGGAGTGAGTCCCTGGTTCTCAGTCGGGACGTTCAAAGAGGTAAAATAGATTTATTTGCTTCTGTGTAGCAACATGTGAATATAAACTGAATATAATGTGGAGTTTTACCGGTGCTGTGCAGAATAAAAGGGTTTAGGTAGACATACCTGTTCTTTACACTTTGGGGTTTTGTGTCACTTAGACGCAGGTGACACGTTTGCTTGTCATAATCCAGATTCATGGAGAAACCTCAGTGACACACGGTACAAAGCAGCCTGGAGGAGCTTTTATTGTGAGGCTGAGCTGCTGCTGCTTCTGATGAAGATCTGCCTTGACTGTCTTCAGTGCCCTCCTCTCCCCCCCCCTCCTCTTCCTCCTTCTCTGATTGCCAGAGCACACGCCTGGATCAACACCAGGCCATGTGTGTGTTCCTGCGCGTGTTTATGGACCCGTGGAGGCCTCGTGGCGTGCTAATAGCCGTCTAACATCTCCCAGATGGAGCTGTCACACCCACAGTGAGGCTCAGGGAATGTTTTAGCAGCCCTTCCTCTGTTTGTTGAAGGCTGCTCTCACCGCTTCCACATGGTCCCATACGGTGTCCTCAACAGACAAACTCAGTTTTAAACCCAACCAGATACATTTAATTAAAACCAAACATACTGAAGCCTTAAGGAGTTGGATCGCTCCTCACCCTGAGAGAACTTAGTAAATTCTCATTGTCAGAATTTGTGCAAGGAAGTACCTTCTATGAACCTTTATTTCTTTTTTATAAGCTGTTAAATGTGAATTTATAGAAAATATGTTTATAAATTAGACCCAGTCATACAAACCTGGATGCATGACAGTTTAACTGTATGGAACTATTTATTTTCTAATTTCAAATAAAACATACATTTAAATTTAAAGACGTTTTATTTTAGGTTTTAGTTAAGAAAAAATAATGTTTAATGCATTTTTTATGAACTTGGTCTAATCAAACACAGAGGAACAAGAGTCCCTGTGGAACTCCACTTTTATTATAACAACATCTCTGCCCAGCTGGTCTGTGAGAAAGGATTTAATTTGAATATTAAAATGAAAAGAAATGTTTATAACTGGATTATTAAAGGCTTAAAAAGTTTAAAGAACTGAAACCTAAGATGCTAATTGACTTTATATTTCTCTGCTGCATCCCTGATCATCTCAAATATTTGACATTACGACCTTCATTTAGGAGTCTACATAGGGGCCAGACTTTAAAAAAACATATTGTACAACTATTATCAGTCCTCTTAAAAATAAGAACCAACATTATACCTGAAATACCATGCATTAACCTCTTCAAACAGCTGTTAAATCATCCATCCATCCATCCCTTGCCTTCCAATTATCCAAGATCAGGTTGTGAAGGTACCAGTTCCAGGAGGGAAACCCAGATATGCGTCACCTTGGTCAAAACGTCAAGCTCATTCTGTTGTCCCAAGGTTTTCCCAGGCTATAAAGATTATATAGTGACTTCTGGTCTTACCTACAAGGTCCAGAGTATGAAGACAAAAGTGAGTAGGTCTGCATATGTTTTGAGCAAAACCAACTGAATCTAGGATAGTTTTAAAGGCTACCCTAAGGTTATCACATTCTGTGTCAACATGAATGTTAAAATCACCCACTATAATAACCTTGTCAGTGTTTATCACCAAATCAGATAAGAAATCTGACAACTGATCCAAAAACTGAGAGTAAGGGCCTGGTGGACGATACAAAACAACAAACAGCAGATAATAAATAATAATAAATCATATCAAACCTTTTGAGCACCTAGTGGAAGCGTAATGTTAACGTTGTCAGGAAAAGCTAGCAAAGAACAGGAAGGAACGGTACCAGAACCATGCTTAAAATGGTTCCTGGTGCACGGCGACAGTAATTCTATCCAAACTAAGCTTTCAGTTCATGATTTCCTCAGAGAATTCAGTCCTACATGCACCCTTGAAGATGTTCCTCAGTCGTTATTTCCTCCACAATAATTTAAAGAAATGCTGAAACTCCGGAACAAATCTTTATGAAAGTCAATGAAAGATTTGCCTGCAACCGTTTAAATACGTTCCTGATTATAGAAATAATTATCTAAAATCTGCTGGTTTGTCGCTCGATGAGTTGATGAGGAGTTGAACCTAGAATGAGTCTGTTATTTTCTCTGTTTCCCAGATTTAAACGTTTTCACCCAACAGTTTGATCTGGTCATATTAAATGAATCCCGGCACACCGGGGTCATGAGCTGATGGATGGGGGCGGGGCCAGTGAGTCCAGATGATGATGTCAGAGTTAAGAATCAATGTGGTTAAGCTGTGAAATGAGCCGTTAAATGAGTGCGTCGTTGTTGTGCTCAGACTAAACGATGATTTCCTGTTCAGCGGCTCCTCACACCTGCATCCCCGCGGTACTGCCGCCCTGTGTGTGCTTGGAGCTCTGAATAATTCAGCAGAGGATGGAAGCGGGACGCCCCGCCGGCTGCCGGCAGCACCTCCCCCCCTGGCCTCATGGAGCGGCTCTCCTCTCCAGCTTCAGCCTCTTTGCTCCTCTGCATGCTTTCTGCAGACCGCGGGTTTCTGCTGCTGCAGGACAAATCCTGATCAGGAGTTCAGAGAAAGCTCCGTTGGCAGACGGCTGATTCAGCGCTCCTTTTCTGGATAAATCAATAATAGATCCTTTCTGGGCATAAATGTCAGCGCATCTGATCTGGAGTCAGAGAGCTCGTCAGCCGCTCACTGCAGAGTGTTAAAACACGTTAAAACGACATTCCTACTTAAATCTTCCTAGTTTGGTGCTGATGTTTTATTCTGCTGAATATTTCTAGATGGAATAACTTTCTAATAAACTATCTTATCATTTCTTAGTCTCTTTATTTAAAGACCTGTTTAATAATGGCTGTAAACTGGATTTTAGGGCTTAAAATATCCCTGAAAATAACAAACATCTTTATTAAGAATAAATTTAGAGAACAGGCCTGTTATGGCCAGGTTATGGTTACAGGAACAGTAAACCGGGTCTGTGATGAGAATATTCAGCCCATATTCAGATAAATGTAGCCCCCTGATGGCCCCCAAAAGTCCCCGGTTCCTAGAGAAGGTTCTGATTCCTGAGCTGTGAACATAAAACCAAATGAGAGCAGCTGATCTGGGACTAAGTTGGCATTGATGGTTAGCTTGGCGGCGCCGTTTGTACCGATGAATGTTTACATTCTTATCTACAGGTCGAGCATTCCTTGGGAAATGTACGTCATAAAGACACTAATGCAGTTCTTCATCAAGTATTTGGTTACAAAGCAGCGATGATCAGGGCAGGAGGTCAGGACTTAATATTCTGCAGAGGTCTGGTGCCTTTCAGACTTCAGGACTCTAATTTGGTTGTTTTTCAGCCTGACTCCAGGCTGCTGGTCTCTTTTAGAAAGGATTCATCAGAATACTGAAGAGTTTTCCTCTTCATTTGTCCATAACAGGGAAAACATGAAGCTAATAAATCCTCGTCTGTGTTTGTTTTTAGTTTTCCACGCTGCCCCGGCCTCCTCTGATGCACATCCACTCCAGGAACCGAACACCTCGGTCCTACGCCAACAAGCTTCTTCATCATTTACCTCCCAACGGCAGGACAGACATCAGACGGTCAGGCAGAGCCGTGAGGTCTCCTCTCTGTCCATGCCTCCTCTCTCCTCCTCCTCAGCTCACCATTATCTGTTTGGCTGCCATGACAACGGCCTTGATGTGCCGAAGGGCAAGCGTCCCTTCAAGATGAAGCACACGGAGGGAGGAAGTGATGATGAGGAGCAGAGGGGGAAGGTCAGTTCAGTTCCTTGTTTCTCTGATTTGTGAAACTGAGTGGATCTGGAGGAAAAAGGACAATATCATCAGCATATAAGGAGATTTCACTCTGAAATCCTCTCTGGGGATCTGCTTTTGGCTGATTCCTGGTGGTTTTCCATGATTTCTGTCTTATAAAAACACATTTTCCTCATGGTATAAAGCCATTAATCAGAAAAACAGCATGGTTAAAAAGGTTAATATCTGTAATTCTGTATATTCTCAGATTTCCAAGATTCAGTCCATGCTGAGTGATGTATTTGAAACCCTTAATTCAAATAATCCAGTTTCTAATGAAATCAGATTAATGAATACTCTGAGTGTGTGAGACCAGTTATCAGTCTGCCAACGTAGTCAGAAACAGACCCAAACAGCCATGGGTCCAATAAAAGAAGTCCAGACTAACACACCTAACAAGTCAGAAGAAGCTTTCAGTGTTGGTGCCGGTGTAACGGTAGAACTTCCCCCTTTTTGGACCAACGGAGGAACATTTGTTCTGATCATTTCAGGAAGTTGGTGAAAGACTTCAGCACTAAAAGCTAGAAGTCTATTTGTTCTGTAGAACGACTCGGGTTTGGGTCCAAAGAGTTTCCTAATCCCATCTGAAACACATAAATGTTGGGGCCACTTTATTAGCTCCATGAAGAGCGTTAAAAACTCCACGATAACGAAGAAACAGAGGAAAACCTGCTGAGGTCGTCCTGACTGGGACGTGTTCGTGGTTCTGGTCGGCGCAGATTAAAGCTGAAGGTCACGGAGGAGGAATCCCACAGTGGGCTTTCTGACTCTGTGTGTGTGATTCTGACAGCTGCTGCACAGGAGATGTCCTCAGGGCACCCACTCTCCTCCTCCTCCTCCTCCTCCTCCTCCTCCACCTCCTCCTCCTCCTCCTCCACCTCCTCCTCCTCCTCCTCCGTCAGAAGGGCAGAGCTCACTTCCTGTTTGCTGATGCGTGGCGGCGAGCGGTGGTGTTTGACAGACACCTGCACACACTCAGACACACGGCGCCGTCCTCCTGCTGCCGTGGCGTCTGCAGCTGGGTGCAGAAGCATCATCCGTCTTTACTCGCTTCAGGAGAGGCTGCTGAGGCGAATGTTGATGAGCTCAGCCTCAGTCCTGACTCCAGACACGCTGGAGGTCCTGAGCTAACGGTTATTACTCTGCTGGACAGGAAAGATGAAATCTAGTTACAGAGCGGGAAGCACAGAGAAATGAGCAGAACCCAGGAGCTCCACCTCACACTCTACAGGCCTCAGTCAGCAGGTCAAAGGTCACGACCCTGAACCTGTCTGGCTGCTTGGGAGGTTGAAGGAGGAAGCCTCTTCTCTCTAGAACCAAGATGGCAGCAGGACTGAGGTTAGCAGGACTGCACATGGAGGAAGGACCAGACTTCTGGAAAGAGGAGATGATGAGATGAAGGACCATGATGGAGGAACCATGATGGAGAGAACCATGATGGAGAGAACCATGATGGAGGAACCATGATGGAGGAACCATGATGGAGAGAACCATGATGGAGGAACCATGATGGAGGAACCATGATGGAGGAACCATGATGGAGAGAACCATGATGGAGGAACCATGATGGAGGAACCATGATGGAGAGAACCATGATGGAGGAACCATGATGGAGGAACCATGATGGAGGAACCATGATGGAGAGAACCATGATGGAGGAACCATGATGGAGGAACCATGATGGACAGGACCAAGCAGGTGCATGGTGCACAAGCAGTCCTGCTTGGTCCACTTGGTTCAACGTTACTGCTGCACACGCCCTGGTTCCTCCATTTATGATTGCTCATGCTAGCAGTCAGTGCCAGCCTCAGGGTTTGACCTTTGAACTTCCTCTTATCAGGAAAAAAAGTTCCTCTAAGGCCAACATCAGGTGAGAATCACCCCAAACCAGGTCCGGTCCATTTCACCACCGTCAGTCAGAACCTGTTTAAAACGTTTATTCAGGTTCCACGGTGGAATCTTCTTACACGAGTTGTTCAATCATTGATTATCCAAAATAACCCAAGTTGGCTGATACCGCCACAAAATGTTTTCAGCTACGGTAAGAAAAACTTACCGAGTAACTCCCCCCCCCCCCCCGAGCCACAAGGAACCCCCCCCCCCCCCATATTAAAGGGCAGCTATATTAAATAAAGATTAATAGCTCTAAATAAAAACATTTCCTGTCCGATATTCTTAATACAGCCTTTAGAGTTATAAAGGTAAACATATAACACAGCATTAGCTGAGTAAAGTTAATTCTGACGCCACAATTTAACTTTAGGCGCTGACTATGAATCATTTATAAATGTTGTAAAATAAGATAAAAGTCCATGTTGTATCTGGAGAACTTTGGATCCTGGCTGACACACTAGATTCACTGGTGCCAATAAAAAGATAAATTAAGTCCTAGAGCTGAGGAGAATGAACTGATCAGAGAGGGAAAATAATTAGTTATTAGCTGATATTGCAGCATATTCAGGGGAAAATGCAATATCAGAGTTACAGGAAAGACGGCAGCTGATTTACAGAACGGCCCAGTTAGTGTCTGGGAGACGGTGCAAGTGATTCCGGATCGGATCAGAACCCGACCAACCATCTGGAAACACTGAGTCTGTGGGAGCAGCAGCTGGAGGAAGGACCTGTGGAGGCGCTGCTTAGAGCATCTGGGATGCAGCCGTCTGCAGGAGCTCTGCAGCAGCTCCATGCATGGGGGGGGGGGGGGGGGGGTCCATCGGTCCTACTGTCAACAGGCATCAGCCCACCTGGGGAACAGGTGAAAGAGGAGAGGGATCAGGAGGAGGTTCTGTTGCTGCTCGGCTTTAGACCACTCCTCCTCCTCCTCCTCCTCCTCCCCCCGTCGGCCCCAGGCGCCTCCTGCTACCCCCGCAGACACATCCAGGGCCGGGGAGCAGAGGTGGTGACAGATGTTCTACCCATTCCTGTCGCTGTCGGCCGCTCTGGGGGCTTTGAAGCTGAAAACAGAAGCCGCCTTTCATGGAGGTGGAGCTAATGGCTGCTTGTCTGGGGACTTAAATGATGGTTGAGGACCTGCTAATGATGCTAAATGTGGTTTTCTTCCCAAACACCCTCAGGTTTCCCAGGCGGACCCCTCCCAGTCTCCTGACCGGCACCCTGCCTCTCCAGAGACCCAGCAGTCTGCCCGGCCCGGCCCTCCAGAGGTTCGCCGCCTCATTGTGAACAAAACCGTGGGGGAAACGCTGCTGCAGCGCGCCGCCCGGCTCGGATACCAGGTGATGGATGCTCTCGTGTTTCAGTGTGTTTCCATGCTCAGATCTCCTGGACTTTACAAACTAAAGCTGGGGAGTGTTGGAGACCGGCGGTTTAAAGATTGGACACTGAAATCAGAATCCTACTGAGCTGGCTTTTATTCTGGGCTGAAACCATGAATGGGAGAGAGCGGAGGAAGCTGCCTCTCATCTGCTCACTTCCTACTCTTTGGTTCAATTAGCCGTCAAAACTTGTAAAGCCAAACTGGACCAAACAGCCTCGGTGTCCTGCTTGGTCTAACGGAGCGGGACGGACAGTCAGCAGCAGAATAAGTTGCTGCTAGATGAGTAAACAGTCGTCCCTTCATTTAGCTGCAGAAATAAGAGGATTGCCATGACGGTGGCTGATGGTTTCCTAACTGAGCTGCAGCAGGTTGTTTATGTGGTGCTGCTCAGTGTCTCGGTTCTCTGATGTAATGTTATTCACCTTGAACTGACAACCTGTGATAACCTCTATGTCTGTCTGAGTAGAGAACTGCATCATCTGCATATAGAGTCATTTTCATTCCCAGTAATTCATATTTCCAAGATTTAAGCAAGAGGTCTCCAACCTTTTTAAGGCCAAGATCCCCGACCTCCACTTTGGTGGGAAGCAAGATCTACCTGTAGAGGCGTTGCAAGAAAAACAGCCCAGATTCTACTTCAAACTTGAAGCCTTTTATTCATGAATTAACTCATAAATCAACTGTTATTGAATTACATAAAATGTTTTGGTCCAACTGGACAAATTAATGCAAGAAAGAAAACATTGTAAGTAGCATATCAAACTGGCCATAGCTTCACATCAACACATCAACTTCAATTAATCTCAACACAAAAGTAAAGTAATGTCTTATCAAGTGTTAAGCTTATCTCCTGAAACGTCATTAAAGTCACATTAAAATCAACATTTTAATGGACTGGACCATGATGGACAAACCATGATGGAGGTTTTTAACACAATTCTCAATGCAACTATAGGTAAAGCTTTATGTCCAACACAAAAAATAAAAGCGTGGCCTATTTCCTTTTCCAGGGGTTCCCAAACTTTTTTTAGCCACGCACTCCCAACCCCCCCCCCCCCCCCCCCAAAAAAAAGAATAAAATCTGTTGCAGTTAAATCAATACAACCATCATAACAAACGTTGTGAGAAGAAAATTAGAACATAATTTGAATTAAACTGCGATAAAGTTGCAAAATCCACAACAGAATCCTGAAGATTTTCAGGAGGCTCAGCCTGGAGAGAGAAAGGAAGAGACGCTCAGATCGGCCACTCCTCCACAACCTGAACGTCTCTGAAGAGGTGCGTCCTGGTGCGTTCATGGACTAAACTCTGATGATCTACCTGTGTGTTCTCACTTTGTTTATTTCATGCATCACGAATCTGAGTCTGACTCACAATTTATGTCGCAAAATACAAACATGAAGAATTTTAATTTGATATGTGTCAGAGAGAGAGAGAGAGAGAGAGAGAGAGAGAGAGAGAGGGAGAGAGAGAGAGGACCAGAGTGTCAATAACAGAGCGGTCCATATATGTTATTAATCAGAGAAATAAAAACTTTTACAGCGGTTACATTCAGCAGGTAGACACGCCCATGACAACACACCTCAGCTCCCCTCAGCCCCACCCTCGGTTAGTCCCTGTCTGAATATGCGCTAAAACCGCATCTGTAAAATGAACTGCGCCTGTCTGACTCTCAATGAAACGTAAAGCGAGGAGAGAGATGGAGAGACATTTGTCTTCTCCCAGATCCGTTGCAATTCTCTCCTCTGTTGCCTCCGATTCCCTGGTTTCAGCAAATTGAGCATATTTGTGAGAATGAATGAAGTAGAGGCACAAGCTGGGTGAGCATATGAAGCACAATGTGTAGAAGAAGATCACTTCATCTTAAAATGAAGCGTAGAACAAGACTTAAAATAAATAGATTTTCATGTCAATACATTTTATTTATTTATCAAATTTGCAGTTTCTTATTTTAATTTACACAAAGGAAATGTTTATTTACACGTCTTTATGGTGTGGGGGAAAAAACACCGTCAGACCCCATTACAGATGTCAGCTGCACCCCCTAGTGGCAGCTCGCGCATCCCTGGTCTATTCTATCATCAGGATCTACAGGGAATGTTTCAAAGATCTACCAGTCGATCGCGATCGACGGGTTGGCGACAACTGTTCTAGATCATCCCTCTGGGAGCAGATCCTGGACAAGCAGAAGACTGTTTAGATGTTACATGTTAGTGTGGAGCATGGATGAAGGTTTTCTTTGCTGCGCTGATGGTGCTAAACCAACGTCTGGTATTTCATTAACTAACGTATTTTATTAACTAACGTATTTTATTAACTATTGTATTTCATTAAGTAACGTATTTCATTAACTAACGTATTTCATTAACTAACGTATTTTATTAACTATTGTATTTTATTAACTATTGTATTTCATTAACTAACGTATTTTATTAACTATTGTATTTCATTAACTATTGTATTAACTAACGTATTTCATTAACTAACGTATTTCATTAACTAACATATTTTATTAACTAACGTATTTTATTAACTAACGTATTTCATTAACTAACGTATTTCATTAACTAACATATTTTATTAACTATTGTATTTCATTAACTAACGTATTTTATTAACTAACGTATTTTATTAACTATTGTATTTCATTAACTAACGTATTTTATTAACTAACGTATTTCATTAACTAACGTATTTCATTAACTATTGTATTAACTAACGTATTTTATTAACGTATTTTATTAACTAAAGTATTTCATTAACTATTGTATTTCATTAAGTATTGTATTTCATTAACTAACATATTTCATTAACTATTGTATTTCATTAACTATTGTATTTAGGTTGTGAAGCTTAAACCTGAGCAGGTTTCTCCTCATCAGGACAGTGATAGTTGCAGATAAACCTCATGTTATTATAGTGTAAATGAACTTATATGGAGCTTTTCCAGTCACGCTGACCACCCAAAGCGCTCTACACTATAGCCACATTCACCCAATCGCTCTCACTAACGCACACATTCATACACCGAGACGCAGCTCGGTAGGTTAAATGCCTTGCCTAGGGGCACATCGACATGTGGCAAGGGTTAGGGTGAGCTGGAATCGAACCCACAACCTTCTGATTGCCAGACGACTGCTCGACCCATCAAGCCACAGTCACCGATAGTGTAGGAGGCTTCAGCCTTTACATTCATCATCATCATGACCATCATCATCATCATGACGACCATCATCATGACCATCATCATCATCATCATCACCATCATCACCACCATCATCATGACCATCACCACCATCATCATCATCACCATCATCATCACCATCATCATCATCATGACCATCATCATCACCACCACCATCATCATGACCATCATCATCATGACCATCATCATCATCATCATCATCATGACCATCATCATTATCATGATCATCATCATGACCATCACCATCATCATCACCATCATCATCATCATCATGACCATCATCATTATCATGATCATCATCATCATCATCATCATCATGACCATCATCATCATGATCATCATCATCATCATCATCATCATCATCATGACCATCATCATTATCATGATCATCATCATGACCATCATCATCATCATGACCACCATCATCATCATCATCATCACCATCATCATCATCATCATCATCATCATCATCACCATCTTCATCACCACCACCATCATCATCATCATCACCACCACCATCATCATCATCATCATGACCATCTTCATCACCACCATCATCATCATCATCATCATCACCACCATCATGACCATCTTCATCACCATCACCATCATCATCATCATCATCATCATCATCATTATCATCACCACCACCATCATCATCATCATGACCATCTTCATCACCACCACCATCATCATCATCATCACCCTCTAAACCTGCTGTAGAAGACCTGAGAGGCTGAATTAGGATCCAACCACTGAAAATCACAAAGACGCCACACCACAGCAGACAGGCGCACACTCAGCCACGCTGACACACTCAGCCACGCTGACACACTCTCACACATTGTGCTGTGTGAATTTTTCATGCATGGCGCGACAGCTCCTGTCAGCCCTCACGAGTGTCGGCCTCTCTCTCTTCTTGTTGAGGTGCAGCGGTGAAGCTAACGAGCTCAGTTTGCAAATGAAGCCGTCGTTCATCGCTGCCTGCACACACACACACACACACACACACACACACACACACACACACACACACACACACATTTTCCTGCTGCAATCAGAGCAGGAGAGTTTCATTATGTTTCCTTTGTGGGTCTGACGATGGAGCCGGGCTTCACACACAGAGCTCCTTTATCGTGTTCTGAGAAGGTTTAACTCTTTCTCTGCTGCACCGGCACCAGATCCTGGTTGGACCAGGACCAGATCCTGCACTGCAGAAAGGGAACTAAAAGGAAGGAACATTTTCTTGAAATTAGTGTATTTGTTCTTGGTTTGAACAGCAAGTTTAAACGATCTGCCAATGAAATAAGATCTTTGTACCTAGAATGGGAACAAGTCATCTCCATCATCTTATTTCATGTGAATATATCTAATTATCTTATTCTAGGGGTCAAAATACTCATTCCATTGGCAGATAATCTTATTAACCTGCTCAGATTAATGGCAAATACACTCATTTTAAAACAAATTTCTTCCTTTTAGGTCCCTTTCTGCAGTGAGGTCTGTTCTGCTCAGACTAAGCAGAGTTGCAGAACTTGGCAGCAGGTGTCAGTGTTTTCTTGGCTTTTTAGAAAACCATCTCCACGTCCACTGTTTGTTCTCCTTGCTCATCAGAGGAGAATCATCTCACGCCTGGTGTGTGTCCCGAGGCTTGACCTGTGAAAACTCAGCAGGCTCGTGGCAGCCGGGTCACGGTGCACGTCTTCAGTGAGGCTTAGAAAAATACAACATCACCAGTTTTAGAAGCAGGAACTGAGGTTTGTGTTTCAGCTGATGAGGGATCCCAGTTCTAGAGTAGGAATGTTTAGGATGCAGGTCCAAACTGGGACTGTTTGTCGTTACTTTGGTGGGTTCCTTTCCTTCTCGTCAGGGTTTTTCTTCTTCATCGAAATCTCCCAATCTCACTGTTGTTGCACGTCTTCTGCTCTCCAGGAGGTGGTGCTGCACTGCCTGGAGCGGCGGCTCTGTGACGTCAACCACAGGGACAACGCCGGCTACTGCGCCCTCCATGAGGCCTGCGCCCGCGGCTGGCTGGGCATCGTGCGGCTCCTGATCGCGCACGGCGCCGACGTGGACTGCAGCTCTCAGGACGGAACCAGGTGCAGAGCCGTTTGTTGCTTTGTGTGGAGCTCAGTGTCAATGAGGGGTTAATTCTCATCCATGATTCAAGCAGCTTTTAAAGGGCATCCTGATGCACAGCTGGGCTGTTATACAAACACATGCTTAAATGTAACTGGGTTATCAGCCCAAACTAAAAATGCTACGTCTGACTTGTTCTGGGAAACTGTTTTCAGTTGTGTGTTGAGAACAATGTGTCGTCTGCATATCGACCAACCTTCCCTGACAGCCCTGTTTGGGCTCATTTAATATGCTGATCATAGATGATTTTTATACAATTACAATATATTAGTCGTTCGTGATGTTGTAGTTTATTATCATAATAGAATAAATGAGTTATCCCACGTAAGTTTAATCAGGAATTAAGCTGGAAATCCCCTGAATAGTTGCGTTCCATCGTTTTTTAATGCGCACTTTGTCGAGTGTCGCATTAGAAAGGGTTGATGGAAAATGGCAAAACTTGAATTAACTCACTAAGTTTTGCCAAAACAATTACGCTTGTTGAGGTGGTTTTTGACTTTTATAAAAAAAAGCATCTTCCTGGTTATTCCCATAACACTTGAAAACAGGTTTGGAGGCAACAACAGGTACGAATGGACCAACAAAGAGATTTCTAAGATGATTATAAATAAAATTGAATTGAATTGAATAAGACTCGTCTGTGAAAGAAATAAAACTCAGCGCATCCATTAACGCTTTGATCCTTTACTGATCTGTGGTCCATGCTAGTTAGCAACATCTACTTCCAGCGTCAACGTATGACGACGTTACTCTGTGCGTCTCCTGGTTAATTCGCTACAAACCAGTAGATGGAAACACGTCTGATGAGCATTTTCTTTGTTTCAATAATTAAAAGTTTGCTGTTTGACTTCCTTACATAAGAACTGGGTGGAAACACAGCTAATGTCACTCAGCACAGAACCGCTGATGGATGTTCCTGCTCCTGTTTTCTGCTCAGACCGCTTCACGACGCCGTGGAAAACGACCATTTAGAGGTGGTTCGCTTCCTGCTGGCCTGTGGCGCTGACCCCACCCTCACCACTTACTCTGGGCGCGGACCCCTCAGCATGACCCACAGCGCTGCCATGGAAACCTTCCTGGAGGGTAAGAGCAGAGAAACGTGCTCTGAGCTCGCTTAAAGTCCGGTCTCTGCTGATTTTTCAGTTTTACAGACATGATCAGTCCAGACCCTCCATCTGCTGAGCTCATAGAGCGGCTTTTATCATGGAGACTAGAACAGGCACAAACAGGCGGTAACTGCCTTAAACTAGGGAATTGCACCAGCAGCTTTCTGATTGAAGCAGCTATTGTTCTCAGTGTGTTAGCCTGTAAATAGCAGCGATACTTCCAACATCCAGTCATTCGTTCCACTTATTTCCTAATAAAAGCTGCTGCTGCCCTGCAGGTTCATTCCTTCGTGTTCTAATTAGTTTTACGGCCAGAAATCACAGTTAAAGACCTGAAAGGGGGCATTTATTGAAGGGAATTATTAAATATTGGGAGTATAAAGAGGACGGGATCAGCTCTGTGCTCGCCTTGTGCTCAGCAGCCGCTCTGATTACCATTCCCTGCCTGTATTTGTTCTGCCGTCTCTTTCTTCCTCCGCTCTCTCCAGAGGAGCTTAATGAGGCTTGGCGGCTGAGTCCCAGAGCTGCTTACTGACAAACACACACATTCCTGCCAGCATCCGTCTGCTCAGCGCCGGGGAGACGGCTCGGCTCCGTCTGAACACCAACACGCCGCCGCTGCTGCCGCTGCACATCTCTCACTCTGTGTGGCTCCTTGTTTCAGCTTCCTCCGCTCTGATTGGCGCCTCTTTGATCAGCCTTAACTCTCCGCCTCTCTCTGCCTGCAGACTATCTGTCCGACATCCAGGGAAGGTCGGAGGGCGATCCGGGAATCTGCTGGGAGTTTCACGGCAGCTCCGTGTGCGGTTAGTTCACACACAAACACAACACAGAAGAGGAGTAGGGGGGCTGGGATGGGTGGAAGAACTTCACTGGTCTGCAGCAACTACAAAGAGATGAAAGCAGCGAGAAGAAGAATAAGGATTAGACCAGAACCTGAGGGAGGTCCAGATGAAAGACTGTGGTCTTAAACAGGGGAAGGCTGAGTAGGGAAACAAACATCTGGGGAGGGGACGGGTTATTCGGGCCTGAACAGAAGTCCAGCACAGATCAGGGCTGGTTCTGATAAGTTCAGACCTAGAGAAGGTCGACTGGTGAGGCTACTGGGTCAGCTTCTACAGAACTAATAACCAAAGTAGGTTAAATAATATGTTGTTGTTGCTCCTCCAGAGCCGTCCTGTGAAGCGGGGGGGTATAACATTCTGGCCGACCCACCTGGACCCGATGAGGATGAGGAGGACCAAGAGGAAGACGTGGATGAAGAGCACCGGGCCAGGAGGGAGGTGTTTGAGTTTGAGCTCTCCGACCGACCTCTGCTTCCGTGCTACAACATCAAGGTGCCGACGTTTCACGGGTGAGTCGGGTCCTCAGGGTAGAGGTCTCACTGGAGGACATGTGCTGCCAGCAGGGAAGGCTGGAAAATAGGTTAAAGTGTCACAAGAAGCTGGAAAAATGGGTTAAAGTGTCACAAGAAGCTGGAAAAATGGGTTAAAGTGTCACAAGAAGTAAAAAAATGGGATAAAGTGTCACAAGAAGTAAAAAAATGGGATAAAGTGTCACGAAGTAAAAAAATGGGATAAAGTGTCACAAGAAGTAAAAAAATGGGATAAAGTGTCACAAGAAGTAAAAAAATGGGATAAAGTGTCACAAGAAGTAAAAAATGGGTTAAAATATCACAAGAAGTAAATAAATGGGATAAAGTGTCACAAGAAGTAAATAAATGGGTGAAAGTGTCACAAGAAGTAAAAAAATGGGATAAAGTGTCACAAGAAGTAAAAAAATGGGATAAAGTATCACAAGAAGTAAAAAATGGGATAAAGTGTCACAAGAAGTAAATAAATGGGTGAAAGTGTCACAAGAAGTAAATAAATGGGTGAAAGTGTCACAAGAAGTAAATAAATGGGTGAAAGTGTCACAAGAAGTAAATAAATGGGTGAAAGTGTCACAAGAAGTAAATAAATGGGTGAAAGTGTCACAAGAAGTAAAAAAATTGGGATAAAGTGTCACAAGAAGTAAATAAATGGGATAAAGTGTCACAAGAAGTAAAAAATGGGTTAAAATGTCACAAGAAGTAAATAAATGGGTGAAAGTGTCACAAGAAGTAAAAAATGGGTTAAAGTGTCACAATAAGTCAAACCTGTTCCTGGTCCAACACGCCTGACTCCAGTGGCAGACTTGTCCTCCCAGCAGGCAGCCCAGGTCTAATAAACCTTATTATTCATCTCAGGCAGGTTTAAGCAGAGGCAGATCTAACGCTGCAGACCCCCAGAGACCAGAGTTTAACGCTCTAGATGTGAACTGCAGTAAGAAAACAGGACGAAAACTGTGTACTGGACTTCATGGTCAAGCAGACGGTCCATCTACCTTCTCAGAGACCAGCCAGGAGACCTAACAGTTCCAGGAGACCTGGTTACACCCTGAGGTCTCCTCCCAGTGAGCATGAAGCATCTCCCTGGGATAGAGTCTGATTACCAGATGCCCAGACCATCTCAGCTGCTTCCCTTCCATCAGTGAAGGTCTCTCCACCCCAGTAGCTCTTGACTAGCTGCAGCCCGCCTGTGGAGGAGGTTTACATCTGCCAGGCAAACCCTCAGAGACCTTCATCAACCTGTAGACCCAACGTCTCAGGAGGTGCTACCAGGGACGGGGCCAAAGGGGGCTTAGGTTGACTGATCTCCAGCTGCTTTAGGCTAAAGTTCATAGGACCTGATCTAGGAGGACCTCGCAGGGAACATGGGAGGTTCTGCTAGCTGTAAAACCAACAAAGGGAAGAGTCATTAGCACCAAAGGCTCGGACCAAGGCCACTACAGGTACCAGCTGGTTGGGGCCGAGCTGGAAACTGTGAAAACCTGATAAAGGTGACCCGTTGTGACGCTGACAGATCCACAGCTCATTTAGAAGGACTTCTCAGGTTTCCCCGGTTAGCATTCAGCAAAGGTTGGGCCTCAGGTGTAGGGTTAGGGTAGCAGCATCGTTGCTGCAGCACGCTTCCTGCTTCCATCTCCAGGATATTCTACCCCGAGCTTCATGCATCCAGTATGGTGGTAATACGCCCCAAAGACCCAGCAAGGACCAGCCGGTGTACCCGCTTCTTCATCCAGTGCAAAGGTCAAAGGTCTGCTTGGTTCTTGATGGGCGCCACTGGGACTGGATCGGGTCCGATGCGACCAAAGTGTGACGGAGGCTGAGCAGAGGAAGAGCCCTCCTGCAAGCAGCCTTTGTATTTCATTCCCTCGTTTTCTTCCTCACCTTCCTGCCGGTTGGTCCAACGCAATCTTTCATACCCAGACACCAATTAGGCTGCGAGGAGCCGCTCAGGCAGGAGAGGAGGAGGCCGAGGAGGAGGGAGGGGTGCTGGGGAGGAAAAACCTCCTCAGAGGAGCAGAGGCAGGACAGACGGAGAGGTCGTTAACGAGGATTGGATCGCCGTGGCGACACAGCTAATTGGCTTCCCCTCCGTCTTCCTCCTGTCGCTCCTCTCCACCTCTCTCTTTCTCCTCTCTCTCTCCTCCGTGGCGTCTGGCGTCGTGTTAATGGCTCTTCCTGGAAACAAGGCCACCGGGCGGCGGCGCCGTTCACAGAGCTGCTTAACATTCAGGAGGCGGCCGACTCCAGAGCAACATGTGGCCTTGTCTCCCGCTGGGTGTGTGTGCTAATCTGGCCTTCACACACACTCTGAGACACACCGACAGACAACCACTGAGACACACACTGAGACAGCGAGGCACGCTGATAGACCCTGTGAATCAATAACACCTCGGCTGATGTTTCCAGCCTCAGCAGCTGAATATATAACAGAGAAGCCGCTCCTCCTCCTCCTCTCTTCCACCTCCCTGCTGCTTTGACATTTAAGGAGGACGTGGTTCTGGTTCTGGTTCCACCAGACTGGGTTAATATTCCTGCAACAGGTAAATAATATTCTGAAATATAGTGTCACGTCCTCCTAAACTCTTATTAAACGTCCTTTTCTAACGTTCTCTGTCCTTCATCTAAAGCTGAACAATTTTTAAATCCCAAACGTTTGTTTTAGAACAATAACAGTGAGAACCAGAACTAGGAACCATCCTTAGCTATGCAGAACGTCTGGAACCAGGCTAGAAAGGGTCTCTAAGGATTTTTTTTTTACGTTGTTGTCTCCTTAGCTCCCTTGGATGCTTCCTCTACTCAGGGTTTGTCTCCTGTCTTCCTTCAGAACCAGAAACTGGCTCCTCCTGGGGGACGTCCTGGGTCGGCTCCGGATGACGTCGCGCTCCTTTCGGCGCCTCTTCCCACAGCTCAACATCCAGTGCATCCCTGAAGACGAGTTCTACCGGCAGGCGTCGCTGTCCCAGCTGCTGACGGGTCCAGATGAGCAGCAGCTGGCCTCCTTCAGGCCAGATGTGAAGGACCCTCTGGAGCTGGTGGAGGCCACCCCTGAGCTGGCTGGCATGCTGGGCTCCTCCCTGGAGTTTATCGACAGCCGCTGGGACTCCCTGGATGTTTCGCCTCCCCAGACACCACCGCCATCCCCGGGTCCACCTCCATGTCTCACACTGTCTTTACCTCCAGAACCACCAGAACAGGAGTCCAGTCTCAAGAGCAGGACTGCAGGGTCCACCTCAGGACCCAGACATTCAGGAGGTTTTCTTCCTGCCGCTAAATTAGATTCCCGCTCCCAGGAACAGAAGCAACAAAAGAACAAGGTTTCATCCTCTGGGAAACCAGGAGTGACGGTTGCTGCTAACTGGTGGGAACCCCAGAGGCAACGCAGCCAGAACCCTGGGATCCACGGACCTTCTAATCCAGACTCTATGAAATGGGAACGACAGTCCAAAGAAAGAACAGCTTCTGGACCTGCTTGCATTAAATCCACCTCTTTGGAGGGAGGAACAAAGTGGGAACAACAGCGACTGGCGAGCAGAACCAAAGAGGTCAGTGAAGAACTGAAACCAGTTCAGGTTCACGATCAGAAGCCAGGACATTTAAATCCTCCACATTTAAAACAAGAAATGACGTCAAACACCCAAGGGGGCAAAGCAGGGACCGATCCGGATTCGTCTGCTTTGACTGACGTTCCGCCGCCAAGTGAGAAGCCTGAGATCTCCTCTAAGCTGGACCTGGTGGATCCTCAGGAAATACAGAGACCCGGTGGAACCACCACAGCAGCCAGGAGAGACACCAACATCTGCAAAGGGCTAGCAGGAAGCACCTTGAAGCTGGACGCCGCCTGGCAGAGGAACCTGACCAACGTCAGGGTCCACATCAGGGACCTGGGCATGAAACTTGCTAGCATGCAGAAGGAGGTGAAGAAGGACTCTGGGAAGGGGGTGGGGAAGGGATCTAGGGTCCGAACGAGGTCATGAGGTCATGGTAGACCAACGGGAAACAACTGGTGATGTTGGGATGTCTGTAAACTTTGTAAAATCTCCCCTGGATGGTGTTCTCTGTGGGCGTCTGTCAACTGTAAAGAGTTTTCTATTTATTGGCAGAGATCTGATCTTTGCTAGCTGCTGTAAATATCACTGGGTCTGTGTTAGCATGGCGAGAGCGTCGGGTCTGTTCTGCATCCTGTTGGTTTATTGTCACTCTTCAATAAACAACGACGCAAAGAAACGATGAAGGCTTGAATTATTCCCATTAACCCCCTTCACCACCACCACCGCCATGGATTCAGTCATGTAGACGGACGGTATCACGCTATCATGCTTCAGACGAAGGACGAGCAGGTCCACGAGATGTTTGATGATCTACCGTCACCGCTGTAATGTTCAGGTGTATCCTGATGAGTGTGGTGTCACAGACTGGGGTTTACCACCGTCTGCTGCATCAGACGTAGTTGTACCAACACATCCTGTCTCGTCTGCCTGGGCACAAACCAACTGATGGCATTTGAGGTTTCGAGGGGGTTTCCAAGGGTTAGTTTTTTTAATGAAGGAACGTTAGAAACATTCAAGACCTAAAGTCTGGGTACTTGGAAATGAGGTTCAGTTCCTTGATAGGCATGATTGAGAAGAAGCTTTGGCCTAGTAATGGCTGCCAGGTTTTGGCCACATCTGCATCAGTTATGTTGCCCAGACCGCTCAAAGGGAAAAGCTCACAGAAGAGCCTGTTGAGATTTCTTGAACACATCTTTATCAAACCCCAACCAGGGTCCTAAGCACCTTCTTGTTGTATTTCTTCAGTACTGGGTTAGTTTTAGACTAGACCAAAGCTGAGAGATGTTGTGTACCCCACCAGAGAGGTCTACCCCTCAGGGTGGGAGATCTTCAATCTATGTCCAACACACAGAGAACCTCACCGGTCATTGAGGTTCTCTGTGCTTCAACACACCCCAGTCAGATAATTAGGTCTTTGGCAGGAGTCAGCCCTTTGATTCAGGTTCACTGGACCAGGGAGACTTCTAAAGGTTGAAGGACACTGGCCCTCAGGACGGGTTTGAAACCTCTGGTCTCTGTAGACCATGCTGGGGTCCAGTCTTGGTCTCCTGGGGTTCCACCATGCTGGGTTTGTGGTGAAACTGTCTGTGAAAGAGGCATTTTTTGGGGCATTTAAAAGTGACGGTTGGACACCTTTTTTCCAAACGTGGCAGAAAAGCTTTGCAGCAGAGTTTTTCCAGCTGAAGGATGATGCATCTTTCTGATAGAAGAAGCAGGAAAACTTTAAAGGTCTTCTGACTGCTCGCAGCAGCTGCACTTCAAAGATTAAAGATTGGATCGAGTATGTTGAGATCACTTAGGTTCCTGTGCCCGTATTCCTAAAGGTCCTCAGAGTCTCAGAGCTCTGATCTTAGCCTAAGATTCCTGCCTAGGAGCCTCAGCCTCAGGGATTCAGACGCTGCTGAGAGCGACTCTGAGGAAGGAGACGACAGGGAGTTTTATCTTATAGAGGAGGTGGGGGTGACCCCGTTACTAGGTGGGGATGACCCCGTTGCTAGGTGGGGATGACCCCGTTACTAGGTGGGGATGACCCCGTTGCTAGGTGGGGTTGACCCCGTTGCTAGGTGGGGTTGACCCCGTTACTAGGTGGGGTTGACCCCGTTGCTAGGTGTGACACTGTCTTCTAAGAGCTGATTGGTTGATGGTACAATAAAAAACACAAATGAACTATAGAGAAATTCATTGATTAGACTGGATTAAGAAATGTCATCATGATGAAACTTAACATTAACTGACCCACGGCATCAAAGAGTTTGAGCGCACCTTATTTACATCCTCACCATCACTTTGACCTGCGTATTTATAAACGGAACCGGACCGCCGCTCCGTCCAGCTCGCAGTGCTGGTAGGAGGATAAAGGAGTGTTGATTGGTCCCTGGATCACAGACTTTGAGGCGTGTTGCCACAGATCATTGCACCTTTTTCTCTGCTTTGCAGCAACCTGGTGAGAAGCGCTGCAGCAGCAAAGCGAGGAGATGGCATCAAGCAAGCAGACCTCTAGACGACCATTTAGGCTTCTGACATTATCATGCAATACAGCAAATACTTTCTCTCCTCTTTTATAGATATTCTTTGTAGATTTCTCCACTGTTTACTCCTGATTATTCAGTATTTTTTCAGTTATTTATTTATCCTCAATAAAATTATGTTATTAGAGCCGCGCCAGCAACCTGTCAGGAAATTAATTTCCCTCTATGGGGACGATAAAGTTTATCTTCTCTGCATATTAATAACTGATTGTTAAAGAAGTTAATGAGGTTATTTCATACATTGTTCAGGAGGTGATCAGCCAATCAGCGCTCTCTGTTCAGGGTGGATCAGCCAATCAGCGCTCTCTGTTCAGGGTGGATCAGCCAATCAGCTCTCTCTGTTCAGGGTGGATCAGCCAATCAGCTCTCTCTGTTCAGTGGATCAGCCAATCAGCTCTCTCTGTTCAGTGGATCAGCCAATCAGCTCTCTCTGTTCAGGGTGGATCAGCCAATCAGCTCTCTCTGTTCAGTGGATCAGCCAATCAGCTCTCTCTGTTCCACCATCTTCCTGCTTCATGAGGCTCACTAGAAGTCCTCCTCACTCCAAACCATTTTTCCACTTTAGGAGCTCTCTGAAGGACTAAGATGGTTTGTGAACAACAAAGATTTCCCCCTAAAATGACGTCACTGAGAGCTCCTTGGATCAGAACTCGACTAAAACTCCAAACTAACCCAAGCAGGTCATAATGCAGGTTATTCTAAGCAGAGGTTTGCAGCTGGAAACTTCCCTTCTGTGGGAAGGCGTCTGATTTACGGCACCTGGAGCACATTCCAGATGTTGTTGAGTTTGTGCTGCCTTCTAAAGTCTATAGATGTCCAAAGCTTCTGGAGACAAACCCCAGCAGGCCTGAAGCCAAAGGAGGTTCTGCAGAGTCCAAAGTTGACAGAGCCGGTTCCTGAAGGCCAGCCTGGGTTTCTGAACCATGAACATGGCAGAACATGGCAGACCACAGCAGCAGGTTGAGTCTGAGACGGCGGCTGGTCGTGTTAGACACCCGTTGGGTTTTACACCACAAACACGGCAGCTGCAGGTCCGTACCATGGATGTCTGCTTCCTCTGCTGCTCGCTCTGAGCAGAGTTTGATCAGAACTGACGACAAACCACCGACACCTCTCCTTCCTGCTGCGGCTCGGCGTCACAGGAAACCAGCCGGGTGTCTCTGAAACTAGGGGCAGCTCTGGGTTTCAGGCTCCAGATGGCCCGATTCATCAAACCGTGAGCAAACCTTGACAGAATGGCTCCTAGAAACGCCCTGACCCATCCGTGCCGTGCCGTGGATGTGGGTAGCTGTGGCGGTGTGGCTGCCTGGAGCCATGCAGGAGACGGCAGATTGAATTGCTAATGCGCCGCAGGGTGTGTGCGCTCCGTCTGGCTGGCAGCGCTGAGGCGAGCGGCGCTGCTGATGAATATTTAACCAGAGCGAGGCAGAGCGGCCATCATTTATTGATGCTGCTGAAGGCAAAGATGAATCGGCTGTCTGCGAACGCAGCAACAGCCGGCATCCAGGCCAGACTCCGCTGTGGATGAGAGGCGGAGAGCAGAGGCTTCCTCAGCAGCATAAAACACTTGTATCTGCATGAGGAACTCAGCAGATGTTCAGCTTCTGCTGGAACACTCAGGAACATTCAACGTTCCTGACGGTACTTCCTGTTTTCATTGCTTCATCCTTCCAGGGTCACAGTGAGTCAGGTGACTGTCTCCAGAGGTCTCTGGACCAGAACCGGGGCACTAACTAGACCGCTTTAACATTATTTGTAGGTCTGTACAGTTCTTCCTGCGTGTTCTGGACCTGGATGCCCTCCTAGGGGGACATGCCAGAACCCTGCCCCCCCCTAACCCCCCCCCCCCCCCCCCACCCTGAAGTTGGGTTCACACCGTGGTATCAACAGCCTTCTCAGACAAAATCTGCTCTTGTGAACATTGTGAGAATATCTGTGGTTTGGGTTGTGCAGATGCAACAAGCCCAGATTTAGCGTTCTTCTCACCCAAACCGACCGACAACAACCATCAGTGTCGACATTATCACAGCAAATTCTGCAGTCTTCAAGTGTCAGGACCACTCCTTCGTCTTTCTCTCCATTTTCTCTCAGTCTGACTCCAAAACCGGAGCTGCCCACCTGTGACTTAGTGTCCGGTACCTGTTGGGCTGGTACCTCGGTCAGAAGGTTCTGACACAGTTCTGTTGAAAGCAGAACAGACCACAGGTCAATGGATATCCTGTGGTCAGTGTCTTTGTTTTATCTGAAGGACCTAAATGTGTGGGTTACTCTGCTGACCACTTCAGATCCGTTCAGTTTAACCTAAAATACTCTTTTAACATCTCTAAATTCAGGTTTAAACCGAGGAAATTAGACACTGAAGTTCTGAGCCTGGACCAGATCTACTGGCTTTCATCCACAATCTAACCGTCTGCTGTCTTACAGGCCAGTTTGGGTGTAAGTTCCTCCTCTGGGTTGGTTTCTGGTTAGCCATTACAGCCCACAGTGCCCCCTGCAGACCAAGCTATACACACAACTTTATTCACTCAGGCGGTAGAACCATCCTGAAGAGAAGTCTCTCAGAAACCTCCCGTCTCTGCTGTGGACCTCTGCAGCTCCTTCAGGATGAACTTTGACCTCTGCAGCTCCTTCAGTGCTGCTCCTTCAGGATGAACTTTGACCTCTGCACCTCCTTCAGTGCTGCTCCTTCAGGATGAACTTTGACCTCAGGATGAACTTTGACCTGTGCACCTCCTTCATGATGAACTTAGACCTCTGCACCTCCTTCAGGGTGATCTTTGACCTGTGCAGCTCCTTCAGTGCTGCTCCTTCAGGATTAACTTTGACCCCTGTGCTGCTCCTTCAGGATGAACCTTGACCTCTGCACCTCCTTCAGGATGATCTTTGACCTGTGCAGCTCCTTCAGAATGAACTTTGACCTGTGAAGCTCCTTCAGTGCTGCTCCTTCACGATGAACTTTGACCTCTGCACCTCCTTCAGATTAACTTTGACCTGTGCAGCTCCTTCAGTGCACCTCCTTCATGATGAACTTTGACCTCTGCACCTCCTTCATGATGAACTTTGACCTCTGCAGCTCCTTCAGTGTGATCTTTGACCTGGGCTGCTCCTTCAGGATGAACTTTGACCTCTGCACCTCCTTCAGGATGAACTTTGACCTCTGCAGCTCCTTCAGGATGAACTTTGACCTGTGCATCTCCTTGAGTGCACCTCCTTCATGAAGATCTTTGACCTCTGGGCTGCCTCTGATTAATGCGGTCCTGACCCGGTCTGTGTGTTCTGGTGGGCGGCCCTCTCTGGGCTGTGGGCGTCTGGAAGGTAATGGGCTGCAGAACGTTTTTAGGGGCTTCATAGCAAAGGGGGTGGAGCTCATTTTAAGTTTATTTTATATACATTTGTAGTTTCTCCTCATCTGCTGATGCTGGTTTGTGCAGGTCCACCGCTTCAGGTGAAACGGTTCACTCACAGGGTGGAGTGTGACTGAACAGGTGAAAAGCTGGGGGGTGAATACTTTTACAAAGACTCGGGTTTCATGGTCGACCTTCAGAGACGCGTTAACAAAAGAGAGAAAAGAAAAAGGCTGAGACACAAGGCTCCCATTGGCTCGTTCGCCCTCTGCCTCTCTCTCTCTTCTCACACAGGAACATTTTCACAATTAATGAGGAAGTCAGCTCCCCCTCTTCCTCTCCTCCTTCTCCTCATCTCCTCTTCTTCCTCTCCTCCTCTCCCTCTCCTCCTCTTCATCTCCCCTCCTCTTCCCACTTCTTCATCTCCTCCTCTTCCTCTCCTCCTCCTCCTCTTCCTCTCCTCATCTTCATCTCCTCTTCTTCCTCTCCTCCTCTTCATCTCCCCTCCTCTTCTTCATCTCCTCCTCTTCCTCTCCTCCTCCTCTTCATCTCCTCTTTTTCCTCTCCTCCTCCTCTTCATCTCCTCTTTTTCCTCTCCTCCTCTTCCTCTCCTCCTTCCTCTCCTCATCTTCATCTCCTCTTCTTCCTCTCCTCCTCTTCATCTCCTCTTCTTCCTCTCCTCCTCTTCCTCTCCTCATCTTCATCTCCTCTTCTTCCTCTCCTCCTCTTCCTCTCCTCATCTTCATCTCCTCTTCCTCTTCTCCTCTTCTTCACCTCCTCCTCTCCTCCTCTTCCTCACTCGGTCACCAGGGAACTCTTCCTAAGTTTCTGAGGAGGCTGAAGAATTTCCCATCATGCATCACTTCCCTGCATGTTGCTGAAAACGTCTGGACTGTGTCTCTGGAGGAACCGTTCCCTAAGCTCCTGCTTTGGTACCGACCGTGGTTCGGTTCTGGTGTCAGCAGAAGGTGCTCCAGAGTGACCGCCTCATGGTTCTGATCATCTGGGCCGGGTCGGTCCAGAACCTCTCTGTGACGCTGGATCCCTGTTCGGGCTAAAGTTCTGTGGGCCTGCCAGAGCTGGGTCCAGTCACCAGAACATGTGGTTCCGGTTAGAAAGCTCCTCCAGCTGCCTGCATCCTGCAGCAGTGGTGATGCCACAGCGCCCCCTGCTGTCCTCCCTCATTACTGCAGCCTCAGCTACGCATGAACCCTGAAGAAATCAAACCAGAAAACAGTTTATTAAAGGATAAATCAATGAATTAAAGGCACCAGACTATGAGGAATATAACCATTACTTTATTAGAAACATAATTATTACTGTTAGAAACATAATTACTTTATTAGAAACATAATTATTACTGTTAGAAACATAATTATCATTTTTAGAAACATAATTACTTTATTAGAAACATAATTATCATTTTTAGAAACATAATTACTTTATTAGAAACATAATTATTACTGTTAGAAACATAATTATCATTTTTAGTAACATAATTACTTTATTAGAAACATAATTATTACCGTTAGAAATATAATTACTTTATTAGAAACATAATTATTACCGTTAGAAATATAATTACTTTATTAGAAACATAATTATCATTTTTAGAAACATAATTACTTTATTAGAAACATAATTATTACTGTTAGAAACATAATTATCAGTTCATTAAAAACATAATTATCACATTACTAGAAACATAATCATCACTTTATTAAATTAAATGTAAACAGTTAAACACTTTCCTAATTTAATGATTTAATCACTAAAATACGTTTTAAATGATGATTTTCCTGTCAAATATAATAAAAACATGAAGGGTCAGGATCCAGAACATCAGCTGAGTTCTGGTTCCTCCAGTAGAACCTCTACTGGGTTCCAGGCCCATTTACAGGAGGTTCTGATAAAGATCAACACTCATGAAGAAACTCTGGCATCATGGAAGCAGAACTTTGGCCAGGTCCAAAGTCAGAGCTCAGAACCAAAGCTGAAGCTCGGTCCAGTGGCTGTATGTTCTGACTAGAACTCTCCATGGGAGGAACAGAACCAGGGATGGTACCAGATCAGGTTCTGACCTGGAAACAGGACGTTCCTGACTGAGGGAGCTCACAGCAGCTGTGCGTGTAGAGTCCCCACTGGATCCGCTTCTATCAGAACCGAAGGTGACCGACAGTGAACCTCTGTAACAGGAGCTAACATAGGGTTTGATGTTGCTGGCAAACACATGTTGAGAACATAATCTCAGTTAAGTAACTTTACATAAGGTAACTGTCTTATGTCTTCATTTATCCATCCATCCATGTTCCAACACTCTTCTCCCTGCTGGGGTTGTGAGGGGAGCTGGTGGCTTCCTCCATGAAGAAAGACCCAGAGACGGACTTGAACCCAGGACCTTCTGGCTGCAAAGCAGCCGCAGTACCTGCTGCACAATTTAGTTGCTGTTTAAGAAGAGCGTTCTATTTACTGAATAAACTTTATTTAACAATTTAACTGTTATATCATCAGAACTTAAATAAATGATTAGGTTAGAGTAGTTTCCTTGGTAGGTCAGCAGGTAGAGAATCTAGCTGGCAGTTCCAATGATCCAGAGTATTCTGATGTAGTTCACCCAGTCTTTATGTTTCTGATCTGGTGGATAGAGTGGTCATGGTCTCATGGTGTACTGGTGATATTGATGGTAATGAGACTGGTGTTCAATGTTCTGAGGGTCCTGAGTTCAAATCTTCTGAAGTCTTGCAAGGTTTTAATATCAGAGAGGAAAAAGGATAAATGTGCTGGGAGAACAGGTCAGAGGGTGAAAGTTGTAGTGGTGATGGTACTGAGTACTTCATTCTAGGTTCTGAAGGTCATAGATTCAAATCTAGCTAGTTCTCTTTTTATCAGAATGATAGAAATAAATGAAAACAACAAATGCGCTAGGAGAACAGGTCAGAGAGGGATAACTCTCATGGTGCAGTGGTGATGGTACTCAGATGGCTGTTCAAGGTTCTGAAGGTCCTAGGTTCAAATCCTGCTAGTTCTTACCAAGTTTATTTTATCAGAATGATGGAAATAAATGAAAACAATAAATGCGCTAGGAGAACAGGTCAGAGAGGGATAACTCTCATGGTGCAGTGGTGATGGTACTCAGATGGCTGTTCAAGGTTCTGAAGGTCCTAGGTTCAAATCCTGCTAATTCTTACCAAGTTTATTTTATTAGAATGATGGAAATAAATGAAAACAATAAATGTGCTGGGAGAACAAGCCAAATAGTGCATGGTCTCATGGTGCAGTGGTGATGGTACTAAAAAGGAGATTCAAGGTCCTGAGTTCAAATCCTGCTGATTTTTATTTTGTTTTATTAGAATAATGGAAAGAAATGACAAAATAAATATGCTAGGAGAACAGGGCAGAGAGGGATTAGTCTCATGGTGTAGTGGTGATGTTGGTGGTACTGTGAAGGCTAGTCAAGGTTCTGAAGGTCATAGGTTCAAGTCCGGCTAATCCTTACAGAGTGTTATCAGAATGGTGGTGGATAAAGTTAATGTGCAAGGGCAGCAGGGTAGAGAGTGGTGGCAGCACTGAGAAGGGTGTTCATAGTGGTGACTGTGCAGACTGATGTTCTAATCCTCAGTATAGTTAGCAGAATGATAATTGTGCTAGGAGAACAGGTTAGAGAGTGTCTGGTGGTGGTACTCTGAAGCGTCTTGTGAGTTAGTGGTGTCAGTGGTGCTGCATCTGGTACCAATCCTACCTGAGCCTGGATCAAACCTCCCTCTGTGGTGGGTTGGGGAGGAGAGTGGAGCTGTGTCTGAACTACATGTCCATGGTGAGTGAGGGGGCAGTCCCCCTCTCCAACCCACCACAGAGGGAGGTTTGATCCAGGCTCACATCTAGGTGCTAGGAGAACAGGCTAGAGAGTGAATGGTGTAGTGCTGCTGAGAGGGTTATGTAAAAGTTCATAGTGGCATTTGTCATGGTTGGTTTTGATGGGGTTAGGGAGAAATAAATGAGCTACCAGGAAATGCTTAAGGGCTACTGAGAATAAAATTTTGTTATAATTGTATTTGGGGCTACAAATGAAAAGGTGGGAGAGTAGTCTTGTGGGAGGGTAACTGTGCAAGTAAGTAGTGGCAGTGTAGATGCCACCAGGGCTGCTGCATCTGGTACCAGTCAGGAGACTGACCTTGGATCAAACCTCCCTCTGTGGTGGGTTGGGGAGGGACTGTACCCTCCCTCACCCTGGACATGTTGTTCAGACACAGACCCTCCCCAACACACCACAGAGGGAGGTTTGATCCAGGCTCAGGCAGGATTTGTACCAGATGCAGCACCACTGATGGAACTAACCCTACACCACCTTCCAACATCTGTCTCTCTACAACACCTCACACAGTCTAACTACCACCACTTATTTACACATTTACTTTATCCACCACCACTCTGATAACATCCTGCACTGATGGAACTAACCCACTACAACACAGGACCTTCTAGTATCTGTCTCTATACAACACCTCACACAGTCTAACTACCACCACTTATTTACACATTTACTTTATCCACCACCATTCTGATAACATCCTGCACTGATGGAACTAACCCACTACAACACCTTCTAGTATCTGTCTCTATACAACACCACTACACCATACACTGTCTAACCACCACCACTTACTCTCTAACCTGTTCCCCTTGCAGATTTACTTTACCCGCCATCATTCTGACAACACCATTGAAGGATTAGCAGGATTTGAACTCAAGACCTTCAGAACCATGACTAGTCTTCACAGTACCATCAACATCACCACTACACCATGAGACTAATCCCTCTCTGCCCTGTTCTCCCAGGACATTTATTGTTTTCATTTATTTCCATCATTCTGATAAAACTTTGTGAGAACTAGCAGGATTTGAACCCATGACCTTCAGAACCTAGAACGAACTCCTCATTACCACCACCATCGCCACTACACCATGAGACTGTTCCCTCTCTGACCTGTTCTCCTAGCATTTTTTTTTTTCTACCATCATTCTGATAAAAAGAGAACTAGCAGGACTTGAACCTATGACATTCAGAACCAGCCATCTCAGTACCACCAACATCACCACTACACCATGAGACTATATCCTCTCTAACCTGTTCTCCTAGAGCATTTTTTGTTTTCTTCCTCTCCTCCTCTTCCTCTCCTCATCTTCATCTCCTCTTCCTCTTCTCCTCTTCTTCACCTCCTCCTCTCCTCCTCTTCCTCACTCGGTCACCAGGGAACTCTTCCTAAGTTTCTGAGGAGGCTGAAGAATTTCCCATCATGCATCACTTCCCTGCATGTTGCTGAAAACGTCTGGACTGTGTCTCTGGAGGAACCGTTCCCTAAGCTCCTGCTTTGGTACCGACCGTGGTTCGGTTCTGGTGTCAGCAGAAGGTGCTCCAGAGTGACCGCCTCATGGTTCTGATCATCTGGGCCGGGTCGGTCCAGAACCTCTCTGTGACGCTGGATCCCTGTTCGGGCTAAAGTTCTGTGGGCCTGCCAGAGCTGGGTCCAGTCACCAGAACATGTGGTTCCGGTTAGAAAGCTCCTCCAGCTGCCTGCATCCTGCAGCAGTGGTGATGCCACAGCGCCCCCTGCTGTCCTCCCTCATTACTGCAGCCTCAGCTACGCATGAACCCTGAAGAAATCAAACCAGAAAACAGTTTATTAAAGGATAAATCAATGAATTAAAGGCACCAGACTATGAGGAATATAACCATTACTTTATTAGAAACATAATTATTACTGTTAGAAACATAATTACTTTATTAGAAACATAATTATTACTGTTAGAAACATAATTATCATTTTTAGAAACATAATTACTTTATTAGAAACATAATTATCATTTTTAGAAACATAATTACTTTATTAGAAACATAATTATTACTGTTAGAAACATAATTATCATTTTTAGTAACATAATTACTTTATTAGAAACATAATTATTACCGTTAGAAATATAATTACTTTATTAGAAACATAATTATTACCGTTAGAAATATAATTACTTTATTAGAAACATAATTATCATTTTTAGAAACATAATTACTTTATTAGAAACATAATTATTACTGTTAGAAACATAATTATCAGTTCATTAAAAACATAATTATCACATTACTAGAAACATAATCATCACTTTATTAAATTAAATGTAAACAGTTAAACACTTTCCTAATTTAATGATTTAATCACTAAAATACGTTTTAAATGATGATTTTCCTGTCAAATATAATAAAAACATGAAGGGTCAGGATCCAGAACATCAGCTGAGTTCTGGTTCCTCCAGTAGAACCTCTACTGGGTTCCAGGCCCATTTACAGGAGGTTCTGATAAAGATCAACACTCATGAAGAAACTCTGGCATCATGGAAGCAGAACTTTGGCCAGGTCCAAAGTCAGAGCTCAGAACCAAAGCTGAAGCTCGGTCCAGTGGCTGTATGTTCTGACTAGAACTCTCCATGGGAGGAACAGAACCAGGGATGGTACCAGATCAGGTTCTGACCTGGAAACAGGACGTTCCTGACTGAGGGAGCTCACAGCAGCTGTGCGTGTAGAGTCCCCACTGGATCCGCTTCTATCAGAACCGAAGGTGACCGACAGTGAACCTCTGTAACAGGAGCTAACATAGGGTTTGATGTTGCTGGCAAACACATGTTGAGAACATAATCTCAGTTAAGTAACTTTACATAAGGTAACTGTCTTATGTCTTCATTTATCCATCCATCCATGTTCCAACACTCTTCTCCCTGCTGGGGTTGTGAGGGGAGCTGGTGGCTTCCTCCATGAAGAAAGACCCAGAGACGGACTTGAACCCAGGACCTTCTGGCTGCAAAGCAGCCGCAGTACCTGCTGCACAATTTAGTTGCTGTTTAAGAAGAGCGTTCTATTTACTGAATAAACTTTATTTAACAATTTAACTGTTATATCATCAGAACTTAAATAAATGATTAGGTTAGAGTAGTTTCCTTGGTAGGTCAGCAGGTAGAGAATCTAGCTGGCAGTTCCAATGATCCAGAGTATTCTGATGTAGTTCACCCAGTCTTTATGTTTCTGATCTGGTGGATAGAGTGGTCATGGTCTCATGGTGTACTGGTGATATTGATGGTAATGAGACTGGTGTTCAATGTTCTGAGGGTCCTGAGTTCAAATCTTCTGAAGTCTTGCAAGGTTTTAATATCAGAGAGGAAAAAGGATAAATGTGCTGGGAGAACAGGTCAGAGGGTGAAAGTTGTAGTGGTGATGGTACTGAGTACTTCATTCTAGGTTCTGAAGGTCATAGATTCAAATCTAGCTAGTTCTCTTTTTATCAGAATGATAGAAATAAATGAAAACAACAAATGCGCTAGGAGAACAGGTCAGAGAGGGATAACTCTCATGGTGCAGTGGTGATGGTACTCAGATGGCTGTTCAAGGTTCTGAAGGTCCTAGGTTCAAATCCTGCTAGTTCTTACCAAGTTTATTTTATCAGAATGATGGAAATAAATGAAAACAATAAATGCGCTAGGAGAACAGGTCAGAGAGGGATAACTCTCATGGTGCAGTGGTGATGGTACTCAGATGGCTGTTCAAGGTTCTGAAGGTCCTAGGTTCAAATCCTGCTAATTCTTACCAAGTTTATTTTATTAGAATGATGGAAATAAATGAAAACAATAAATGTGCTGGGAGAACAAGCCAAATAGTGCATGGTCTCATGGTGCAGTGGTGATGGTACTAAAAAGGAGATTCAAGGTCCTGAGTTCAAATCCTGCTGATTTTTATTTTGTTTTATTAGAATAATGGAAAGAAATGACAAAATAAATATGCTAGGAGAACAGGGCAGAGAGGGATTAGTCTCATGGTGTAGTGGTGATGTTGGTGGTACTGTGAAGGCTAGTCAAGGTTCTGAAGGTCATAGGTTCAAGTCCGGCTAATCCTTACAGAGTGTTATCAGAATGGTGGTGGATAAAGTTAATGTGCAAGGGCAGCAGGGTAGAGAGTGGTGGCAGCACTGAGAAGGGTGTTCATAGTGGTGACTGTGCAGACTGATGTTCTAATCCTCAGTATAGTTAGCAGAATGATAATTGTGCTAGGAGAACAGGTTAGAGAGTGTCTGGTGGTGGTACTCTGAAGCGTCTTGTGAGTTAGTGGTGTCAGTGGTGCTGCATCTGGTACCAATCCTACCTGAGCCTGGATCAAACCTCCCTCTGTGGTGGGTTGGGGAGGAGAGTGGAGCTGTGTCTGAACTACATGTCCATGGTGAGTGAGGGGGCAGTCCCCCTCTCCAACCCACCACAGAGGGAGGTTTGATCCAGGCTCACATCTAGGTGCTAGGAGAACAGGCTAGAGAGTGAATGGTGTAGTGCTGCTGAGAGGGTTATGTAAAAGTTCATAGTGGCATTTGTCATGGTTGGTTTTGATGGGGTTAGGGAGAAATAAATGAGCTACCAGGAAATGCTTAAGGGCTACTGAGAATAAAATTTTGTTATAATTGTATTTGGGGCTACAAATGAAAAGGTGGGAGAGTAGTCTTGTGGGAGGGTAACTGTGCAAGTAAGTAGTGGCAGTGTAGATGCCACCAGGGCTGCTGCATCTGGTACCAGTCAGGAGACTGACCTTGGATCAAACCTCCCTCTGTGGTGGGTTGGGGAGGGACTGTACCCTCCCTCACCCTGGACATGTTGTTCAGACACAGACCCTCCCCAACACACCACAGAGGGAGGTTTGATCCAGGCTCAGGCAGGATTTGTACCAGATGCAGCACCACTGATGGAACTAACCCTACACCACCTTCCAACATCTGTCTCTCTACAACACCTCACACAGTCTAACTACCACCACTTATTTACACATTTACTTTATCCACCACCACTCTGATAACATCCTGCACTGATGGAACTAACCCACTACAACACAGGACCTTCTAGTATCTGTCTCTATACAACACCTCACACAGTCTAACTACCACCACTTATTTACACATTTACTTTATCCACCACCATTCTGATAACATCCTGCACTGATGGAACTAACCCACTACAACACCTTCTAGTATCTGTCTCTATACAACACCACTACACCATACACTGTCTAACCACCACCACTTACTCTCTAACCTGTTCCCCTTGCAGATTTACTTTACCCGCCATCATTCTGACAACACCATTGAAGGATTAGCAGGATTTGAACTCAAGACCTTCAGAACCATGACTAGTCTTCACAGTACCATCAACATCACCACTACACCATGAGACTAATCCCTCTCTGCCCTGTTCTCCCAGGACATTTATTGTTTTCATTTATTTCCATCATTCTGATAAAACTTTGTGAGAACTAGCAGGATTTGAACCCATGACCTTCAGAACCTAGAACGAACTCCTCATTACCACCACCATCGCCACTACACCATGAGACTGTTCCCTCTCTGACCTGTTCTCCTAGCATTTTTTTTTTTCTACCATCATTCTGATAAAAAGAGAACTAGCAGGACTTGAACCTATGACATTCAGAACCAGCCATCTCAGTACCACCAACATCACCACTACACCATGAGACTATATCCTCTCTAACCTGTTCTCCTAGAGCATTTTTTGTTTTCATTTCTTTCCATCATTCTGATAACAAAGCTTTATGAGAACTAGCAGGATTTGAACCTATAACCTTCAGAACATAGAATGAACTACTCAGTACCATCACCACTACACCATGAGTCCTTTCACCCTCTGACCTGTTCTCCTAGAACATTTATTTTTTTTCTCTCTGATGTTAAAACCTTGCAAGACTTCAGAGGATTTGAATTTAGGACTTTCCAAAGATTTAATACCAGTCTCATTACCATCAACACTACACCATGAGGACATTCCCTCTCTAACATGTTATCCTAGAGCATTTATATTTTTAATTTTTTCCCATCATTCTGATGACAAAAGAATCAGCAGGATTTGAACTCAGGACCCTCAGAACATTGAACACCAGTCTCAGTACCATCAATATAACCAGTACACCATGAGACCATGACCACTCTATCCACCAGATCAGAAACATAAAGACTGGGTGAACTACATCAGAATTTAAACTCTGGATCATTGGAACTGCCAGCTAGATTCTCTACCTGCTGACCTACCAAGGAAACTAACCTAATAATTTATTTAAGTTCTGATAATATAATCCATCACACCATAAGATTGTTCATATAAGTCACTGTTCTAGTCTGTACATTCAGGATTCATCGTGGAAAAAGAACTGGCAGAACGGTTTTATCTTCATAGGGAGAGAAATGTTCATTGTTCCTGGTTTCCCTCCCTCCTCAGAATGATGATCTGGACATACGCCGTCCTATAAAACAAGAGGAATGTCAACATGGAGCACGTTTCTGGGAGGATGTTGGCTGGTAAACAGCAATCATTTAATTTTAAGAAGATCTTAATGCAAATAACGTATTTAGGATTTATTACTAAACCTTTATTTAACCAGGAAAGTCACCATTGACATTGATAATCTATTCTTAAGGAAGAACTGGAAAAAAATGAAAAACAAATTAAAAAAACAATTACAAAACATGTTATATACCATATAGTCCGGACCAAAAGGTGCACCGGATTATAAGGCGCACTAAATATTCTTCCCAAGTGTGTAATATCTCTCCTCCACGTCCACAGCTCTCTATCCGTCTCTGTCAGGAGGACAGAGTAGCTGGACTACACTGCCCTGTTTCTACCATAAGGCCTAAATAAACTTTATATTGAATTAACTTACTAGGTTTATTGATGCTAGCGCGTACTCCAGGCTGCCTTACATGAATGCACTTCTAGTTCAGACATTACAGTCAGGCAGTCTGTAGACAGCTCAGGGGTCCTCAGGTAGTGACCGTAATGCTCCGTTGCTAACCAAAGTCGTACTTACACATTTTAACATATTTTTGAGTGATTGTGCCACATAAACTAAGTCAGTAAGCACAAGTATGGGAATCGTATATAAGGCGCGTCGGATTAGCATTTAAGGATTTTTAAGTGTGCCTTATAGCCTGAAAAAATACGGTAATGAACATTTACAAAGACTATTTAAAAAAAATGAAAACTGTAAAATGTTACATCACACAGAATGAAACACAGTTTAAAGGAGTAATCTCTCAGACCATCAAACTAGCTCTGATTTACATGTTTTATAAACGCCTTTCTGTTAAATTCCTTCAGTTTTTTAGCTTTCTCTCCTTGGTTGCCATTGTTAAAGATAAAATAACACTGATCAGCTGGCTAGTCATTAACACTCATGAGGTGCTGTGCATTGACTCTCTATGGGTGAGTAGAGGGAAGACCATGAGGCAGAACCTGGAAACCAGACGTTCAGGTAAGGCTGCATGCCCTTCTCAGTGATTGGCATAATTAAACGTTTCTATGGATTCTATATAATGTTTAATAAATGAGACCCCAGGTCATCATTTGGACAATTGATGCACGTTTGTTTTAATCCTGCTTTTGTGTCTAAAAACATCTGTGTGGTTCTCTCCTCATGTTTAACTAGGCTTCTAAATGTGGAGCTTGAATCAGTATTAGCGTTAGCTCCACAGATATTGTGATGTCAGCAGCTCTGTCTCATAAATGCCTCCTTAGGGAGTCACAATAGTGAGTTTTGCAGTCTGTTGATTTTTCAGGTTAGCAGTTTATTAGATTAGCATTCAGTTAATTCATTTAGGATTTATTTACTTTGTTCTAGCAGCCCAACTCTTACTCCCAGGGTGTACCCTGGAGGGCCGGGCTTCTTTTGCTTTCAAGTACTTCAGTTCTTGTTTTAATCTTTGCAATGGACTCTTAAAGATGAACTCCCAATCCACACCAAATAAGCTCCCCCCCCCCCCCCCCCCCCCCCCCCGCTGAAGCCAGCAGCTCAGAACAGTGCAGCTTCATCAAATGTCTCCTTCAAGAGATACTGTTTCAGGGAATTAAGCTGCATTATGGAGTCTTAAGAGAACTGTGGCCTTTTATGAAGCAGCACACTAGCCAGAGCCTGCCGCGCTGCTTTAATGTTTACCTTTCTGTTTTCTGAGCAAGAGCCCAGAAAAATGGCAGTTTTCCTGTAAAGCAGGAGGTTTCTCCTCCATCTTTCTGCATAGCTGCAGTCCATCGGCATTCTGGAGCTTCAATGACACCATGTAGGGAAAGGCGTGTGAGCACAAGAGTGATTGGTACTGCTAACAGCCAATCAGAGCCAGGAGCTGCCCTGGATGGGTACTGCTAACAGCCAATCAGAGCCAGGAGCTGCCCTGGATGGGTACTGCTAACAGCCAATCAGAGCCAGGAGCTGCCCTGGATGGGCACTGCTAACAGCCAATCAGAGCCAGGAGCTCCCCCAGCTCTGGTTGGTATTTTCTAAGTGGAAGCAGTGTACTGTATTTCTGCTAATGACAGTATGATCCCTGTGAGGAGCCAGAGAAGGTGGATTTTTTCACAGATTATACAATTCAATTTATATAGCGCCAATTCATGAAACATGTCATCTCGAGGCACTTTACAAAGTCAAAATCAATCAGATTATACAGATTGGTCAAACAATTTCCTATATAAGGGAACCAGTTGATTGCTTGTGACATCTATGTTTGTCAGAAATCCAAACGTGGCCTTACAACAACTATCTCCAGTTAAATGAAACAAAACTGAAGCCCTTGTTATCTCCCCTGATAAAATTCCTAGAATCAGGCAGCATCTCACTTCTTCTTTGACCTCTGAACCTGGATGTCATTTTTCACACTTCCTTATCCTTTGACAATCATTGTAAATCAATAGTCCGTAACTGCTTTTATCATTTATGGCATATTTCAAAATCAAGATTGAACTAGAAATGATCGCTCATGCTTTTATTTCTTCCCATTGCAATAAGCTTTTTAATTTAAATAACTCCTTCTTGGCCGGTCTTCAGTCAAAATGCTGCAGGAAGGCTGCTGACTAACACAAACAGAAGGGCACATATGCTGCTGACCTCTGGGCACATATGCCGCTGACCTCTGACCACATATGCTGCTGACCTCTGACCTTTGGGCACATATGCTGCTGACCTCTGGGCAAATATGCTGCTGACCTCTGGGCACATATGCTGCTGACCTCTGACCTCTGGGCACATATGCTGCTGACCTCTGGGCACATATGCTGCTGACCTCTGGGCAAATATGCTGCTGACCTCTGACCTTTGGGCACATATGCTGCTGACCTCTGGGCAAATATGCTGCTGACCTCTTACCTCTGGGCACATATGCTGCTGACCTCTGGGCAAATATGCTGCTGACCTCTGACCTTTGGGCACATATGCTGCTGACCTCTGACGTCTGGGCAAATATGCTGCTGACCTCTGACCTTTGGGCACATATGCTGCTGACCTCTGGGCACATATGCTGCTGACCTCTGGGCAAATATGCTGCTGACCTCTGACCTTTGGGCACATATGCTGCTGACCTCTGGGCAAATATGCTGCTGACCTCTGACCTCTGGGCACATATGCTGCTGACCTCTGGGCAAATATGCTGCTGACCTCTGACCTTTGGGCACATATGCTGCTGACCTCTGACGTCTGGGCAAATATGCTGCTGACCTCTGACCACATATGCTGCTGACCTCTGACCTTTGGGCACATATGCTGCTGACCTCTGGGCACATATGCTGCTGACCTCTGGGCAAATATGATGCTGACCTCTGACCTCTGGGCAAATATGCTGCTGACCTCTGGGCAAATATGCTGCTGACCTCTGACCTTTGGGCAAATATGCTGCTGACCTCTTACCTCTGAGCACATATTCTGCTAACCTCTGACCTCTCTGCACATATGCTGCTGACATCTAACCTCTGGGCACAAATGCTGCTGACCACAGACCTCTGGGCAAATATGCTGCTGACCTCTGACCACATATGCTGCTGACCTCTGACCTTTGGGCACATATGCTGCTGACCTCTGACCTCTGGGTAAATATGCTGCTGACCTCTGACCTCTGGGCACATACGCTGCTGACCTCTGGGCAAATATGCTGCTGACCTCTGACCTTTGGGCACATATGCTGCTGACCTCTGGGCACATATGCTGCTGACCTCTGGGCAAATATGCTGCTGACCTCTGGGCACATATGCTGCTGACCTCTGACCTTTGGGCACATATGCTGCTGACCTCTGGGCAAATATGCTGCTGACCTCTGGGCACATATGCTGCTGACCTCTGACCTCTGGGCACATATGCTGCTGACCTCTGGGCACATATGCTGCTGACCTCTGGGCAAATATGCTGCTGACCTCTGACCTTTGGGCACATATGCTGCTGACCTCTGGGCAAATATGCTGCTGACCTCTTACCTCTGGGCACATATGCTGCTGACCTCTGGGCAAATATGCTGCTGACCTCTGACCTTTGGGCACATATGCTGCTGACCTCTGACGTCTGGGCAAATATGCTGCTGACCTCTGACCTTTGGGCACATATGCTGCTGACCTCTGGGCACATATGCTGCTGACCTCTGGGCAAATATGCTGCTGACCTCTGACCTTTGGGCACATATGCTGCTGACCTCTGGGCAAATATGCTGCTGACCTCTGACCTCTGGGCACATATGCTGCTGACCTCTGGGCAAATATGCTGCTGACCTCTGACCTTTGGGCACATATGCTGCTGACCTCTGACGTCTGGGCAAATATGCTGCTGACCTCTGACCACATATGCTGCTGACCTCTGACCTTTGGGCACATATGCTGCTGACCTCTGGGCACATATGCTGCTGACCTCTGGGCAAATATGATGCTGACCTCTGACCTCTGGGCACATATGCTGCTGACCTCTGGGCAAATATGCTGCTGACCTCTGACCTTTGGGCAAATATGCTGCTGACCTCTTACCTCTGAGCACATATTCTGCTAACCTCTGACCTCTCTGCACATATGCTGCTGACATCTAACCTCTGGGCACAAATGCTGCTGACCACAGACCTCTGGGCAAATATGCTGCTGACCTCTGACCACATATGCTGCTGACCTCTGACCTTTGGGCACATATGCTGCTGACCTCTGACCTCTGGGTAAATATGCTGCTGACCTCTGACCTCTGGGCACATACGCTGCTGACCTCTGGGCAAATATGCTGCTGACCTCTGACCTTTGGGCACATATGCTGCTGACCTCTGGGCACATATGCTGCTGACCTCTGGGCAAATATGCTGCTGACCTCTGGGCACATATGCTGCTGACCTCTGACGTCTGGGCAAATATGCTGCTGACCTCTGGGCACATATGGTGCTAACCTCTGACCTCTCTGCACATATGCTGCTGACCTCTAACCTCTGGGCACAAATGCTGCTGACCACTGACCTCTGGGCACATATGCTGCTGACCTCTGGGCAAAAATGCTGCTGACCTCTGGGCATAAATGCTGCTGACCTCTGGGCAAATATGGTGTTGACCTCTAACCTCTGGGCACATATGCTGCTGACCTCTGGGCACATATGCTGTTGACCTCTAACCTCTGGGCACATATGCTGCTGACCTCTGTATCTTTAGTAGAACTGATCACTGCAACGGTGTTTTCACAGGTCTGCCTAAAAAGTGGATCAGACAGCTGCAGCTGATCCAGAACGCTGCTGCCCGCGTCCTCACTAAGAAGTATTTAAAGTCTGTTCTCCAGTGGAAGAACTTTAGAACCGGGTCCATGTTCTCTACTTTTAGTTTTTCATGCAGAAAAACATCTGGACTCACCGTTGGATCCACCCAGTACCTCCAGACTGCTTCTGGACAACATCTCTGGTTCCTCCCAGACGACCTTTAGCACCAACTCCCCTTCAGATTCTCCTTAGAACCTCTTAAACGGCCTTTAGACAGCCTAGAAAGGTTTGAGTACAGAACATAAAGGTACCACTAAGGAGAACTAGTTTGGACCTCACTTTGAAGGCTTCCAGAACTTCTAGAACTGTGAATGTTCTCAACAACCTTAGGAACCTCCTAGGCTACCAGCAGAGATCTTTCTGAACCATAGAACCTCTTTACTGAGCTCATCTCTCGTACCTGAAGGATGTTCCTCTGAAATGAAGCAAAACACTGAAGATTTCATCAGAACCTTTTATTACCAAGCTGGACATTAAATAAAAACATCCAAAGCTGCCAGAACCAACCCCCGTTCTAGAGCCAGAGGAACCGCAGGAACCCTTCAGCTTTGGGCCGTTCTAATTTAGGATCAAAGGTTCATCAAAGCTGCTTTAGAGGGTTCTGGTCCGCTGCTGGCTTTCAGTCACCTGAAGGTTCTCCATCAGGAAACGTTCTAGATCACCTTCAGTAGAGAAGATGAACCAACCGAGCTGAACAGAACCCGTTTGGATCTAGGTTCTAAAAGTGCCTTCAGCCCAGTTTTATCTGTCAAAGAGAACGTTTTGATGATGGTCAAACCTTTCCCACGTTCCTCCAGCAACAGACAGAAAAGTCGATCAGCGGTTCCCGGGTCTCTTTTGGTTCTCACTGAGGTTGGCGGACGAAAGACTTCTGGTGTTTGTGCGTCAGGGAGCCGACTGGGGGTTCCAGTCGGGTTCTGCTACCAGCATCTTTGCATAGTTTCAGTTTACAGCATGACGGGACACCTGGAAGAACCGCCCGGCCCGGCCCGGGTTCTTCAGCACTGGTTAACGGGCCTCCGTCTCCAGAACGACCAGAGAGCAGACGGTGCGTTCAAGGACACTTGTAGATCACTGCAGCGATGAGGAACCTGAACGTATCGGACTCCTGTGGGTTCTCCCTGCGCTCGTTACTGGGTTCTCTCCAGCTCTGCTCCTTATAAACATCAGAACACCAGGAGGAGCAAAGGGAAGGACATGTTCTCCCTGAGGTCTGGAAGAACCGGCCCGTTGTCCTGAAGGAACATGTTCTCCTGCATCAGGAAGACATGTTCTCCTGCATCAGGAACTCATGTTCTCCTGCATCAGGAACTCATGTTCTCCTGCATCAGGAACTCATGTTCTCCAGCATCAGGAACACACATTCTCCAGCAGGAACACATGTTCTCCAGCATCAGGAACTCGTGTTCTCCTGCATCAGGAACTCATGTTCTCCTGAATCAGGAACACATTCTCCAGCAGGAACACATGTTCTCCAGCATCAGGAACTCATGTTCTCCTGCATCAGGAACTCATGTTCTCCTGCATCAGGAACACATGTTCTTCAGCATCAGGAACACATGTTCTTCAGCAGCAGGAACTCCTGTTCTCCAGCAGCAGGAACTCCTGTTCTCCAGCAGCAGGAACTCCTGTTCTCCAGCACCAGGAACTCCTGTTCTCCAGCATCAGGAACTCGTGTTCTCCAGCACCAGGAACTCATGTTCTCCAGCACCAGGAACTCCTGTTCTCCAGCATCAGGAACTCATGTTCTCCAGCAGCAGGAACTCATGTTCTCCAGCCTCAGGAACTCATGTTCTCCAGCAGCAGGAACTCATGTTCTCCAGCCTCAGGAACTCATGTTCTCCAGCAGCAGGAACTCATGTTCTCCAGCCTCAGGAACTCATGTTCTCCAGCAGCAGGAACTCATGTTCTCCAGCAGCAGGAACTCATGTTCTCCAGCAGGAACATCCCACAGAAGTGCTGCAGAGGACTAGAAGAACCGGCCCGCCGTCCGTCTCTGAACTACAGTAACTAGTTCTGGGCCCTACAGGAGGCCCCCGGTGCCTGGGGGGTTCACGCTCAGCCGGGCGGCAGGTTCCGGCACGGCACCCCGGGGAACCGGCGGTCAGTTCCTGCAGCCGATCTCCTCCTTGTAGCGGTTGGTCAGCGTGTTGGCTTTGTGCGTCAGCTTGGACAGGACGGCGTGGAGTCCGTTCAGGTGGAAGTGGAACTGCTTCTCCAGGTCCTCGTCCTCGCCATCCACCCGCGGTGGCTCCACCCGCTCCCCCGCCGGGTCCCCCACCGGGTGGGGGGGCCGCTCGGCACCCCGCAGGACGCCCCACTCCATGTCGTTGCGGATGGACTTGAGCAGGACGTAGGAGCTGTACATGTCCCCGTCCGGCCGGAAGTACACGCTTCCCCCGGCGGAGGGGGCGGCCCCTGGCGCCTGGGGGTCATGGGGGTCGTGGGGGTCGCCCAGCGGGACGTCCCGCAGCAGGCTGGGCACCATCACCGTTTGGTCCATGTTGTTGACGGCGCCGATGAAGCGGCTCATGGCGGTGAAGAGAGACTTCCTCTGGTTGTAGGACTCGGATATCTGCATCATGGCTGCAGGTCCAAACTTAGCCCGCTAATGCTCTTAGGGGGATTACGGCGCCGCCGCCGCTGATCCTGGGTCAGCTGCTGACCCGCACAGGCAGAACCGGGCCGACACACGCTGACGGGCTCTGCTTGTTCTCAGGTCCAGGCAGGGTACAGGGTTCCTCACCGTTCTCAGGTCCAGATGGTTCTGAGGTCCAGGCGGGGGTACAGTAGTCCTCACGGTTCCCCACCTGGGAACAAGAGAAAGACAGGACTCAGCCCCACAGAGACGGTCGAGGAGAACCCAGCTCAGTAACCTAGAAGCTGACGGTGATCCTGGTTCTGGAAACATTAAACCGGGCCAACACCGATCTGGATGTTCCTTTGAACACACCATGAACATTTACATCAGGTTTACTGCTGCTGTGGGGAACACATTCTCCTCAAAACCAATGTTCTCCTGAAGGAACAAATGTTCTACTGCCTCAGAACCACATCTTCGCCTGCCTCAGAACCACATGTTCTCTTGCCTCAGGAACTCATGTCCTCCTGCCTCAGAAACAAGTTCTCCTGCATCAGAAACATGTTCTGCTGCCTCAGAAACGTTCTCCAGCAGAAATACATGTTCTCCTGCCTCAGAACCATGTTCTCCTGCCTCAGAACCATGTTCTCCTGCCTCAGAACCATGTTCCCCTGCCTCAGAACCATGTTCCCCTGCCTCAGAAATATGTTCTCTAGCAGAAATACATGTTCTCCTGCCTCAGAACCATGTTCCCCTGCCTCAGAAACATGTTCTCCAGCAGAAATGCATGTTGTCCTGCCTCAGAACCATGTTCTCCAGCATCATAAACATGTTATTCAGCAGAAACATGTTCTTCTACCTCAGAAACATGTTCTCCAGCAGAAACACATGTTCTCCTCTCTCAGAAACACATGTTCCCCTGCATAAGAACAATTTCCTCCAGCAGAAACACAGATTATCCTCCCTAAGAAACATGTTCACCTGCCTCAGCAACATGTTCTCCTTCCTCGGAACCACATGTTCTCCAGCCGAAATACATGTTCCCCTGCCTCAGAAACATTTTCTCCAGCAGAAACACATGTTCCACTGCCTCAGCAACATGTTCTCCTTCCTGAGTAACATGTTCTCCATCAGAAATACATGTTCCCCTGCCTCAGTAACATGTTCTCCTTCCTGAGTAACATGTTCTCCAGCAGAAATACATGTTCACCTGCCTCAGAAACATGTTCTCCTTCCTGAGTAACATGTTCTCCAGCAGAAATACATGTTCACCTGCCTCAGAAACATGTTCTCCAACAGAAATGCATGTTCTCCTGCCTCAGAAACATGTTCTCCAACAGAAATGCACGTTCTTCTGCCTCAGAAACATGTTCTCCAACAGAAATGCACATTCTCCTGCCTCAGAAACATGTTCTCCAACAGAAATGCACATTCTCCTGCCTCAGAAACATGTTCTCCAACAGAAATGCACATTCTCCTGCCTCAGAAACATGTTCTCCAACAGAAATGCACGTTCTCCTGCCTCAGAAACATGTTCTCCAATAGAAATGCACATTCTCCTGCCTCAGAATCATGTTCTCCAGCATCATAAACATGTTCACTTGCCTCAGAAACAGGTTCTCCTGCAGAAACACATGTTCTCCTGCCTCAGAAACACGTTCTCCTGCCTCAGAAACATGTTCTCCAGCAGAAATACATGTAATCCAGCATCATAAACATGTTCTCCAGCAGAAACACAAGTTCTCCTTCCTCAGAATCATGTTCTCCAGCAGAGGTACATGTTCTCCTTCCTCAGAACCATGTTCTCCAACATCATAAACATGTTCTCCTGCCTCAGAAACATGTTCTCCAGCAGAAATACATGTACTCCAGCATCATAAACATGTTCTCCAGCAGAAACACAAGTTCTCCTGCCTCAGAAACATGTTCTCCAGCAGAAATACATGTACTCCAGCATCATAAACATGTTCTCCAGCAGAAACACAAGTTCTCCTTCCTCAGAATCATGTTCTCCAGCAGAGGTAAATGTTCTCCTTCCTCAGAACCATGTTCTCCAGCATCATAAACATGTTCTCCTGCCTCAGAAACATGTTCTCCAGCAGAAACACATGTTCTCCTGCCTCAGAAACACGTTCTCCAGCAGAAACATGTTCTCCTGCCTCAGAAACATGTTCTCCAGCAGAAACAGGTTATCTTGCCTCAGAAACAGGTTCTCCTGCAGAAACATGTTCTCCTGCCTCAGAAACATGTTCTACAGCATCAGAAACATATGTTCTCCAGCATCAGAAACATGTTCTCCAGCAGAAATCCATGTTCTTCTTCCTCAGAACCATGTTCTCCAGCATCATAAACATGTTCTCCAGCATCAGAAACATGTTCTCCAGCAGAACTGCATGTTCTCCTGCCTCAGAACCACGTGTTCTGCGGTCCTCTCGCTGCTCACATGGGTTCTGCCGGGTTGGACCTCGGTTCTGGGAGCAGGCCGGCCTCCAGAACCACAAACGGAGGTGGCGAACCGGCCTCTGGGCAGCAGGACTGTTGCCGGAAGTGAGAGAATACCGGAACTGTCCGATGATGGAAGCAGCATCATCCGGTGGTTTTAACGGGACCATCGAGCCGAAGCAGCAGCCGGTCAGACGCCAGAATTCACCAGAACTCCTGGACGTTCGCTGGTTCTGCTCTAAACGTCCCTAACGGAGGATAAAACATCGTCTCTCCGCAGTATCCGGGTCAGAACCGCCGGTACTTCATGACTCGGCTCCCGTTATCCGGACTAGGCCCGCCTCATTAACCGGAAACCTCCCCACCGGTTCGGTCCAGAGGGCTTACCGTGTACCGGCCCCGGTTCCTGGCTGCTGTCGGGGTTCTGAACGCCGGGTTCTGGTCGCCTGTCGGTCCGGGAAGCGATGAGCTCAGCGCGGTCGGTGGGTTCACTGAACATGGGTGGCGGGGGGCGGGGCTTAGCGGCTCAGGAAGCCTCAGCCACAGCCAATCACAGCGAGGCACACAATACAAGACATGACGTCACATGGAACGTTGGAAAATGTTCAAACGTTTACGGTGGGAGTACAATGAAGTAAATAAATGTTTATATTTCATGTCACCGGTATTCATGCATTTATGTTTATTATTTATTTAATAATTCATTTATTATTTATGTAAATAATTGAATAATTTATTATTTATGTTGATTTGTTATTTATGTTAATAATTTATTACTTATGTTAATAATGTATTTATTAATTTATAATTTATGTTAATAATTTATTAATTCATTTATTATTTATATTGATAATGTATTTAATTTATTATGTATCTTAATTTATTCATTCGTTTATCTATGTTAATAATGTATGTAATCTTTCATTTATTATGTATGTTAACAATTTATTAATTCATTTATTATTCATGTTAATAATGTATGTATTATTTTTTATTATGTATGTTAATAATTTATTAATTTATTATTTATGTTAATAACGTATTTATTAATTTATTATTTATGTTAATACTGTATTTATTAATTTATTATTTGTGTTAATAATTTATTATTTATGTTAAGAATTTATTAATTCGTTTATTATTTATGTTGATAGTGTATAAATTAATTGATAGACTTCTTTGTGTTATTAGTGTATTTATTAATTAATTTATTATTTGTATTAATAATGTATTAAATAATTTACTTATAATTTCTGTTAATAATGTATTTATTAATTTATTATTTATGTTAATAATTTACTATTTATGTTAATTTATTAATTTATTATTTATGTTAATAATGTATTTATTAATTTATTATTTGTGTTAATAATTTACTATTTATGTTAATAATTTATGAATTCATGTATTATTAATTTAGCCTTTTGCATTATTTGATCTATTTTTATCCATGTTTTATTTTAGACTGTTTATCAGCATCATCAAAGCTCTTTTCACACACAATCGTGCTTACAGAGCTTAGAGACAATCAAGCCAGCATGTTCTATTGCTGCAGAGCACCTGGACAGATCTCCAGCTGTAAATATGGACCTTTTAATGTCAGAATAAATAATTCAAAGCCAATGTTCAACCAATCACCCATTGCCGATGGATAAGGTCTATAATGTAACCCAGCAAAGTGAAAAAGCCCAGTCTGGTTGTACTTCTGTGTTAGAATGTCCATTAAGGTGGAGCTATTTGGACAACCTGCTCTATCCTGGTGAAGCTGCACAGATGCCAGGATATATATTTTATAAAAATGACGGGCAGAATATTCCTCTGCCCCTGATCCGTCTGTGTGGAGATTCCCTGCTTCCCTGAAGCCTTTACCCATGGAGTCACTGATCAGCATCATTTCCTCTGCTGCTGGTTCGCTGTGGACAGGAGAGCAGCCCAGTCCTGATAGGACAGGCTTTTATTTTGAAGGAACCCATCAGGTGAAAAGCTGCTGGAAACCGATTTCATGGATTCATGGCTTCTCGTTTAAACTCCTGTAAATTAAACCAGAATCCCAGCTTTACAGCTAAAGTTATTTTCTTTTAGAATAAAGAAGAGAATAATTTTAATGAGCTCAGCTTCACTCCCAGATATTTTTATTTTCTAAACAGGAAATGTTGCTTTCATGCACCAATCACACCTGCTGCTCAGAGACAGCCCAGAGTTTCCTCTGTGGACACTGAGCACTGGTCTTCATCTGTAAGATGCAGCGGCGCCCCCTGCTGGGCGCATGTAGATACTGCTCAGCCGTAAAACAATAAATACAAGAAACGACGAGAAGACGTGTTTCTGCAGGTTTCCACGGTGACGTCCTCCCTCAGGTTGTCTAGGAGACAGAAGATGCAGGTCAGGACTCGCCGTTGGGCAGGTGAGGGAAACACACCTGTGCTCAGCTCACCTGTCACACCATCTCATACTGGTTGGTGGTGATGAAGTGGGACAAGCAGCAGGCCAGAGACATCCCGACCACCTGGGACACAACAGCGGCGTTACTAACGTCTGTCCACGACGCTCGGCTCAGCGGGCTGAGCGGATCGCAGTTCGTACCTGAGAGAAGGCGATGCCAAAGGTCAGCCCAGCGATGATTCCCATGTTGCTCTCTATGAAGGACACCACCAGCTCATAACAGCCCTGCAGAGACGGAGACGGTCAGTGTCCGGATCCGTCCAGTCTTAGATCACACGTCTCAACTTCCAGATACGTAAATTAGGACGTTAAGCTGCGCCTTTTAGCTTTTCTTACCACGTCATACAATAATGACTGATTATGAAAACGGTCCTTTTTCAGGTTAAGTTGATCAGAAATGTTGCTTACATGGTAGTTTATTATTCAAGCTCAGGTTTAAATCGGCTTCAGTGAGAATATTCTGGTGGATGCAGCAGCCGGCGTTTAACCGTGAGCTCCTGACCTGTCTGTAGACTTTGTGGGCAGCCAGAGTCGCGTTCTTCAGTTCGGCTTTGCTGCATTCGAGGAAACTAATACAGCAGCTGGCAGGAATACCGTTGTTAGGAAAGTACGCGCTGCTGAACCAGCTGGTGTAGTTCTGAACACCACAGCAGCGCAGCTGTAAAGAAACACCCAGAGAAGACGCATTCAGATGACCCACAGGTAAATCAGCGCATCGTCTGCATATCGTAGAACCTGCAGGTGAACGTAAAGGAGCAGTGGTGACTTTAAAAGATAAATATGAATGCTGATCTTCAAAAGATGGAGCTAGACAAAACATTTTAAATATGAAAGCAGAAAGGGCCGAGGAAGGGTCCCTGAGGGACGCTACACAACCATCCTGTAGGGCAGGGGTGTCAAACTTTCACTGAGGGTCTGCCCCGATGGGCCAGATTAAGAGTACAAATCCTCCACAGCCACCATCCTGCACCGTTTAGATGCATCCCTGCTCCAAATGTTGCCGTTTAGTTCTGCTGCTGTTCTTTGTTTTTCTTGGGGGCTTAGCTCTATGTTTGGTTTCAAAACGGCAACGTATATTGTACTCTTTAACGACTGACTGACCTTTCACCTTGGACTATAAACAGGTATTTGTTTCTCATCGTTCATTAAACAGTCGTCCTTGTAAAATTAGGTATTTTTCTAATGTTTGTACCTGAATATGCATCAGAACCAGTCAACAAAGACACATTTGGAGCTGGAAACAGCATGAGACTCACTTTGCTCTGGACCCCGTCCACAGCCTGGCTCCTTTCATCGAACCCGTTGTACCACTTCACAGCATCAGAGTACGAAGTCAAAAAGGTTCCTTTAATCTGAGAACATCGAGCCGTTCAGCATCTTCTCTACACAGGTTACAGTTCTGAGAGCTGGAAACAGAAACGCTTCAGACCTCGTGACGAAAGATGAATCCAGAGATTCCAGCGATGAGTTCCGTCACGAAGACCAGAAACAAAAGCACGGCGTACTGAGGAGAGGTCAGAGGTCAGAGGTCAGAGGTCAGGGGATGATGTTACTGACAGTCATATCAATGTCCCGTTGATTCAGGAAGCTGGGCACCAACAGACAGAAACACCCACCAGTTTGAGCATCCAGGGGCGCCCCCTGCAGGCGGCGAAGCAGCCGAACAGCCCGAACAGGATGATGGCGGCGCCGGTACCGACCAGCGCGTAGGGCGCGTTGGAGGGGCTGCTGGAGATCAGCAGCGCGTAGGGTCCCAGCATGAACTTCCACCACAGGCCCACCGACAGCAGGATCACACCTGTCACCTGAGGGGGAGGAGCCAGCGGTCAGACTGACAGCCAATCACACGCCTCGTTTAAATGTTCCTAGATAAACGCCGGAAACCCGATAACACAAAACACCAAGGGTCCAATCTGCAGAACTTTGATGATGGACCTGATTCTGGACCAGTTCTAAAGCTTGAGGTTCTGCTGAGAACCGGGTCCAGGTTCCAGCCGTACGTCTGGTGGTGTCAGCTGAGGGAACATGCGTACGGTCCACGTGTGCTCAGGTGTCTTCAGCGGACATCTGGCTTCCTGTTTGGTCAGAGCGTGGCAGGGACTGACTCACAGGAAGGAGTCGGATCGTGACCCAGCAGCACATGACTGAGGGCGGCCGCCGGCAGTGAAGTGCCAAAGTGACGAAGAGACGAGAAGAGAAGCGTCCTGGGAGCCGGTCCCAGAGAAGCAGCTCCGCAAACATGGCGCACGCTGACTAATGCCAGTCTGAAGGAACATCATCATTAACGCCGTAAATCACGAGATCTGCTCAGAGACAAGGTTCCTGCTCCATCAGCTCACTTTGGTCAGGGAGAAACTACAGAACCTGGAGCTCCGCCTGCAGACGGAAATCACCTGGATCCATGAGCACGTTAATGGTGAGAAGGTACAGAGAACACTGGGTTTATGGTCGTTAAATGTTCTGGAGCAGAGAAGACGGGATCTACAGCCGTTAAATGTTCTGGACCAGAGAACACAGGGTCTATGGATGTTAAATGTTCTGGACCAGAGAACACAGGGTCTACAGCTGTTAAATGTTCTGGAACAGAGAACACGCGGTCTATGGATGTTAAATGTTCTGGACCAGAGAACACGGGTCAACAGCCATTAAATGTTCTGGACCAGAGAACACAGGGTCTACAGTCGTTAAATGTTCTGGACCAGAGAACACAGGGTCTACAGTCGTTAAATGTTCTGGAGCAGAGAAGACGGGATCTACAGCTGTTAAATGTTCTGGAACAGAGAACACGCGGTCTATGGATGTTAAATGTTCTGGACCAGAGAACACGGGTCAACAGTCGTTAAATGTTCTGGACCAGAGAACACGGGGTCTACAGTCGTTAAATGTTCTGGACCAGAGAACACGCGGTCTATGGATGTTAAATGTTCTGGAACAGAGAACACGCGGTCTATGGATGTTAAATGTTCTGGACCAGAGAACACGGGTCAACAGTCGTTAAATGTTCTGGACCAGAGAACACGGGGTCTACAGTCGTTAAATGTTCTGGACCAGAGAACACGCGGTCTATGGATGTTAAATGTTCTGGAACAGAGAACACGCGGTCTATGGATGTTAAATGTTCTGGACCAGAGAACACGGGTCAACAGTCGTTAAATGTTCTGGACCAGAGAACACGGGGTCTACAGTCGTTAAATGTTCTGGACCAGAGAACACGGGTCTATGGATGTTAAATGTTCTGGACCAGAGAACACAGGGTCTACAGTCGTTAAATGTTCTGGACCAGAGAACACGCGGTCTATGGATGTTAAATGTTCTGGACCAGAGAACACAGGGTCTACAGTCGTTAAATGTTCTGGACCAGAGAACACGGGGTCTACAGTCGTTAAATGTTCTGGACCAGAGAACACGGGGTCTACAGTCGTTAAATGTTCTGGACCAGAGAACACGGGTCTATGGATGTTAAATGTTCTGGACCAGAGAACACAGGGTCTATGGATGTTAAATGTTCTGGACCAGAGAACACGGGTCAACAGTCGTTAAATGTTCTGGACCAGAGAACACAGGGTCTACAGTCGTTAAATGTTCTGGACCAGAGAACACAGGGTCTACAGTCGTTAAATGTTCTGGAGCAGAGAAGACGGGATCTACAGCTGTTAAATGTTCTGGAACAGAGAACACGCGGTCTATGGATGTTAAATGTTCTGGACCAGAGAACACGGGTCAACAGTCGTTAAATGTTCTGGACCAGAGAACACGGGGTCTACAGTCGTTAAATGTTCTGGACCAGAGAACACGCGGTCTATGGATGTTAAATGTTCTGGAACAGAGAACACGCGGTCTATGGATGTTAAATGTTCTGGACCAGAGAACACGGGTCAACAGTCGTTAAATGTTCTGGACCAGAGAACACGCGGTCTATGGATGTTAAATGTTCTGGAACAGAGAACACGCGGTCTATGGATGTTAAATGTTCTGGAACAGAGAACACGCGGTCTATGGATGTTAAATGTTCTGGACCAGAGAACACGGGTCAACAGTCGTTAAATGTTCTGGACCAGAGAACACGGGGTCTACAGTCGTTAAATGTTCTGGACCAGAGAACACGGGTCTATGGATGTTAAATGTTCTGGACCAGAGAACACAGGGTCTACAGTCGTTAAATGTTCTGGACCAGAGAACACGCGGTCTATGGATGTTAAATGTTCTGGACCAGAGAACACAGGGTCTACAGTCGTTAAATGTTCTGGACCAGAGAACACGGGGTCTACAGTCGTTAAATGTTCTGGACCAGAGAACACGGGGTCTACAGTCGTTAAATGTTCTGGACCAGAGAACACGGGTCTATGGATGTTAAATGTTCTGGACCAGAGAACACAGGGTCTACAGTCGTTAAATGTTCTGGACCAGAGAACACGGGGTCTACAGCCGTTAAATGTTCTGGACCAGAGAACACGGGACTACAGCCGTTAAATGTTCTGGAGTAGAGAACACGGGTCTACGGCCGTTAAATGTTCTGGAGTAGAGAACACGGGACTACAGCCGTTAAATGTTCTGGACCAGAGAACACGGGTCTATGGATGTTAAATGTTCTGGACCAGAGAACACGGGACTACAGCCGTGAAATGTTCTGGCGTAGAGAACACGGGTCTATGGATGTTAAATGTTCTGGACCAGAGAACACGGGACTACAGCCGTGAAATGTTCTGGAGTAGAGAACACGGGTCTATGGATGTTAAATGTTCTGGACCAGAGAACACGGGTCTACGGCCTTTAAATGTTCTGGAGTAGAGAACACGGGTCTATGTTCCTTAAAGCAGCGGGTGCAGGAGGTTCAGGGGTAGAAAGGTGGTCAGAACCTGCGGCAGTAGGACAGAACGTCCAGGAGAGTTCTGCAGCATCTCTGAGCCGAGGCCTGATGTGGACACACCAGGCAGCTGATCAAAGGTCTGACTGCAGGCTCACCGCTTTGGTTCCGCTTCACAGAACGTCTGTGGGCAGATTGGACCTGGGGGGTTCTGATCCGATTGGCTGCAGCCATGAAAGGCCTGGTTGTGTCTGCAGACCAGCAGCTCTCTGATGTGGCTTCACGGTTAGCTCTCCCTGGAAAAGCTCCACGCAGAACAAGCCCAGCCTCAGGCTGTGAAGTCCAACAGAACCGCAAGCAGAACCTCCTGCTGTGAAGACCGGCTCCAGCCCACTGCCTTCTGATGTTCTCCATCATCTCATGGGAGAAGGTTTAAGGCTGGCAGGACCAGAACCAGAACCGGTAACAGGAACCGGGTCACAACCAGAACCCGTAACAGGAACCGGGTCACAATCAGAACCGGTAACAGGAACCAGTATCAGGAACCGGACCGCGCCGTGGTGTTAGTAGAACCGATCAGAACTGGGTCAGGAGCCACATTCACAGAACTGAACTGGGTTTAGCAGAAACGGACCGAGTCCAGGTGCTCCGACCCAGAGAGCAGAACCAGGACCCTGCAGCAGGTCTGGGTCAGCCGGACGCTCAGCAGAACCGGTTCCTGCTCCTGCTGGTGGACCTCACATCGCCTCCACCTGGTTCTACTGCCTGCTGCAAACACCTGGACTCACCTGCAGGAAGGAAGGACTCCCTGCTCCTGCCTGAGAGAAGAGGAAGATGAGGAAGAGGAGGAAGAAGAAGAGGAGGAGGAGGAGGAGGTGCTCACCCAGAAGATGAAGGAGTAGAGCAGCAGCATCATCTTCAGGAAGAAGATCAGCGGTTTGGTCTCCATCCTGCTGGGCGCCATGCTCTGTATGGATAAAACGTCACCTCCTGCTCCTCTTCCTCGGTGTGAGTGCGCTGAGGAAGGCTCCTGCTCCTCTTCCTCGGTGTGAGTGCGCTGAGGAAGGCTCCTGCTCCTCTTCCTCGGTGTGAGTGCGCTGAGGAAGGCTCCTGCTCCTCTTCCCTGCTCGCTGAGGCGCCCTCTGCTGGAGGAACCTAGAACCGCAGCGCGTTCTCCTGCGCAGCAAATCTGGACTTTGGTCCGAACTCTTGTTCCAGGCTGGTTCTGGGTCAGCACCAGAGCAGCTGAACGTCAGAACCTTCTGGAAGCCGTGTCTGTGGGTGTCTGGGTGTCTGTGGGCTGGCTGGGTGGGTGTGGGTGTGGGTGGGTGTGGGTGGGTGTGGGTGTGGCCCTCACCTCCGTGCAGATTGTTGCGTCACGGTGTGAAGTATGCCGGTCACAAGGCCGCCTGGAGCTGCTTCCTCTGCAGTTCTGGTTCTGGAGGGCCCAGAAACCCAGCAAGCAGCCGCTCGGTACCAGCGGGGTTCTGGGCAGATGGGTGGAGGGTTTACTGAGGGAACAAACCCAGAGGTTCTGACAGAACCGGTCAGAAAGAAACACATGCCGTGATGGTTCTGGTTCTGTTGGGTCTAACTGGGTTTCAGCCATCTAGCTGCTGGAGGAGGAGGTGGAACATTTAGGAGGACGTCATGGTTGAGAACCCTGGAAGAGAGACGGACCCACAGCCTGGTACCACCACCACCACCGTTGTTCTGTCCTCCAGAACCTTCTCCAGAGGACATGTCCTCATGGACAGCTGCAGAGGCCGGTCCTGCCAGAACCTTTTCTGTTCTGCAGCAGAACCCGGGTTCTAATAGACATCAGGGCAGCACAACCCGGGTTCTAATAGACGTCAGGGCAGCAGAACCTGGGTTCTAAGAGAGACGTCAGGGCAGCAGAACCCGGGTTCTAAGAGAGACACCAGCACATCACAGCCTGGGTTCTAGCAGAGAATTACTGGACACAAGGTTCTGGGTACCATCCCTTTAATCACAGGGGAGCTGGAGGCAGGACATGGAGAACATGGAGGACATGGAGAACATGGAGGACATGGAGGACATGGAGTTACATGGGGGACATGGAGAACATGGAGGACATGGAGAACATGGAGGACATGGAGAACATGGAGGACATGAATAACATGGAGAACATGGAGGACATGGAGAACATGGAGGACATGAATAACATGGAGAACATGGAGAACATGGAGGACATGGAGAACATGGGGGACATGGAGAACATGGAGGACATGGAGAACATGGAGAACATGGAGGACATGGAGTTACATGGGGGACATGGAGAACATGGAGGACATGAATAACATGGAGAACATGGAGGACATGGAGGACATGGAGTTACATGGGGGACATGGAGAACATGGAGGACATGGAGAACATGGGGGACATGGAGAACATGGAGAACATGGAGAACATGGAGGACATGGAGAACATGGAGGACATGAATAACATGGAGAACATGGAGGACATGGAGGACATGGAGTTACATGGGGGACATGGAGAACATGGAGAACATGGAGGACATGGAGAACATGGGGGACATGGAGAACATGGAGGACATGGAGAACATGGAGAACATGGAGGACATGGAGTTACATGGGGGACATGGAGGACATGGAGAACATGGGGGACATGGAGGACATGGAGAACATGGGGGACATGGAGAACATGGAGGACATGGAGAACATGGAGAACATGGAGGACATGGAGTTACATGGGGGACATGGAGGACATGGAGAACATGGGGGACATGGAGAACATGGAGGACATGGAGAACATGGAGAACATGGAGGACATGAATAACATGGAGGACATGGAGAACATGGGGGACATGGAGAACATGGAGGACATGGAGAACATGGAGGACATGAATAACATGGAGAACATGGAGGACATGGAGAACATGGAGTTACATGGGGGACATGGAGAACATGGAGAACATGGAGGACATGGAGAACATGGAGGACATGGAGAACATGGAGTTACATGGGGGACATGGAGAACATGGAGAACATGGAGGACATGGAGAACATGGAGTTACATGGGGGACATGGAGAACATGGAGAACATGGAGAACATGGAGAACGTGGAGGACATGGAGAACATGGAGGACATGGAGAACATGGAGAACGTGGAGGACATGGAGAACATGGAGGACATGGAGAACATGGAGTTACATGGGGGACATGGAGAACATGGAGTTACATGGGGGACATGGAGAACATGGAGAACGTGGAGAACATGGGGGACATGGAGAACATGGAGAACGTGGAGAACATGGGGGACATGGAGAACATGGAGGACATGGAGAACATGGAGAACGTGGAGAACATGGGGGACATGGAGAACATGGAGAACGTGGAGAACATGGGGGACGTGGAGAACATGGAGGACATGGAGAACATGGGGGACATGGAGTTACATGGGGGACATGGAGAACATGGAGAACGTGGAGAACATGGGGGACATGGAGGACATGGAGAACGTGGAGAACGTGGAGAACAGTGCTGCTCTGTCCCTGCGTCCTACAGAGGGACTTTCCCAGAATCCTCCTGACTCCCTGATGCTCGCCGTAGGCGCCGTGGGTCAGCTGTCAGCGGTTCCGTCACGCAGAGCCGACCCAACAGACGCTCCATTCTCCCCCTTTGGTCTCAGATAATCGGTTCTGACCCGGTTCACTGTGGACCCTCCCACTGGAGGCCCGGCTGCTGCCAGTCCTGGGACCTGGACGTCCTGGGACCCAGAGGCACACATCGAACTGGGTCCGGTTCTGTCTGGATTCTGATGGACCGGGTCTGGGAAGCTGCCCAGAGGGGCGGTCAGCAGCCGGCAGGACGTCAGGAGGTGTGGTGGAGGTGGAGCTCCTGGTGGGAGGATGTTATAGAACCCGGTTCTGACCCGTTGGACCAGAACTGAAGGCTGTAAAGAACCTGATGAAGTCAGAGGGTCTCTAGATGACCCCAGTGTCTGAGATGCTTTAAATCTGTGCTCCTTTATTTAATGAGTCGTGATTATTATTATTATTATTATTATTATTATTATTATTATTATTATTATTATACTCAGTTCAGGCTGCAGGGAGTTATTATTCATTTTTTAATGAGTTAAATTATTATTGTGCGGTTCCATGCAGATCTCTGCATCCCATAAACCCCTGAAACCCTGGTGGACAGGAGCTTTGTTCTCTGATAAGAACGCTAAGGTTCTGGCTCCAGCCTGCTCTGCAGAACCAGAACCAGAACCAGAACCAGACATGGAGAAGCAGCATTTAGTTCCTATGCTCCACTGATCTGGAACAAACTCCCAGAAAACTGTAAAAGTGCTGAAAGCCTGAGTTCCTTTAAGTCAAAGTTAAAAACACATTAGTTTCACTGAAACATCATTAGTTCAATTTTGTAGTCCAACAGTTTTTAATGTTTGCTTTTAGTTTCTATTTTCCCATGTTTGTTTGTTTCTACATTTTATTCCTACTTGCTTTTATTCTATTTTCCTTTATTTTAATCATGTAAAGCACTTGATGCACCCAGAAGATGTATGCTGGGGCCAGAGGAGCGGCGTGGAACCAGCAACCTGCCTCTGACCCCTGATCAGTTTTATGATTCCTATCTGCAGAAATAAGCAGAACTTGTGTGTATTTAGCGGCTGGAGACCTCCTGGGTTTTATTCATAGAAGCTAAGACCTGTCTAATATTGTCTATGTTAGTTAATTGATCTTTGTTTAGCAGATTTCTGACAATGTCTGCTTCCTTCTGTTTGACTTCAAACTTTATTATAGAAGTTTGACGTGTTTTCTCATTTATTCCTCTACTTTGATAGTGAGGCGTCTGTGTTTACGTCGATTATTGTTTTTATGTCCTGACCGTTCATGTTTAAGGAGGTTTGAGCTGACCTTCCTGCCTCCTTTATTCAGTTTTTAGGAGTTTTAAGGTGAGTTTAATGATGCAGTGATCTGTAAGAGTTCATGTTTCATTTCTGAAACCAATATCAAGTCTAGATTTTGCTTTTCCATTAGGTTTAAACCAGGTGAAAATCGTGTAAAAAAGAAAAGAAATGAGGATTTAGAAGTTTTAGCAGCCTTCCATTCCCATTCTAAAGTCTCTCCACAAAATAATGTCATACTTTAAATACCTTTGAGATAAATCTTTTAAACATTACATGGCTATGTACTCAGGTCCCTGTAAATGTTTCCTAAAATCTATCATTCATTTTATTATCCAGCAGTACGGCGACCCCTGCTGACCGCTTTATGCCACGACTTCAATAAACCTCGTTTCTTCCTGAAGAAGAGAAAATTCTGCTTTTTCCTTTTTTAAACACAAATAATGTTGCATTTTGTTTTACAGAGTCTCTTAAACCCCTAAGAGTGACGGATGAAAATAAAATAGAGTAAAGGTTTGAAGTTTTAAACTGGCTACGCTATGACGGTTTGGTTTTAACCAGCATTAGAGATGATTGTTTTTCCTGCTACTGAACGGTGCTAAAAAATAAAGAGCAGTGAGTTAAAAGTCTTAACAAAAAAAGCAAAGTGAAGCATAAACGGAGGCAGGAACGCAGGTTTGGATGCTAAATGCTAGCAAGGCTGTCTGAGAGCTGCGTGTTTTCTGAACATTTGTGTACTCTTCTTCTATCAGCTCCTTCTTTTCCTCGGTACGTCGGGGAATGACGTTCTGAACGTCTTTCACTTTGGTTTCACGTTATTTGATGTCAGCGGCGTTGAGTTTAGCTATGCTAGCTACCATTGCTCCGCGCAGGTATCAATGCTGGCCGTTGGTTTTCCAGCAGCACCAACCAGGTTCTGTTTGACTGGTTCTGGGCTGATTTGGTCTGAATAGGTGGCTCCGTTGATTTGGGAGGATTTTTCCTCGTACCGGAGCCGCTAACGGACGTTTCTGTCGATGTGTAGCCGTGGTCAGTCAGGCTAGCTTGATTCCTCACATCTGATGATGGCGCTAACAGACATGCAAGCCTTCATTTAACGGACGGCTTTAAAGCGGGCTGACACTGAAACAGGAAGTGACGGCAGTGAGAGGAGGAGCCTTTATTGACCTAAAACCAGGATTACATGCAGAAATCTGAACATGGAGCAGTTTATCCAGCTGCAGCCGCGGTCACTGCTAAACATGCGCCACAAACTGTTAAAAACATAAAAGACAGACAGCGACGGGTCTATTTCTGGATGAAAATCAGGCTCAAACAAGATTCTTAGAGTTTTATTTAATTCAGGAACAATTGTCAACATGGAGCTCCCAGTGTTCCTTGTGGATGAGGTTCAGGAGAACATTAGCGAGTAACAGCAGCCGATACGATAGGCGATGAAAATGTTCCCAGAACCACACAGCAGTTCACCACACTCAGCCAGGAGTCAGTGAGATGATCCGGGCTTCAGATCTTCAGGTTCCTCTGCTACACCCGCACAGACCAGGGGGTGAAGGTCCCCGGCTGGGCAGGAGCACACTGAGGAAACCAGCAGAGACTCAGAATCAGACGAGCTGTTTGTGTCTGAGACGGATCACGGATGTTTCTGGACGTTTTCGTACCAGTTTGGTGAATCGGTCACAGCAGGCGTTCCGGATCCTTTCTGCAGAAGCTGGGCTGTCCAGCCTGAAAGGTCCGGTCGTTCCTGACTCCGCCCGGGCGGCTCTGATGGCGTCTTTGATGGCGTAGAAAACCGACGAGGCGAGGAAGAGAGGAGGCTCGCCCACCGCCTGCGTGAGATAAGATGCGTTTAAAGGTCCCTAAATGAGAGCAGGGCTGCTTCTGCGGTCAGCGCTTACCTTGGAGGCAAAGATGGCCTTGTCGTTGGGAGCATCACGGAGCAGCGACACGGTGAGCTGAGTGGGGATGTCACCAAAGGCTGGAATCTTGTAGGACCCCGGTCCCCGAGTGAGCAGGACCCCCCGGGGGGAATAATGGAGCTCCTCCAGGGTGAAGAGGCCCAGACCCTGCATGAAGCCCCCCTCAACCTGCACCCAGACGGCAGCATTTAGACCTGAAGAGGCTCTGAGAGGAAGGGGCCGAGGGTTAAAAGACTGACCTGTCCGATGTCGATGGCTGGGTTTAGGCTGTGACCTACGTCCATCACTATGGTGGTGCTCAGGTTCTGCCACAGACAATGTGTGAAATAACTTTAAAAGGTCTTCAGCTAATAACAAGCAGATGGAAACGATGACATTGGGCCCAAATACGCACCCTTGTGGACCACCCGTAGGAGAATGTACCTCCTTTAGGGGAATTGATGGGTTTGGTTGGTGCATACCTTGTGAGCTCCAGTCAGACAATCGATCTCCACCTCTGAACAAGCCACTCCGTAGCTGTAGTAGTTGAAAACTCTGCCTGAGTTCATGTCGAAGTCGTAACCCAGATCTGGAGTCCTGGGGGACAGGGAGGAGACCCGTGAGGCTGCTTCAGGCAGGTTAAACACATTAAAGCAGGAACTGAGTCTGGAAGCTCACTTGTAAAAGCCGTTAGCACTGAGGTTGACTCTGTCCAGGTAAGCTGCCTTCACCTAGAAACCACAAACCAACACGGAGAATCACGCTGATGTCTGATCGGGAGAAGATCCAAGATGTTTAGCTCATTTCCGTTTGTCTAGTGTCTAGAAACAGTGAAACAGCAATACACCCAGGCGGAGTGACCGCAGCTACTGTCCTTGGTTCTGCTCACCCAGTCCTCCCATGATCCTTTGGGGTTCTGGGTCCTGTACGGCTCCAGGCGCTTCAGCAGAGTCTGGCAGGCATTCAGGACGGCCGCCCCGTTGAGGTCGGAGGACGCGGACGCGGCGGTGGGGCTGGTGTTGGCCACGGTGTTGGTGCTGGTCTCAGAGACGTAGATCCTGGAACAGGGAATGCCCAGAACCCTGCTGGCTACCTGGAGACAGGCCAGCATCATTTTCAGCTGCTGTGGACGTTATAACGTGTCCTGCTGTTCAGCCGAGGTTCTCCTCTAACAAACTATAATTTAATGCTTTGTTTTAATCACAGGACGTTGCTGTTCATTTAATGGCCAGAAGGGGGAGCAGTTCCTTCTAAAATGAGGTCAAGTCAACAACTGAGAACAATGAATCAGCTGATCATTTAAAGATTAATAAAGTATTAACAAGCAGTTTTTATTTCAGTTTGGACCTGGACCATCTTGGTGTGGAGTCCCTGTCCCATCTCGGTCCCTCCGTGAGTCAACAGCACAGAACCGTCCCTGTAGATGTGAACCAGAGCCCCGGCCTGAAGACCGAGAACACAGCGAGTCAAACCTCTTAGATCCCACAGAGAACCGTTTACGCCTCCAGCTGATCGGTTTCCTGTTGAGCAGACCTGATTGAGGAAGGTGGCTGTAAAGGCAATGCCGAACTTGGTGGGCACCACCGCGAGTCCTCGTTTGGTCCACCGGTTCTGTCTGGAAACACAAAACCCTCCTCATGCACCAGCTATCACTCCATTTATGATGCCTTTTTTATCTGCACTCATTAAACACACAACGACTAGTTAAACATGTCGATCAATCGAACAAACAGCGAACTAGAGTCGTTTTCTTGCCACTATAGCGATCTGCTAGCGCCTGATCCAACTTTTTACAGTGGCTTTTCGTCTAAAGGTGGCTGTTTAGTTCCTTTTTATTTTTACCTGATTGTCAAGAAACCTTCCAAGATGTACCTGATCAGCTGCCGGTCGCCCTCTAGAGTAACCTGTCAGCTCTAAAGGTCAAAGGTCAGTTAGCCCCCTTCAGAAGTCTACTGAAGGAAGACGATAAAGGGCTTTCCTTCCCAGGAGGTTAAAACCAGTCCGGTTGTTTTTCTCGCCTGGTATTACCTGTTGTCAGCTGGAGCTGAAACTTTCCTTCACCTTAATTAGCAAAGAGTGTCTAAACTTTTGGCTTTACCTGTTAAAAAGGTCAGCAGCAGCTCGCCGTCTCTCGTACTCGGACCTTGAGAGACACTCGTCCCAGCAGCGGCCCAGTGTGACCCCCTGCAGGATCTGGTTGTAGGGCGTCGACTCGCCCTCCAGGTACAGGTTTAACCGTCGCACCTGGAGGATGAAGAGGCACACTGATTGGCCAGTCCTACGCTGAGTTCAGATGCTCATTTATTCATCTACTGACCTCCTCAGCAGAGCGGCCCAAGCAATGAGCCACGTCTGTAATCCAGTTCTCGGCAACCATCAAGCCTTGTGGCCCTCCAAAGCCCCTGAAGGCCGTGTTGGAGGGCAGGTTGGTGCGGCATATGAAGCCTTGGCCGCGCACGTTGGGTACAGAGTATGAGTTTTCCATGTGAAACAGAGCCCGCTCCATGATCTGAACAATTACAGAAAACTAAATTATCATCAGCGTACGGCGTGATCAGATGTAGGGGAATCCTGGCTTTGGATGTCACTCACTGCTTGAGAGAGGTCCATGGAGTTTCCAGCATTACTGTAGAACGTCACATCCAGAGCCACCACCTTACCAGTCTGGAGGAACCCCACCTGCAACAGAAAACAAGGCCTGAAGCTAAACTCTCAACAGCTCTGCCTCCGTCCGGAGCACAGGTGAACTTTGGGGGTCTGTGTACTTTGTATTTCCCGTAGAACGGGTGTCGGCCTCCAGTGATCAACATGTCCTCGTCTCTGTCCAGCATACACCTGACAGGTCGCTTCAGCCTGAAAGACACAACCCTCTTTAAATCCTCCTAGGTTTAGAGTTTCAGTTAAAAAAAAACAGGGTACACTTACTTATCTGCTGCCACAGCAACAACAGTGGACAACACGGTGGTTCGGCTTTCTTTGCCTCCAAACCCTCCGCCCATCCTCTTAACTCGTACCAGCACCCGGTTTGCTGGGACCCCAAGGGCCTTTGCTACAAAGGCCTGAAGAAGACAGACAGGGACGGGTCAGGTTCTGTGCCCGCATGGTTCTGGTTTGGCAATACGTTTCCTTATGTTCTGGTGTTACAGGTGGTCTCAATCGAAGGAAAGTGGACCAAAATTAAACTTTAACTTTCAGTGCGTAATCGGTCTTGGACGTTAATGAACTAATCTTCAACGTGATTTTCCAGGTTCTGAGTTACCTGGGAATCAGACGGTGATTGGCTTGATATAAAGAGCTCCATTTCTCCGTCCTCTCGGGGAACAGCTAGGGTGACATTTGTCTCCAGGTAGAAATGCTCCTGGCCTCCAATATGGATCTCACCTAGGAGACAGTTGTGGACTTGTTAATGTCTGATTGACCGGCTCAGACGGGTGGAGAGGCACCGACCTACCGTCCAGGATGTGGTCAGCTTGCTTAAAGCCTGCTTCCAGGTCTCCGCTCTGGATGGTTCTGATTGGCTTGTAGAAGGACTGAGCGACGATGGCTTCCTGCACAGAGAAAGCACAATGAAGGTTAGACTTCACGTCTTCAGCGAGGTCCCTCCTGAGCAGCTCAGGTGTTTCTGGTCTTACCTGGATGGTGACAACTGGCTCCAGCTCCTCATACTGGATCTTCACAGCTTTGGCAGCTCTCTGAGCATGAAGCTGGGTGTCGGCCACCACAGCACCAACAATGTGACCCACACAGGTCACCTACAAAGGGAACGGACAGGTCACTAACCCGACCCTGACAAAGCCCCGCGGTTGGTCGGCCCAACAGAAACTTACCTGGCCATCAGCAAACACGGTCTCGTCTTGTCTCATACCGGTTATGTTGCTGCCGGGAACATCGCTGGCAAAGAGACAGCAGACGACTCCAGGAGACCGCTCTGCTGCTGCCGTGTCCACAGAGCTGCAACAAACGCACCGCAGGTGAGACTGGACAGGTGTGTGATTCTTTCCAGGTGTGTGATGCTGTCCAGGTGTGTGATGCTGGACAGGTGTGTGAGACTGGACAGGTGTGTGATGCTGTCCAGGTGTGTGATGCTGGACAGGTGTGTGAGACTGGACAGGTGTGTGATTCTTTCCAGGTGTGTGATGCTGTCCAGGTGTGTGATGCTGGACAGGTGTGTGAGACTGGACAGGTGTGTGAGACTGGACAGGTGTGTGATGCTGTCCAGGTGTGTGATGCTGGACAGGTGTGTGAGACTGGACAGGTGTGTGATGCTGTCCAGGTGTGTGATGCTGGACAGGTGTGTGATGCTGTCCAGGTGTGTGATGCTGGACAGATGTGTGAGACTGGACAGGTGTGTGATGCTTTCCAGGTGTGTGATGCTTTCCAGGTGTGTGATGCTGTCCAGGTGTGTGATGCTGTCCAGGTGTGTGAGACTGGACAGGTGTGTGATGCTGTCCAGGTGTGTGAGACTGTCCAGGTGTGTGATGCTGTCCAGGTGTGTGAGACTGGACAGGTGTGTGATGCTTTCCAGGTGTGTGATGCTTTCCAGGTGTGTGATGCTGTCCAGGTGTGTGATGCTGTCCAGGTGTGTGATACTGTCCAGGTGTGTGATGCTGTCCAGGTGTGTGATGCTGGACAGGTGTGTGATGCTGTCCAGGTGTGTGATGCTGGACAGGTGTGTGATGCTGTCCAGGTGTGTGAGACTGGACAGGTGTGTGATGCTGTCCAGGTGTGTGAGACTGGACAGGTGTGTGATGCTGGACAGGTGTGTCTGAAGTGTGCCTTACAGTATCCTAGCGTGAGCCTTGGTGCTGGTGATGAGGGCCAGGTAGAGCTCGTTCTCGTAGAGAGGCACGTCGTCACAGTACACCGCCTCACCTGTGGCCTGCTTCAGGGCTGACAGGTGCATTATGGGACGGCCGACCACATCACCCAGGCTCTGGCCCTCTGGCACTGCCTGGAGGCGGAGCAGAGAATTACGCTCCTGGACAGCTAAGGTGTCTGTCTCCCCGGTGGAGGTGTGTTTGCTGTACCTGGTAGACCTGAACGCTGGACGGTGTCTCTGGACGGTAGACCTCTGTGGCACTTAGACACTCTGAGCTCACCTCCTGCACGCTGAGACCCTGGTAGAGCAACGAGGCAGTTAACTTTAAAGGTAGTCTGAGCTTAGTTTGGTCAGTCGTGGAGCTCGATGAGACAAACCTGCAGCCCGAGCTTCTGCAGAACCCTCAGGTAGAACTTGTAGAAGAGGCTCAGGGTCAGGGTCCGCCGGTACGAGACCATGCCACCAGGTGCAGAGGGGTCCAGGCTCATCTCCTCAGCCAACAAGGAGCAAGCCTCCTGAAGAAGCTCCTCCCCCCACTGCCTGATTGACACAGCGTATTGTTGCCTCTGGTCTTGCTCTAACGGGTTAAACCTCACAGCTAACGTTTACCTTCCCAGCAGTCTGTCTGCCGTCCTCCTGGCCAGCACCGTCACCGGCGCCATGCCGCCAAAGCTCAGCCTCAGGTCTTTAACCACATCAGTCCCAGGAGAGAAGGTGACGCTCATGGCTGCGGTCACGATGCTGATGTCATCCTCACGGCGAGGGGACTGTTTGAAGGCTGAGATGAACTGACTCTGTGGCGACACACAGAAGGTAGTTGGTGGATGAAAGGAGACAGAGGAGGCGTCTGGTTATAGCTGGAGGTCACCTCAAGATGTTTGCTGACAGTTTAACGTGGTCCAACGTGTGTTCAAACGTTACGACACACAACTTCACGACAGTCTGGGGACTTCAGCAGCTGTTAGCTTGGCGAGGGACACGGGTTATGATGTCACACCTACCTTCTGGCTGTATGGGATGTGAATGGAGAGCAGGATCTCCTGAGGTTCTACAGCTGTCTTCCTGTAACCTGTGAAGAAGCTGTCATCCATGAGGACCTCCCGACTGCCATCTAGAGGATGGAGAGGTGAAAGGTCAGAACGATGATGCAGTCACAGTCTTCATCAAACACAGAGCAGGACCTCCTTTCAGCGCACTGACTCCCTGTGGAGCTCTTCTGTTTGGTTTTTATCGGTGTCCAGAGTCACAGGAAGGGGTTTGGCTCATCATCTGCTAAGCTCTCTGAAGGTCCACCACAGCATCTCAGTCCGGCTGATGGTCCACTCAGTGACGGTAACATCTCCTGTAGCTGCAAAACACGCCACTCCCCTGGGTTTAACAGCTGGTCTGCTGTGTCATGGTCCTGTACATCATGGTCCTGTACATCATGGTTCTGTCCATCATGGTTCTGTCCATCATGGTTCTGTCCATCATGATTCTGTCCATCATGATTCCTCTATCATGGTTCTGTCCATCATGGTTCTGTCCATCATGGTTCTGTCCATCATGGTTCCTCTATCATGGTTCTGTCCATCATGATTCTGTCCATCATGGTTCTGTCCATCATGGTTCTGTACATCATGGTTCCTCCATCATGATTCTGTCCATCATGGTTCTGTCCAGCATGGTTCTGTCCATCATGGTTCTGTCTATCATGGTCCTGTACATCATGGTTCTGTCCATCATGGTTCTGTCCAGCATGGTTCTGTCCATCATGGTTCTGTCCATCATGGTTCTGTCCATCATGATTCCTCTATCATGGTTCTGTCCATCATGATTCTGTCAATCATGGTTCTGTCCATCATGGTTCTGTCCAGCATGGTTCTGTCCATCATGGTTCTGTCTATCATGGTTCTGTACATCATGGTTCTGTCCATCATGGTTCCTCTATCATGGTTCTGTCCATCATGATTCTGTCAATCATGGTTCTGTCCATCATGGTTCTGTCCAGCATGGTTCTGTCCATCATGGTTCTGTCTATCATGGTTCTGTCCATCATGGTTCTGTCCATCATGGTTCTGTCTATCATGGTTCTGTACATCATGGTTCTGTCCATCATGGTTCCTCTATCATGGTTCTGTCCATCATGATTCTGTCAATCATGGTTCTGTCCATCATGGTTCTGTCCAGCATGGTTCTGTCCATCATGGTTCTGTCTATCATGGTTCTGTACATCATGGTTCTGTCCATCATGGTTCCTCTATCATGGTTCTGTCCAGCATGGTTCCTCCATCATGGTTCTGTCCATCATGGTTCTGTCCATCTTGGTTCTGGAAAGAAGAGACTTTCTCCTTCAACCCTTCCAGCAGCCAGACTGGTTCAGGGTCATGACCTTTAACCTCTGACCTGCTAACTGAGGCCTGCAGAGTCTGAGGTGGTCTCATTTCTCTGATCTTGGGCTGAACCTGCTGGACGTCCATCCTGGAAGGCTGGAAGCTGCGGAGATGTTCTCCTCCTGGAATTATGTTCCTCTCTGCAGGATGATGGATTTCAGGTCTGGAGATGACCTTTGAACCCTCTGCAGGCAGATGGACTTCAGGTCTGGAGATGATCTTTGAACCCTCTGCAGGTTGATGGACAGCAGCAGTTGCTGCTCTGAGGTCATTGCTGAGGATTTTCCGCCCTGGCATTCTGCTAACACACCCCTGGATGCTTTAGAGCAGCGAAGCCACAAAACTGCTGATCTACAGAGATGTCCCACAGATGATGATGAGTTAATCAGGGGCTTTAAGTCGCAGCAGCTACCTTGTTCCCTCTTAGACCCCAATGGAAGCAGCAGAAAGAGCAAAAGTATCTCTGGAGATGACTGTGGCTTTACTGTTAATCATCAGTTCTAGCTGAATTACAGATGAACCTTGTTCCTCGTTTACCTGGAGCTCACGTGCCTCAAGTTCAGGGAACATCAAAAGCTTTGCGTTGCACAAGCTCTGATGAAAACTTATATAACCAGCTATTTACAGGCAGAAAGACGTCCGGTTTGGACTGCTGATGAAAGGTCAGTCCAGTTCCTGTCACAGGTAAACACCCAGAGACAGTGTGACCTGAGTGCTGTAACTCTACCATGGCTGTATATTCACAGCTATGAGTCCTGTTAATATAAAGCTCAGACACAGAAGCGGTCCTGACTGAGAGAAGAAGTGCTACCTTTGTCCATCAGCGTGAGTTTACAGCCCGCTGCCATAAAAACGGGGTTGAGGTCAGATATGGGACTGGCTGTCATGATGTTTCCGCCCACAGCCTGAAAACACAACAACACCAGGTAGATAAAGTTCAAGTATTTATCACAGAGTAGTGTTTTAATGTTCTGAGCAAAGCTTCACCATCCCTGAGCGACCAAACCACCTCCTGGTAGATAGTGGGTTAGGGTAAACCCAGCAGCAGGTTCTGCTCACTCCTACTGAACCCAAATGCTTCAGTTTGTTCAATGTCTGTCCTGGGAAAGACTTCTTTTAGGTAGAGAAGACCTAATGGACTGCACCTCAGGCTCCGTGCACCCACAGTGACATCAGCTTTGGTACCGACTGGCAGAGAAGCTGATTGGTACCAGTTGGTACCAGTCATGGTAGAGTAGCTGATTGGTACCAGTCGTGATAAAGTAGCTGACTGGTACCGACTGGTACTCTACCAGTCATGGTAGAGTAGATGACTGGTAGAGTAGGTGACTGGTACCAGTCGGGGTGGATAAGCTGACTGGTACCAGTCGTGGTAGAGTAGTTGACTGGTACCAGTTGGCACCAAACGTTAATGTTTGGTACCAACTAGTAGCTAAGCTAACGTTTCTTTAGAGACTGCCCACAGGCTGACTCAGGGACTCACGGCCACGTTGCGGATATGCTGTCCAGCAAACCACTGCAGCTGCTCCAGGACAGCCTGGAAGACCTCGGTCTGGTGAGGAGGAAGACTCTGCACCGCCTTCCTCAGCACTGCCCCCATGTGGCTGAGAGTGCATGCAGCACCAAACACGATACCTGCAGGCCAGATGCAGACCAGAGACACAGTTTATTCACGTCTTCTGCTGTATGCTTGGAAGTTGTGGTTAGAAACCAAGGCCATCATGCCGTTGTGTCTCTGCTGTGGTTCTTCAGGTTCTGCAGTAACGCTGTCAGCAAGAACCGCTCTCACCGTCTTCAGTGTGAGTCACTGCATTCAGCTCAGCGATGGAACCTGGAGCCAGGACCACTGGGTACGCCATGTTTTTAAATTTGACTTCAATCCCTGTAACAGAGGACAGATCGGATGATGGATGGATGGATGGATGGATGGATGGATGGATGGATGGATGGACGGACGGATGGACAATGGATAAATGGATTTATGGAAGGATGGATGGATGATGGATGGATGAACAGATAAATGGATGGATGGATGGATGATGGATGGATCGATGGATGGAGGGATGATGGATGGATGAACAGATGGATGGATTGATGGATGGATCGATGGATGGATGATGAATGGATGGACGAATGGATGGACGGAATGACGGACAGATAGATGGACGAATAGATGGATGGATGAATGAACAGGTGAACAGATGAATAGATGTATGAATGAATGGATTAACAGATGAACAGATGGACAGATAAATAGACGGATGGATGAATAGATGAACGGATAAACAGATGAACAGATGGACAGACGGAGAGGTGGACAGACGGACAGATGGACAGACGAATGGATGAACAGATGAACGGATGGATAGATGAACAGTTGGACAGATGAACAGGCGGATGGATGAACAGATGAACAGATGTACGGATGAACAGATGGACAGACGGATGGATGAACAGGTGAATGGATGAACAGATGAACAGATAGACAGACGGATGAACAGGTGAATGAATGGACGTATGAACAAACAGATGAACAGATGGATGGATAAACAGATGAACAGATGATTGGATGAACAGAGATAGATGAACAGATGGATGGATGAACAGATGATTGGATGAACAGAGATAGATGAACAGATGAACGGATGAACAGATGGACAGACGGATGGATGAACAGGTGAATGGATGAACAGATGAACAGATGGATGAACAGACGGCTGGATGAACGGATGAACAGACGGATGGATGGAGGTGGAGCAGCCGCCGAATCACTAACCCACTTCAGTGTTCCCCACCACCACTCGGGCGTCTGGATGTTTCCACTTCAGGAGCAGAAACTCATGCAGACTGTCCGGCTGCAGCCATGTTGTCCGTTCTCCACGGAAACAGAGAGAACGAGACGATTCTTCACATTTAGACAAACTCTGTGGGAGCAGGACAGGAGGAACGTTTCAGAAATCACGCACATCCACACACAAAGAGGCCAGCGGTGTATGACACCAACAAGTCTACACAGCCACAGGAAGAAATGACCCCACAGCAGCTATTACACCTCGGTTGGTCCTGTCCCCTGGTCGTGAAATGAAAACTGATGTTTGACTGTATGCTGATGATAGTCTGGTTTATATGTAACACAATAATGGTTTTCAGCCTGGTTGGGACCCCCGATGCAGTTATTACACATCGGGTGCTCCTGTTCCCTGGTTGTTAAATGAAAACCGACGTTTGACTGTATGCTGATGATACTCTGGTTTATATGTAACACATTAATGGTTTTCAGCCTGGTTGGGACCCCCACAGCAGCTATTACACCTCGGTTGGTCCTGTCCCCTGGTTGTTAAATGAAAACCGACGTTTGACTGTATGCTGATGATACTCTGGTCTAAATGTAACACATTAATGGTTTTCAGCCTGGTTGGGACCCCCACAGCAGCTATTACACCTCGGTTGCTCCTGTTCCCTGGTCGTGAAATGAAAACTGACGTTTGACTGTATGCTGATGATAGTCTGGTTTATATGTAACACAATAATGGTTTTCAGCCTGGTTGGGACCCCCACAGCAGCTATTACACCTCGGTTGGTCCTGTTCCCTGGTTGTTAAATGAAAACCGACGTTTGACTGTATGCTGATGATACTCTGGTTTATATGTAACACATTAATAGTTAGGACACTTCTCTGAAGCCCTGCAGCATTCTGCTGCTGCGTACCATGAGTTCAGGAGGGAAGATGACTTCCTGCGTTGGGTCGTAAGGCTCAAAGTCTGCGGTGTTGTAGAGAGATGTGGCCTCCTGTGCAATAAAGTACAGGTTACTGCCTCAAACATGCTGACCAGAGCTACACTTTACCGCTGTTATGTGCTTTTAGTGAGGCTCACCTCAAGGCCGACCTTTGAGTTTTGGAGCCCTCCTTTCCCATTGGTCATACAGCAGCCATCTTTCCCTTTGCCTCCACAACAGCCGCCATCCTAGAGGAATAAAGGCCATCTGTGACTGGGTGGACCACTGCAAGTCGCTACTGTTAAGTGAACGCTTCAACATTATCTCTGTGTGGACACCAGTGTCAGTATTCACACACAACCCTCAGGCTGAAAGTAGCTCTTTGTGATGTCATTTTAGGAACAAATCTTTTTTTCTTAGAATTTTATATTAAAAAAGTTATGTAAAAGTTATTCACAAAGCATATCAGGCCTTCAGACAGCTAATAATGTGACACATGTTATAAGTGAGGAGGAATTTTAGCTAGGAAACAGAGAGAGCTGATTGGCTGATCCACCATTTAAAAAGAGAGAGCTGATTGGCTGATCCACCACCTGAACAGGGGAGGAAGTGAGCTCATTAACCTTCTTTAACTTTCTTAGCTCTTAGTAGTAATGATTTTATGGGATTCTTCATAAATAAAATTGATGCCATTAAAAATAAAATAATTGGCATCCTCCCAAACATGATTACCTCATCCCCAGTAAGTAAGGCAGCGTTGGAGGAATCTTTAGAACCTGCGCTGTGTCTGAACTGTTTAGAAGCAGTAGAGCTTTCTGAGCTATCTAAAATCTTAGCTTCATCTAAACCTTCTACCTGTATGTTAGACCCAATCCCAACCAAGTTGTTTAAGGAGGTATTCCCTTTGATCAGTGGTCCTATTTTAGACATGATTAATCTATCCTTAGTAAATGGATATGTACCACAGGTTTTTAAAGTAGCTGTTATTAAACCTTTACTTAAGAAACCTTCTCTTGATCAAGATGAGCTAGTAAATTACAGACCTATATCTAATCTTCTTTTCTTATCTAAAATTTTTGAGAAAGTAGTTGCTAATCAACTTTGTGAACATTTACAAAGCAATGACCTACTTGAGGAGTTTCAGTCAGGCTTCAGAGCTCATCATAGCACTGAAACAGCTCTGGTGAAGGTCACTAATGATATTCTCATGGCCTCAGATAATGGACTTGTGTCTGTACTTGTCCTGTTAGATCTTAGTGCTGCATTTGATACAGTTGATCACAATATTCTCCTACAAAGACTTGAACATACTGTAGGGATTAAGGGGAAAGCATTAGGCTGGTTTAAATCTTATCTGTCGGACAGATTCCAGTTTGTTCATGTTAATAATAAATCTTCCTCAAGCTCTAGGGTCACTTGTGGAGTACCACAGGGTTCAGTCCTTGGACCAATTCTCTTTACTATGTATATGCTTCCGATCGGCAAAATTATCAGACAGCATGGGATTAATTTCCACTGTTATGCTGATGACACTCAGCTATATTTATCCATAAATCCTGATGAATCCAATCAATTACTTCGACTGCAGTCATGTCTTGATGACATCAAAAGCTGGATGACTTTAAATTTCCTGCATCTAAATTCTGACAAGACCGAAGTTGTAATCTTTGGGCCAGAGTCCTCAAAAAATAAACTTCTTAACCAATCACTTAATCTGGATGACATTAACTTGGCCTCTGGTAATAAAGTAAAAAACCTTGGTGTTATTTTAGACCAAGACATGTCATTTAAATCCCATATTAAACAGGTTTCCAGAGTTTCCTTTTTTCACCTCAGGAATATCGCCAAAATTAGAAACATTCTGTCCAGGGGTGATGCTGAAAAACTAGTCCATGCATTTGTTACTTCAAGGCTGGACTATTGTAATTCTTTACTATCAGGAAGTCCACAAAATGCAGTTCGAAGTCTTCAGCTGATCCAAAATGCTGCAGCAAGAGTTCTGATGAAAATCAACAAGAGGGATCATATTTCTCCAATTTTAGCTTCCCTTCATTGGCTTCCTGTTAAATCAAGAATAGAATTTAAAATTCTTCTTCTAACGTATAAAGCCCTTAATAATCAAGCTCCATCATATATCAGAGCTCTGATTACTCCGTATGTTCCTAACAGAGCACTTCGCTCTCAGACTGCAGGTCTGCTGGTGGTTCCTAGAGTCTCTAAAAGTAGAATGGGAGGCAGATCCTTTAGCTATCAGGCTCCTCTCCTGTGGAACCAACTCCCAGTTTTGGTCCGTGAAGCAGACACCCCGTCTACTTTTAAGACTAATCTTAAAACCTTCCTTTTTGACAAAGCTTATAACTAGAGTGGCTCATGTTACTCTGAGCTATCTCTATAGTTATGCTGCTATAGGCTTAGGCTGCTGGAGGACATCAGGGTCTATTTTTCTCACTCTACTGATTTCTACTGTTCTCCAGTCTACTGTTCTCCAGATTTGCATTGCATTACATTGAAATGACTGTCGTCATTTCAGCTTTTAACTTTTTATTCTCTCTCTATTTCTTAGTAGTAGGTACACCTGGTCTGACGTTCTGTTGACTGTGGGGTCGTCCAGGGAGGACAGATCACCACTATTACCATCTAATGTAGAACAGATTACTGGATCAATGTGAGCTTCTGTGCTTTTTGTCTCTCTTGTTGTGTCTCTGCTCTGTCTTCTGTAACCCCAGTCGGTCGAGGCAGATGACCGTTCATACTGAGCCCGGTTCTGCTGGAGGTTTTTCCTTCCCGCTAACGGGTGTTTTTTCTTTCCACTGTCGCTTCATGCTTGCTCAGTATGAGGGATTGCAGCAAAGCCATGTACAATGCAGACGACTCTCCCTGTGGCTCTACGCTTCTCCAGGAGTGAATGCTGCTTGTCGGGACTTTGATGCAATCAACTGGTTTTCTTATATAGGAACATTTTTGACCAATCTGTATAATCTGACCCAATCTGTATAATATGATTGAACTTAACTTTGTAAAGTGCCTTGAGATGACATGTTTCATGAATTGGCGCTATATAAATAAAATTGAATTGAATTGAATTGAATTTAACAATCAGTTATTAATATGTAGATAAATGAACTTTATTAACCCCATAGAGGGAAATGAATTAGATTCAGCACCCGACAGGTTAAATGCACAGCTCTAATAAATAAATAATAGGGAAAATATGGAATAATCATGAATTAAAAGTGGAGAAATTTACAAAGAATATCAGAGGTGAGACAATATTTTCTGTATTGCCTGATCCAACAGGTTCAACAACACCTCCTCAGTAAAATAAAACTCTCTTGTCGTCTCGTTTCTCAGAGTCGCTCTAAGCAGCGTCTGAAACCCTCTGAAGCTCCTAGGCAGGAATCTTAGGCTAAAATCTGAGCTCTGAGAGACTGAAGACCTTTGTGAATACAGGCCCTGGGACATGCTACTGTCTCTATATGGACTCCTGGGGGTCATTATTGTCTCTATATGGACACCTGGGAGTCATTACTGTCTCTATATGGACACCTGGGAGTCATTACTGTCTCTATATGGACACCTGGGAATCATTACTGTCTCTATATGGACTCCTGGGGGTCATTATTGTCTCTATATGGACACCTGGGAATCATTACTATCTTTATATGGACACCTGGGAGTCATTACTGTCTCTATATGGACTCCTGGGAGTCATTACTGTCTCTATATGGACACCTGGGAGTCATTACTGTCTCTATATGGACACCTGGGGGTCATTACTGTGTCTATATGGACACCTGGGAGTCATTACTGTCTCTATATGGACACCTGGGAGTCATTACTGTCTCTATATGGACACCTGGGAGTCATTACTGTCTCTATATGGACACCTGGGAATCATTACTATCTCTATATGGACACCTGGGAGTCATTACTGTCTCTATATGGACACCTGGGAGTCATTACTGTCTCTATATGGACACCTGGGAATCATTACTATCTCCATATGGACACCTGGGAGTCATTACTGTCTCTATATGGACACCTGGGAATCATTACTGTCTCTATATGGACTCCTGGGAGTCATTACTGTCTCTATATGGACACCTGGGAATCATTACTGTCTCTATATGGACACCTGGGAATCATTACTGTCTCTATATGGACACCTGGGAGTCATTACTGTCTCTATATGGACACCTGGGAATCATTACTGTCTCTATATGGACACCTGGGAGTCATTACTGTCTCTATATGGACACCTGGGAATCATAACTGTCTCTATATGGACACCTGGGAATCATTACTGTCTCTATATGGACACCTGGGAGTCATTACTGTCTCTATATGGACACCTGGGAATCATTACTGTCTCTATATGGACACCTGGGAGTCATTACTGTCTCTATATGGACACCTGGGAATCATTACTGTCTCTATATGGACACCTGGGAGTCATTACTGTCTCTATATGGACACCTGGGAATCATAACTGTCTCTATATGGACACCTGGGAATCATTACTGTCTCTATATGGACTCCTGGGAATCATTACTGTCTCTATATGGACACCTGGGAATCATTACTATCTCTATATGGAGACCTGGGAGTCATTACTGTCTCTATATGGACACCTGGGGGTCATTACTATCTCTATATGGACTCCTGGGAATCATTACTATCTCTATATGGACACCTGGGAGTCATTACTATCTCTATATGGACACCTGGGAGTCATTACTGTCTCTATATGGACACCTGGGGGTCATTACTATCTTTATATGGACACCTGGGGGTCATTACTGTCCCTATATGGACACCTGGGAATCATTACTATCTTTATATGGACACCTGGGGGTCATTACTGTCCCTATATGGACACCTGGGAATCATTACTATCTTTATATGGACACCTGGGGGTCATTACTGTCCCTATATGGACACCTGGGAATCATTACTATCTTTATATGGACACCTGGGGGTCATTACTGTCCCTATATGGACACCTGGGAATCATTACTATCTTTATATGGACACCTGGGGGTCATTACTGTCCCTATATGGACACCTGGGAATCATTACTATCTTTATATGGACACCTGGGGGTCATTACTGTCCCTATATGGACTCCTGGGAATCATTACTGTCTCTATATGGACACCTGGGAATCATTACTATCTCTATATGGATTCCTGTGGGTCATTACTGTCTCTATATGGACACCTGGGAGTCATTACTGTCTCTATATGGACTCCTGGGGGTCATTATTGTCTCTATATGGACACCTGGGAGTCATTACTGTCTCTATATGGACACCTGGGAGTCATTACTGTCTCTATATGGACACCTGGGGGTCATTACTGTGTCTATATGGACACCTGGGAGTCATTACTGTCTCTATATGGACACCTGGGAGTCATTACTGTCTCTATATGGACACCTGGGAGTCATTACTGTCTCTATATGGACACCTGGGAGTCATTACTGTCTCTATATGGACACCTGGGAATCATTACTATCTCTATATGGACACCTGGGAGTCATTACTGTCTCTATATGGACACCTGGGAGTCATTACTGTCTCTATATGGACACCTGGGAATCATTACTATCTCCATATGGACACCTGGGAGTCATTACTGTCTCTATATGGACACCTGGGAATCATTACTGTCTCTATATGGACTCCTGGGAGTCATTACTGTCTCTATATGGACACCTGGGAATCATTACTGTCTCTATATGGACACCTGGGAATCATTACTGTCTCTATATGGACACCTGGGAGTCATTACTGTCTCTATATGGACACCTGGGAATCATTACTGTCTCTATATGGACACCTGGGAGTCATTACTGTCTCTATATGGACACCTGGGAATCATAACTGTCTCTATATGGACACCTGGGAATCATTACTGTCTCTATATGGACACCTGGGAGTCATTACTGTCTCTATATGGACACCTGGGAATCATTACTGTCTCTATATGGACACCTGGGAGTCATTACTGTCTCTATATGGACACCTGGGAATCATTACTGTCTCTATATGGACACCTGGGAGTCATTACTGTCTCTATATGGACACCTGGGAATCATAACTGTCTCTATATGGACACCTGGGAATCATAACTGTCTCTATATGGACACCTGGGAATCATTACTGTCTCTATATGGACTCCTGGGAATCATTACTGTCTCTATATGGACACCTGGGAATCATTACTATCTCTATATGGAGACCTGGGAGTCATTACTGTCTCTATATGGACACCTGGGGGTCATTACTATCTCTATATGGACTCCTGGGAATCATTACTATCTCTATATGGACACCTGGGAGTCATTACTATCTCTATATGGACACCTGGGAGTCATTACTGTCTCTATATGGACACCTGGGGGTCATTACTATCTTTATATGGACACCTGGGGGTCATTACTGTCCCTATATGGACACCTGGGAATCATTACTATCTTTATATGGACACCTGGGGGTCATTACTGTCCCTATATGGACACCTGGGAATCATTACTATCTTTATATGGACACCTGGGGGTCATTACTGTCCCTATATGGACACCTGGGAATCATTACTATCTTTATATGGACACCTGGGGGTCATTACTGTCCCTATATGGACACCTGGGAATCATTACTATCTTTATATGGACACCTGGGGGTCATTACTGTCCCTATATGGACACCTGGGAATCATTACTATCTTTATATGGACACCTGGGGGTCATTACTGTCCCTATATGGACTCCTGGGAATCATTACTGTCTCTATATGGACACCTGGGAATCATTACTATCTCTATATGGATTCCTGTGGGTCATTACTGTCTCTATATGGACACCTGAGAGTTTTTATTGTCTGTGTATGGGCTCCTGGGACTCATTACTATCTGTACTGGGACTTCTGGGAGTCATTACGACTCATTACTGTCTCTACAGGGACTCATTACTTTTTGTACAGGGACACCTGGGAGTCATTGTTGTCTCTATATGGACACCTGGGAGTTTTTATTGTCTGTGTATGGGCTCCTGGGACTCATTACTATCTGTAAAGGGACTCATTACTTTTTGTACAGGGACTCCTGGGAGTCATTACAACTCATTACTGTCTCTAAAGGGACTCCTGGGACTCATTACCTTTTGTACAGGGACTTGTGTGAGACAGCTGGTGAAGCCTAAAAAGGTGTAGAGGTGTTCCTACCACAGTGAATGTCTTGTATCCCTCCAGAATAGGTCTGTATCCAGTACAGCGGCACAGGTTTCCTGAGAGCAAAGATTGTTTTCATTAATGCAGTGAGGACAGCTCTGGCTGCTGTAAGTCTGGCTCCATGAGGTGAGGGTAGAAAGGAGAACCTTGGAAGGCCTCCTCCACGTCGGCCATGCTTGGTCTGGGGTTGTTTCTCAGCAGGGCGTACATGGACATGACGATCCCCGGCGTGCAGAACCCACACTGCGAGCCGTGGGACCTGGCAATACGTTCCTAAACACGGACAACATGGACGTCTATCAAGGTTCAACGGTAGATACCGAACCACAGGAGCTTCTTCACGTGAAGCAGGTGTGCAGTCTCACCTGTACAGGGTGGAGCTTCCTCGCCACGCTGCCGATCCCCTCCACGGTCGTCACGGCGACCAGATGCAGGGAGCACAGGGGGGCGAGGCAGGCGTTGACGGCGCAGTGACTGGGCTGAGTTCAGGACAAACGTTCTCTGAGCAGCTGTGAAATCAGTTTGGGGTGTGGAGAGCTGGGGAGTCAGATGGAAGCACATGACCGAGGTCCTGCTTCTCCAGCACAGAGGAAGGATACAGCAGCCCCCGAGAGGCCGGCTGGTACCGCGACACCATGACGGTGCAGGCGCCACAGCCCCCCTCAGCACAGCCCAGTTTGGTCCCTGTCAGGCCCACTGGAAGAACACGGACATGGTGAGATTAGGACCGATGAGCCGTGGGACCAGGCAATACGTTCCTAAACATGGACAACATTAGAACCAATGAGGAACATGGACATGGTGAGATTAGTGACGGAGAGCCTCAGTGTCAGGAACATTCTAAGGTCCTATAAGCAACACCCTGACTTTAGAACTGATAAGGAACACTCTGACGTTTCAATCAGGAACACTCTGTCTTTAGAACTGATGAGGAACACTGATGTCCTAATCAGGAACACCCTGAAATCCTGATCAGGAACACTCTAACGTCCTATAAGCAACACCCCAACACACTCCAAGGTCCTGATGAGGAATACTCTGACGTCCTAATCAGGAACCCTCTGAGGTCCTAATCAGGAACCCTCTGAGATCCGGCTGAGGAACACTCGGATGAGGAACACTCGGATGAGGAACACTCGGATGAGGAACACTCTGACCTTCTGATGAGGAACACTCTGAGGTCCTGACCGCTGATGTTCTTCCTGTTCACCATAAAAGGCCTTTTTTCCTGACCTGGATGTTCTGGGACTTTAGGCCCAGAGGTACTGACCTCAATCAGGAGTTGTCTAGATTATAGACCAACTAGGACGGTTCTACCAGCCACCATTTAGAACCACATGCTCTGTCCAGGGAACCCGTACATTTCGTTACCGTCTCTACGTGGACCCCTGGAGACGGTTGTCCTGCTGAGTCTGCCCCCTCTGCCTCGGCTCTTTAGAGGCTCTAATCCAGACGGGTCAGAACCTCTCTGAACGGAGCCTTGGGGGGGGGGGGGACAAACAGCTGCAGGTCCCTGTGAGGACACCTGGGACCTGCAGCTGTCCACGACAGTTTAAAAAGCTAAGGTCTAAGCTGCTGTGGCTGCAGGGTTCAGTGTGTTTACCTTGACGGATGGCTGGAGTGTTGGACTGTACCTGACCTCTGACCTCTGACAGAAACCCTCCATGTCGGGTCGCCTACTTTACAGACTGAGACCTGGGTTTCCCCCTGAAGTGAAACGACACCCAGCTGTGGTACCGCCACCAGTTAAGGTGGCAGCCGGGATTTAAACCCACAACCTTCTTGTTGCAAGGCAGCAGGGAGATTGCTGGACCTTCTCCTGACTGGACCTTCGGTTCCTCTGCGTCCACCCAGCACCAGCTGAAGGGTGGGAAAACTTCCTGGTTTCAGCTGACTCTATGCTTTAGGGCGCATGGATCCGCTGGTTCTGCCCAGAACTTCTTCATCCGGGCAGATCCGGTTCCGGTCTAAAGGAACGGTTCCGGATCAAAGTGGGCTTACGTTTCCTCCTCAGGTACGTCAGCAGCGTTGTCTCAGGGTCAGGGTTCCTCTCAACGATCTGCAAGAGGAAAGTCTCTGTTAGCATCCAGGCTCGGTTCTGAGGCCCAAACGGACCGGAGCACAGATGGAGAACCGGGTCAGAACTCAGGAACCCGTGTTCTGTTGGTATTTTCGCTGATGGTCCGGGGAAGTCTGAGGCTTCACGGCAGATTCAGTCACATTTCTCCCCGGATCTCCACAGATTTAACGCCACTCAGAACCATGAGCTCAGCACAAGGTTCTGATCCTCAGAACTCGGACGGGCCAGTTGGACCCGGCAGAACATTGGCATGTTCTGGTTAATCACAGACATGTTAAATACTATCAGAACCCGGATCTGATCCAGTCTTACCTTCCTTCCATTCACAAAGAAGATGAGCTCATCAGACCCGTTCCGGTTCCCAGGTCCAGTAATGGTTCTGCTGCCGGCGTCCTGCGTCTCAGACGCGGTCCGGTTCTGAGGTCCAGCCATGGTTCTGCTGACAGAGTCCTGCGCTCCTCCATGCTGCGGGCTTTTAAAGATGCTCCTGGTCCCTCCTCCTCCTCCTCCTCCTGGTCCCTCCTCCTCCTCCTCCTCCTTGTTCCTCCTCCTCTGTCCCACCAGAACCAACGGGCTGAGGCGGCGGTCCAACTGGAGCAGAACCAGGCTGTGTCCGCGGTGAGGGCGCAGAGCTCGGGCAGAACTTTGATCATAAACTTATTACACGCCTCTGCAGGCTAATCATTCACAGCCCCAGGGGTCAAAGGTCGTGAGGAAGTACAGTACAGTTACGTAACTTAGGAGGCGTGAGATCACGCTGCCGCCATGACGGGTCGGACAGAACCCCCGCCTGCTGCTAAAGTAATCACACCCTCTACTAACAAACCAGGCCTGGTGCTAAAGTTATCACCCCCTCTACCAATAGCTGGCTGTTCCCCATCAAGTGTTCATGGTACCAGACCTTAAACGTCTCTAGGAACTCCGACCCACTCAGACCCACCAGACTCTGGTGAATTCAGCCACCTTAGAGGCTTTCCCATCATTTAAATCAGAATGAAGAGCAGACTTTGACTAGACCACTCAGACACTCCCATTTTGTTTTTGGAGCAGCTGGTGTGTTCTGGGTAATTATTCTGCTGCAGAACCCAAGTGTTCTCACAACCTGGTGCTCGGAGCTTCTCCTTCAGGGTGTTCTGCCGTAGAGCAGAAGGTCCTCCAGGTCCTGGAGCAGCGATGCAGCCCAGACCATCATTCTGCCACCAGCCTGCCTGACTGTAGGCCTCCATGTTCTGGTTTCTTCCTAAAAGGTCCATTTTGGTCTGGTCAGTCCACAGGATCATTTTCTCTAAAGTCTTCAGGATCATCAGGATGTGTGAGTTTCATGGCTGCGACGCGCCGTAACATCAGACCGCGGCGGTATCAAACCTGAATGAGACGGATGGCTGCCGTCAGCTGACATCTAGAGGGTCTAGCTCTCCTGGAGCAGAAGGAGGTCATTGTGTCCCTGATTCACACGTTAAACCCTTCATTCAGTGCCTCAGCACCACAGACCCCATTCATCCTCACACCACAGCCACTCAGGCTTCATGTGACCCACAGGCCTGCAATCGATTCGATTTGGCCTCCAGAGTTTCACTCCAGAGATGTTCTGCTGCTGGTTTACATGAATATACTGGAGGAAAACATGGAGGGAGGAGGTGTTCTACTGAGGAACCAGCTGAGGAACCAGCTGAGGAACCTCAGGTGGACTACAGCCACCATGGACTCCAGCTGAATCCACAGGAACACAGAAATAAATCAACTATTAGCTAATAAACATCAGTTATCTGACGTGCTGGGAACCCAACGCCTAATTCACCCTGAATATAAAACATCTTAACCTCCTTTTCTCTACAATTATCCACACGATGGATTCATTTATTAGATTTGTAAAAACAATGATGGCAAAAACGTCCTGGGAGCTTAAACTGAGGAAAACTAAATGCCCGTAAACGTTTGCTGTTATATTAAAAAAGCACCTGGAAGGGAAACAAGTCTTCAACACATCCACACACTTCAAGTATTTTTATTTTACTGAGATATTAGATTTTAGGAACTAAAATGATACAAAATGAGACAAATTGAAACTTCCAAAGGATCACAAGCATTTCACTGAGTAGTAAACTTCCTCAGATACATTTATTCCTAACAAAGAATAAAACCCGACGGGAACCAAGGTTGTTTATGGCTTCGTCTGGTGGATCAGGTCATCAGGTGGCCCGGCGTCTCCAGAGGAAATAAAAACTGTTCCTTTGCACAACTGTGAGGTAAACAGACCAAAGGCTGCTTTTATTTTGAAAGTCTGACGTTTTCTGGCCTCTTGTTAAAGACGGAGGAGCGAGGCTGCTTTTATTTTGAAGGTCAGAGTGAGTCTCAGGAGGCCTTGACCAGGAGGAAGCCCCCGATCTCCTCCCTCAGCTTGTCCCTCTTGTTAAAGACGGAGGAGCAAGGCTTTTATTTTGAAAGTCTGACGTTTTCTGGCCTCTTGTTAAAGACGGAGGAGCGAGGCTGCTTTTATTTTGAAAGTCTGACGTTTTCTGGCCTCTTGTTAAAGACGGAGGAGCGAGGCTGCTTTTATTTTGAAAGTCTGACGTTTTCTGGCCTCTTGTTGAAGACGGAGGAGCGAGGCTGCTTTTATTTTGAAGGTCAGAGTGAGTCTCAGGAGGCCTTGACCAGGAGGAAGCCCCCGTTCTCCTCCCTCAGCTTCTCCCTCTTATTGAAGACAGAGGAGCGAGGCTTTTATTTTGAAAGTCTGACGTTTTCTGGCCTCTTGTTAAAGACGAAGGAGCGAGGCTGCTTTTATTTTGAAAGTCTGACGTTTTCTGGCCTCTTGTTGAAGACGAAGGAGCGAGGCTGCTTTTATTTTGAAGGTCAGAGTGAGTCTCAGGAGGCCTTGACCAGGAGGAAGCCCCCGTTCTCCTCCCTCAGCTTCTCCCTCTTATTGAAGACAGAGGAGCGAGGCTTTTATTTTGAAAGTCTGACGTTTTCTGGCCTCTTGTTAAAGACGAAGGAGCAAGGCTGCTTTTATTTTGAAAGTCTGACGTTTTCTGGCCTCTTGTTAAAGACAGAGGAGCGAGGCTGCTTTTATTTTGAAAGTCTGACGTTTTCTGGCCTCTTGTTAAAGACGAAGGAGCAAGGCTGCTTTTATTTTGAAAGTCTGACGTTTTCTGGCCTCTTGTTGAAGACGTAGGAGCGAGGCTGCTTTTATTTTGAAAGTCTGACGTTTTCTGGCCTCTTGTTAAAGACAGAGGAGCGAGGCTGCTTTTATTTTGAAAGTCTGACGTTTTCTGGCCTCTTGTTGAAGACGAAGGAGCGAGGCTGCTTTTATTTTGAAAGTCTGACGTTTTCTGGCCTCTTGTTAAAGACGAGGAGCGAGGCTGCTTTTATTTTGAAGGTCAGAGTGAGTCTCAGGAGGCCTTGACCAGGAGGAAGCCCCCGTTCTCCTCCCTCAGCTTCTCCCTCTTGCGGGCCTGGACCAGGCTGTAGACCACGGCGCCCAGGGTGTTCCTGTTCATGCTGAAGGCCCGCACGCCGCCACGCTCCGCGAAGCTCGACCGCTCGTCCCGGTTGCTCACAAAATACGTCCGCACCTGGAAGAGGAGACGCCTCCATCACAGGTCTGCTGGGGTGTTGCACCCTCTAGCTGGGCCCTGACTACAGGTGGGGAATCTAACTACAGACCTTTCCGTGATGCTCACTGATGCCTTTGACGTAAATGTCCCCTCTGAGCTGCCGTAGGAAGCCTCGCTCCACCAAGATGCAGCTGGTGGATTCTGGGACCTGAAATGGGATGGAGGTGATGAAGGTCAGAGGCGCCATGGCAACAGAAGCCCCTCCCACCGACAGGTGCGCTCACCTGGATCCTGCCGTTGACCCCGGTGCTCTCCATCCTGCTCGCCACGTTCACCGTGGCGCCCCAGATGTCGTACTGAGGCTTGGTGGCCCCGATCACGCCTGCGATCACCGGGCCGTGAGCGACACCTACAGGTCAGAGGTCAGAGCGCAAGGAGAGGACACGGGGTTTAAAGTTCTTAAAAAGATAAATTAGAGTCAAAATATTAAATATATCTGCATTTAAAAGTCACATATAAATACAGAAATACATTAACGTTTGGGCATTTTTCAGGCTTATCATCATTTATGCATTTAGTGTCTAGTTTTAGTCATAAATCTGCAGCTCATTCCTCATTTTCCTCCTTTTTATGCAGAACGTTTGGGCATTTTTCTCGGCCTTTGGGTCTGGGTTCCAGCTTTAGTGTGTGAGAACATTTTGGTCCGTTTTACCACTAAAGTGAGGACCTCTGGTGTGTGAGGACTAAGGAGTCAGAGCGCTTCAGGCCTCAGAGGACTCGGTCCTCAGTAGGTAAGTAAAACAGGAACGTGTGTGCCCCCCCCACCGACTCGGAGCTGGAAGCTGTTTCCGGTCTGCGTGTTGATCTGCCTCAGAGTCTCCTCCATGGCCAGGGCGAACAGCACCAGCTCGCTGAGGTGATGCCAGCCGTCCTCACAGTCCTGGACAGACACACCGTCAGCGGTCAGCTGTGACCGACCAGCACAGAGGACACAGGAGGGCGGGGCTCACCTGCCGGTCAGGTGAGAGGCCCGAGGCTGCCATGTAGGAGCTGCCGATGGTCTTGATCTTCTCCACCTCCTGGAAGTAACACTCGTCCAGCAGCTTCAGGGACACAGAGCCAGGCAGGTGAAGACCCGTGTTGGTTCAGGGAATCCGTGTGTGGGGGGCGTTACCTCATCAAAGTCGCTGATGATGTGGTTGAGGAGGCGGAGACACTCGACGTGCTGCTGGACCAGTTCCTTCTGCTCGTAGAAGTCAGAGAAGCCGGGCAGCGAGGCGAACAGGACGCCGACGCGCTGGTACGACTGGGAGTAGAGCTCCTGGCGTCAGAGCAGACAGAGCAGGAGGTTAGAGCTGATCCACGGCGTCACACCTTCCTCCAGGTGCTGCAGGGCACCTCGTTGTTGGCGTCTCTCTCCAGGAAGTGCTGAGCCACGTGAGCCGGCAGGATGTTGAGCAGCAGACACTCGTTGTGCTCCCTCTGCTCCTTCATGTCCTCCACCTCCTTCCCGGCCTGCAGGCGCCACAGGAAGTCCAGCCGCGCCATGGCCTCCAGCTACCACCGAAGAAGAAGCAGAGCTATGCGTGAGGACACTGGAGACAGAGCCCTGCTAAGCAGCCAGCTGTATGGGCCTCACCTGTCTGCTGTTGTAAAGGACGGCCACCAGAAACATCGTCATGAGAACCAGACAAACGCCCCTGCGGCACAGCTGCTGGGAGCTGACCTCAGATCAGACCAACAGGGAGGATAACGTCAGACAGCAGACTGCGCGACGCTCTCCAAACGTCCCAGAGCCCCTAAACCTACCTGTGCGTCTCCATCACATAGGTGTACAGGCTGGCGGTCAGCAGCAGGAAGGCCAGCTGCAGCATGCAGCTCAGCCTGAGGAACACCGCACAGGTAACCATGGCAACCACGGCGCTCAGCACCATGAACTGAAAGAGAGACGATGCAGTTATCAGCTCGCTGTCATGGGTTCATGTTACAGGTTTAAGTTACAGGCTAATGTTACAGGCTAATGTTACAGGTTATTGTTACAGGCTAATGTTACAGGCTAATGTTACAGGTTTAAGTTACAAGTTATTGTTACAGGATAATGTTACAGGTTAATGTCACAGGCTAATGTTACAGGTTTAAGTTACAGGCTAATGTTACAAGTTATTGTTACAGGCTAATGTTACAGGTTTAAGTTACAGGCTAATGTTACAGGCTAATGTTACAAGTTATTGTTACAGGATAATGTTACAGGCTAATGTTACAAGTTATTGTTACAGGCTAATGTTACAGGCTAATGTTACAGGTTTAAGTTACAGGCTAATGTTACAGACTAATGTTACAAGTTATTGTTACAGGATAATGTTACAGGTTTAAATTACAGGCTAATGTTACAAGTTATTGTTACAGGCTAATGTTACAGGTTTAAGTTACAGGCTAATGTTACAAGTTATTGTTACAGGCTAATGTTACAGGTTTAAGTTACAGGCTAATGTTACAGGCTAATGTTACAAGTTATTGGTACAGGCTAATGTTACAGGCTAATGTTACAAGTTATTGTTACAGTCTAATGTAACAAGTTATTGTTACAGGCTAATGTTACAGGTTTAAGTTACAGGCTAATGTTACAGACTAATGTTACAAGTTATTGTTACAGGATAATGTTACAGGTTTAAATTACAGGCTAATGTTACAAGTTATTGTTACAGGCTAATGTTACAGGTTTAAGTTACAGGCTAATGTTACAGGCTAATGTTACAAGTTATTGGTACAGGCTAATGTTACAGGCTAATGTTACAAGTTATTGTTACAGTCTAATGTAACAAGTTATTGTTACAGGCTAATGTTACAGGCTAATGTTACAGGTTTAAGTTACAGGCTAATGTTACAGGTTTAAGTTACAGGCTAATGTTACAGGATAATGTTACAGGTTTAAGTTACAGGCTAATGTTACAGGCTAATGTTACAGGCTAATGTTACAGGCTAATGTTACAAGTTATTGTTACAGGCTAATGTTACAGGTTTAAGTTACAGGCTAATGTTACAGACTAATGTTACAAGTTATTGTTACAGGTTTAAGTTACAGGCTAATGTTACAGGTTTAAGTTACAGGCTAATGTTACAGGCTAATGTTACAGGTTAATGTTACAGGCTAATGTTACAGGTTTAAGTTACAGGCTAATGTTACAGGTTTAAGTTACAGGCTAATGTTACAGGCTAATGTTACAGGTTAATGTCACAGGCTAATGTTACAGGCTAATGTTACAAGTTATTGTTACAGGCTAATGTTACAGACATTCTTTGGCTCTTCTCACAGGTTACTGATACACATCAGGGTCCCATTTTACTGTTACATGGTTCAGTTGCAGGTTATTCTTGTAGGTAGGAAAGGCAACATATGATTCTGATAAAGCAAAATAAGGGAGCTCACCTCTGGGTGGGTGCAGATGTTCATGTCTGACCATCTGGAGGGGGGCAGAGACACCAGGGGTTCAGTAACGCCGGATTCAGACCAGTCACACCACAGCTGGAAAATTAAAGAATAGTAGGACCATAGAGACGGAATTACAGAAGAAAGGAAAACCAGGAGGAAAAGATGGACATTTGGACAGGAATACCGCGCGAGGGAACGAAGGATAGAAGGAAGAGTAGAAATAAGAGGGTTAATAGGAAGGAACCATGGATAGAATAAAACAAACCAAATTAAGCCCAGAAGGAAGCAAAGAGAGAAGAAAGTAACAAAAGTGAAAGAACAACTGAAACAGATGGAGTAGAGATGTCAAGAGGAAAATAAATAATGACTGAAAGATCATAAGTAAAATGGCTATTATTATCTGAAATTGTTTACCAAACAAATGCTCAATTTATCTGCTTCAGTATCTCAACCTTTACTGAGGCAAATATGATTCAGGAATGTGAATGTAAAGTTTACTGTCACAGCAGCAGTTCCAGTTTCCCAGCAGTCCTGAACACAACCTGAAGCTAACTGCAACACATTGATGGTTGGGGCAGTAAAACTGACTGTAAACAAAATATTGAGACTTACAATGTTTACTGAGGCGATCACAGAGTTGACGGCTATGGCAGTTAGCATGAGGACTGTTCGCGCATACTTTGTTTCGTGAACCCAGCAGCAGAGAGCCTGCAGGGGGGCGGGGCAATGTTTAAACTCCTCCCCCAGAGTCAACAGCAGGAGCAGGAAGTAAACACAGCCGCTGAGAAGGAACTGCGCCGCCATCAGACACAACCTGAACATAAAGACATAACCAGGACCGATCTGGTAAACAGGGTAAATACTGAGGGTCCGCCGTTTTGCTGATGATACTGTTCTATTTAAACTAGAAGCCTGTGTGGAGCAGATGTCCACTAGATGGAAATCAAACTTTTACATGTCATTCAAAAACCTGTTCTGTATCATGGGCAGCTTTTATGTAGCTGAAAATAGGAATAATCTTGGTAAAAATGTTGCAGTAGTTTATGGCTTGGCTGGCCAAGAGTACCTTGGAGCAGGAATCAGCACCTGGACGGCCATCAGCAGTATGACCAGGATGAAGGAACAGACCATGTTAGACTTGAAGAGCTCATCTCTCATCTGAGAATACTGGAAAATAAGTAGAGTCTGATCAGTCACCTGCCCACTGCACCTGGTACTCTCACAGCCAGCAGTTACCTTTCCCTCCATCTGGGAGTCCTTGAACACCTGAGTGAAGGTGGTGATGTGCTCTTTCCTCATTCGTTCGCTGCTCCGGACCTCCATTGCCTGACAGATCCTCTTGTTCACTTCCCGTGAACCGCAGCGCTGAGCTGCGATGTGATTGGGCAGTTGGGTCAGGGAGCCATTGGTGAAAGTGGCGAGGATCTACACAGCCCAGCAAGGGACAAGAAAAACAATTATGAAGTTACGTCTGAAAGTAATTCAGATTATTTCCAAATATATTTCACATACTTACAAAATTCATCCCCAGGATGTCTCCAAACGGCAGCTCAGCACTCCACGTCGTCAGCTCATCATAACTGGGGCGCCTTGCTCTTGGGGGCTGGGCCTCCTCCCGCGTCGCTGGGCGGATCAGATATGTGTCGATGTTGTGTTTGCGTAGAAACTCGCTGCGGTCCTGGCCGTGGCCCTGTTCGGTCTGGTAGATCCCACCCAGACAGTCCAGAGTGGTCTGTGAAATGTGGACCTGCCTGAGAGAGGAGGACATCTCTTTACCTTGTGGTGGAGACATGAGCGGACCTGGTTCTGTGGCCATCTGTTCTGCTGAGGGCCAGGTGACTATGAGCGGCGTGAGTGAGGCTGACCCTGGCACTCCTGCAGCTTCCAGACAGTTGGCGATGTCAACGTCCCAGCTCCAGATGTCAAACTGCCACTTCTGGAGACCCAACACGCCACAGAGGACGGAACCTGAGTGGACACCGATTCGCATGTCCACATCCTGTTGCAGCTCCCGACGAACATACCTGTAACAAGATGCATGCATGTTACCGAGACGCTGTGCACGTGGTGTTTGGGATGTCCGTCTTCCTACCGTATGGTGCTGATCATGCTGAGGCCCATCTCCACACAGCAGCGGGCGTGTCCTCGCTGGGGCTCTGGGACTCCAGAGACACAGTAGTAACAATCGCCCAGGATCTTTATCCGCAGACACTGATGCTCCTGCACCCGCAAAGAGAAAAATTAACCTCACTCTGGATGGAAGAATGTTTGGGTTTGTTTTAGTGTTGGGAAGGATGACGGTACCTCCGCCAGCCTGTCGAAGCGTCCAAAGAGCTCGTTGAGAGTTTTAACGAGTTCCTGAGCCGAAAGAATCAAAGAGAGAGACGTGAAGCCGATGATGTCTGCAAACAGGATGCTGGACAAGCAGAGAAAAGGGTTTACTGGTGTGTCAACAGCTTAACGTCCATAAAAACGGGTTGCTGCCTATCAGAAACATGTTGGGTAACCTGACGTCCTTGTAGTGGTGGATGTAGATTTTGTGAAACTGCTGAGGCAGCAGATATTCATCAACTGCGGCCATGTCTGCAATCATCTCTAGAACCAGGAAGCGTGGTAGGATGGACATGACCAAACGCTCCTGAGAGAAGGACAAAGGCGGTGTACATGCTTGTTTTACATTGGTCACAATGTCTTTAGGTGGGAAGACTTTACCTGTCTTTGGTTCTCCCTCTCCAGTCGGACTCGTCCTTCGATACATCTTCGGGTCTCCAGAAAACTCTGCCGCTGAGTCCGGTCAGACAGGTAGTTGATGAAGATACCTGCAGTGTTCATTGCCAGGTACAACAAAGCCTTTGAGAGCACCTGTACCAAAGGAAAGATAACACAGAAGAAGAAATAGGAGGGAAAGACATTTAGGTCAAAAAGGAAAAATATATGGCAGTAAAAACTGAAGTAGTAATGTTTCCCAACCCTTCTGATGAGGAAGTGGTTGCTGTAGTGCCACCAGACATCCACTAGGAGGTGCAGAGTGGAGGTTATTGCCCCTGCAGCAATTGACCAGGGGAGGGGCAGAGTCAACAGGGTGTAGGTGGAGAACAGAGTGAAGAAGACATACCAAGAGTAATCAGTTTCACCCCAGCTGAAAACCCCAACCAACACCTGGACAGTCTGAGACAGCCAGGTGACCACCGACAGGTACCTGAGAGCGGACGGACGCGTTAGGAGAGACCTCTCTCTCTGTACCAGCAACTGGTCCTCAGATTGTTAATTTCAGGCATACCTGAGCCACTGTGGTGACGTCATCACCTCCTTCCTCGCCACGGACAGCCCACAGATCCCCGCCCACAGAAGGACCGACAGGCCGGTCAGCCAGTCACAGGCCATGCCCCCCCAGCCTGCCGGCGAGGCGACCAGAGAGACAAACAACCGGATGAAGACGTCAATAAGGTTGGTGACAACCAGAGAGGTTCTTCTCTGAGCTGAGGAAAACTGCTGGTAGGTCAGCTCCAGGTCAGGAGATCTGGTGGTTCAGATGAAAGGAGAGGTTCTAAGACGGCTTTAGGTCCCTTTACCCGGTTAATGCTGCAGTTTGTGCTTCTCTACTTGAATATGAGCTGCATCGTAGGAATGAAGACGCCTCGGACCGTAGATCCATACGACACAAAGAAGTCGGCGTCGGTGAGCAAACGTTGGGCGACTTGTGTTTGCACAGAAACCCTCTGCGTTGCTGGATGAACTCGAGCCGCAGACGAACGGCGCTTCTGCCAGAGGTTCCCCCGAGACGTCTTGTTGCGGATCTGCCTGCAGAACAACAGGAAGGACCAACTCAAGACCAAAGCGTCCACCCACGTCGTCTCTACCTGCTGGTGTACCTGTTGATGTCGGCGATGTAGGCGTCGGTGACGGTGATGCGGTGTCGGCCTCTCTCCAGCCCTCCTGCCAGCCTCAGAGAGTACAGGTTGTGCTGGTCGATGATGTTCCTTACGGCGGTCTGCCACAGCAGACGTTTCCGCCGCAGACCGTGGGCGGGGCTGATGTTGGCGCTGAAGGTGATGTCGCTGGCTTGCCTCGCTGACTCACAGTCGCCATTTGTCAACGTGGCGTGGTTGTCCGTCATGGTTCTGGCACTGCTGAGCTACGGAGCTGTGTGGAGCCAAATCAGGAAACCATAAGAACCCTGATTGGTTCCAAGTTTGAACGTTGGATGGGATTCTGCTCACATTAACCCAGATCAGGGCTTAGTTTGAGATTTTACTTCTCCAGAGATGACATCCAACTTTAGCTGTACTCCACGTGCCGCAGAGGGTTAGGATGCTAACGGCTAGATAGCTGCACCGTTCTGACTTGGGCTGTGAGTAAGAGTCATTTTTTAAACTATCACACGACGGAAACAACATAAAAATGTAGGATTTATAGAAAACTTAGTTCCTCTTTGCCCTCCTGGCTCTAACTGAAGATGCCTGGCTAGAGTCGTGGATTTGTACTTATTCAGGTTTCTGTCTCTGGACTGAAGCTAATAATGACGCTAGTGGCTGTGGAGCTGGCGGAGGCCTCCATTGACCCGTCATTGACCCGTCACTGACCCTGACGCCAGGTGAGGCCAGCGTCGTGCTGCCTCACTTTTACTCTGTTGACTGAATAGAAGCCACAGGGTTAGCATTAGCAACTAAAATCCTGTCTCTTCGTGGAGACGGATGGAAATGCTGGCCAAGCAGGAGACCAGAACAGAACCGGCGCCGTTTAGGAGGCTTCACACCAAGTATAGACAATCCTGGGATTTAAAGGGGAGCGGGTCAACGGCGACACACGAAGGTCTTTAGCTACGGGCCAGGTACCAGTACTGTGTGCTTACTGAAGGTTCTGAGATTACCGGGCCTGTACAGGCTAGGCTGGTATGTAGGTTAAGGAACTGACCTGGTTCACAGCTGAACACACCGTGGTACTCACTGGTTGCAGAACTGATCCTGTCCAGAACTTAAACAACTCCAGGACTCGGTCCGGTCGCTGGGGTCTCACCGTGTTCCTGCCTGGTGTTTCCTCGTTGCACTTGGGTCTCAGCTGTCATCCTTCTTCCTCTGTCATGTTTGTCCATCTTAGGTCCAACTCTATCTGAAGCTCGTCTCATTCAGCTCATTTTTACATATTCACGAGATCCACGGTCTCCCTCTGCCTCCAGTCTGTCCTCTAAACCGGGTCAGATCTCCGCGGACTCTGCCCATCACCTCATTCTTCATGGGCCTTCTGACGGGAGAGGCTTCTTCTGCAGGGAGCCTCCCGTCTTCACGCTGTTGGTCAGTAGATGTACCAGGACAGAGGAGAACCGGGTCCGAACGGGACGCTGCAGCAGCAGCTTGGTGTAATGAGCTGAGGTTGACCAGCAGATGTCCAAGTGCTGCCTTAATCCCATCAGGAACCCCTCGACTGGACAAAAGGCGGCTCATTAATCGGCCAGATTAACCGCGAGGCTGTGTGTGACCGTTCAGGTGCCTGATGGGATTGGCAGAACTCCAACCAGGCCAGGGTGGGGGTGTGAGCTCAGGTCGTGTGAAGGAGCTTGGTGAAAACTTCACAGATGGACAGAAACCTGAGAAGATGAGCTCTAAGTGTCTGCTGAGGGAGGTCAAGCCCTGGATGAAGGCACTGTGCTGCCACCTGGTGGCGGACCACCAGCGTCTGCAGACCTCAGCCTCAGAGACAGCGAGAACAGAGGGACAGAAGCTGTTGTCTCCAGAACTGAAGCTAAAAGCTGGTTTTCATGTCAGGCCGTCTGCTTCTGTCCATCAACTGGACCAAAAGTGGCTCCAGGCAGCTGAGGAACATCTGGTTCTGCTGCACCAAGCGGGTTTAGGTCCGGTTTTAGCAGGAAAGCTGTTAGAAAGAAGCAGGTGGAGCCGAGGGCTCTCCTGGTGTTCTGAACTCTTAATTTATAGTAAAGATAATAAAATCCACTGAAGGTACGTTAATAACCCGAGTAGAACCTAGAGTAGAACCTAGAAACAAATCCTCAACGCATGCAGTGAAAACCATCACCGATCATTTTTAATGTTCTGTGAATGAAACGCTTAAATGAAAGCCAGACCCAGACAGGAATAACTCTTTATTCCCTCCTGTGGACACGTACAGAAACATGTAAAAATAGAAAAGTGTCACCACAACATGCATCCAACGCCTGAACATGCTCAGAGGCCAAAGGTCCGTAAACAGACACGCGGTTCTGTTGGGTCCAGCCGCTGTAAACCTTGAGTGGAGTGGGAGGAACATGCGCTGCTGCGGCGAGGAGGGGAACCGGGTTCTACCGCAGCATGGAGGGAGCAAACGGACCACCTTCCTGATCAACGGTCTATCCTCAGAACCACAGGGAGAACTCTGAAGGACCGGTTCTGATCATCTCACAGTCAATGTATTCTAGTTTTACTCAGTCAGGTGGATCTGGCAGAGACAGACAGGATCCAACGTCCGGGTCTGATCCGGTGGAACCGGGTCGGCACAAATGCCCCGGAGGAAACACTGAACAACACTCTGGCAGTCGGGCGACAAACAGCCGGACCACGGTACTACACTAAAGCACTGGATCCATTCCTCAGACGTTCTGCGGTTCCTGGTTGGTTCCGGCTCCGAATGACCGCCATGCTGTCAGACAGAACTCCAGAACCGGGCTGGTTCTGGTCGGGTTGAAGCTGAATGTTTGGCCCAATGGGGAAGGAGAGAAGATTCAGCAGCGGATCACCGGTGAACCGGGCCTGTGAAGGTTCTAGTGAACCAACCAGAACACGAGCAGAACCGAGGAGATGCACCAGCTGCAGAACACAAACAGCAGAGCAGCACGAGAACAACAGGAAATGACATCTACTCCACTTCCTGTCGCTTGACAACAACTTCCTGTTCCTCCTGGGATCGGATCTGTTTTCACCTTTTTAACAATCTTCAAAGATTAAACAACAGAAAACGACTAACAACGACGACATTAAACCCAAAATAATATATTTACTATATTTACAAACGTTTTCAAAACCTGTTTCAGATTTAATATGTACAGTTTTGTAAAGAATTAAATTATTATTTACCGATATCTATTTATTGTTGTAATTCAGATTATGATTCAAATTAAATATTTGATTTGGATTTTAATAATTAAAGGGAATAAAATAAAATAATGCATTTGCTAAAAATGTTAACCCAATCTTCACATTTATGTCCTCACAAATATTGTAATTCTTAAAAGAAATTTGATTTTTAAATAATAATAATAATAATAACTATTATTATTATAATTATTAAAACAGGGGAAATTTTAAACATCCTAACAATAATTTAAAAATACAGATTTCAAAAGTAATAAATATAATAAAAAACGGAAAAAAGTAATACATTTAATTAAGATTCAAATCTTATTTAAACTTGATCATAATCTGAAAATTCAGACATTAAAAACTTTCCCAGGAATAAATAAACATTATAAATAAATATTGTCTTCATACAACTTTAGAAAATAATGAAGATTTTAAAGAAATGCGTTTTAATAACAGAGTTATATAAATAATGTAGTAAGCGGTGAATCCTGGTCGGGCCCCGGGGCCCTGACGCCCTCCTCCACCTGGACTCACCTGTTCTCAGGTAGGACTGGGGTCAAAGGTTGGCATTCAGCACAGTGGCACACACACAATAAATACCGGGGTAAACAGGAGAGAAACGTTGCGGGTTCTGGGGGTCCGCTCCGCTACTTGATGTTCTTCAGCAGCGAGGTGCGGGCGTTCACCACCGCCTTGAAGGCGTCCTCGCTGCCGGGGGCCACGCATTTGTCCGGGTGCAGCAGGACGGCCAGCTTCCTGTACGCCTTGTTCACCTCCTCCCTGGACACAGATAACCGGGTCAACGCGTTGCTCATGAACAGCAGGGCACCGGCCTCCGGACGGGTCCGGGACTCACCGCGTTGCGCCGGGCTTCACCCCCAACATGTCCCAGGAGTCTTTGCTGTTGCGGATGCGTCGGATGGTGTCAGCCTGCTCCTTGGTGAACCCCACACTGACCTCCGACACCGGCCGCTTCCCGCCGTTCTCACACATGTCCGTGATGGAGGAGAAGAAGGCCTGCAGACGAGACGAGAACACCCTCTGAACCTCTGGTGGAGTGGAACGGACCGCCGCAGCCGGGCCGGCCATTACCTGGAACATCTCGTTAATGCCCTCGCCGCTCTGGGCTGACGTCTCAAAGTAGTGAAACCCTCTGGACTCGGCCCACAGACGGCCCTCACCTTCGTCCACCACGCGCCGCTTCGTCAGGTCCACCTGAACACACCAAAGAGCCGACGAGTGCTCGCGCTCGTTAACTGACTCATTAACTGACTCCTAAAGGACTCATTAACTGACTCGTTAACTGACTCCTAAGGGAATCATTAACTGACTCGTTAAATGACTCCTAAAGGACTCATTAACTGACTCGTTAACTGACTCCTAAGGGAATCATTAACTGACTCGTCAACTGACTCCTAAAGGACTTGTTAACTAACTCATTAACTGACTCATAACAGACTTAACTGACTTGTTAACTGGCTCATTGATGGACTCATAACAGAGTTGTTAAATGCGTGGTAACTGACTCGTTAACAGACTTTTTTGTATTTTTTTTTAGATTTTTCGCGGCTCTAATGGCTTGCTTTTTAACACAGTAGGCTGACAGTAAGGGGGGTGGAAGAGGAGGAGAGACATGCGCCAAAGGACCGCGGGTCGGAGTCGAACCCAGGTCGACCGCGTCGAAGACTAAGGTCTGCATACAAGGCTCGCACTACCCGCTGTGTCACCAGCGCACGCCCTAATGCACTTGTTAACTGACTGATTCGTCAGTTAACGAATCATTAACTGATTCGTAAAACTGACCCCTAATGCACTTGTTAACTGAGTCGTTAACAGACTCGTTAATGGGCTCTTTAACTGACTCATTAACTGACTCATAACATACCTAACTGACCTGTTAACTGGCTCATTAATGGACTCATAATGGACTTGTTAACTGAGTCGTAACTGACTCATAACAGACGTGGCTGACTTGATAACTGACTCAGTAACTCATAACAGACTTAACTGACTCATTAATTGGCTCATTAATGGACTCATAATGGACTTGTTAAATGAGTCGTTAACAGACTCGTTAATGGGGTCTTTAACTGACTCATTAACTGACTCATAACATACCTAACTGACTCGTTAATTGGCTCATTAATGGACTCATAATGGACTTGTTAAATGTGTCGTAACTGACTCGTTAACAGACTTGTTAATGGGCTCTTTGACTGACTCATTAACTGACTCATAACATACCTAACTGACCTGTTAACTGGCTCATGAATGGACTCATAATGGACTTGTTAACTGAGTCGTAACTGACTCATAACAGACGTGTCTGACTTGTTAACTGACTCAGTAACTCATAACAGACTTAACTGACTCGTTAATTGGCTCATTAATGGACTCATAATGGACTTGTTAAATGAGTCATAACTGACTCGTTAATTGGCTCATTAATGGACTCATAACGGACTTGTTAAGTGAGTCGTAAATGACTCATAAGATGTGAGTCTAATACAGACGTGACTGACGCGTTAACAGACTCATAATGGACTTGTTAAATGTGTCGTAACTGACTCGTTAACAGACTTGTTAATGGGCTCTTTGACTGACTCATTAACTGACTCATAACAGACTTAACTGACTCGTTAATGGACTCTGACTGACTTGTTAATCCCTGACAATCACTGGAACCAAACTTTAACGTTCAGACTCCAGGTTACCCGTTTCAGGGTTCTTCCTGAGTTATTCTACGGGTTCTTCCTGAAGTGAAACAGCCCCGGGGCGGGTCGGAGGAACCGGACCTTGTTGGCGCAGACGATGAACACAATGCTGTCCATGTTGGCCTGAGAACCCATCTCCTGCTTCATCTCTCCCAGCCAGCTGTCCAGGGCGTCGAAGCTCTCCCTGAGGCCCACGTCGTACACCAGCAGCACCCCCTGGCTGTCTTTGTAGAACTCATTCCGGACCTGGAACAGAGAACAGAGCTGCTGCAGCGCCACCTGCTGGAAGAACCGCGGCATCACGGCAAAGATCCTGCAGAGCCTCACCTCGTAGAAGAAGGGATGTCCGGCCATGTCGAAGATGTTGACCTTGATCTCCCTGTCTCTGACCTGGACTCTGACACACAAACACACACATCAGAACTGCTAGAACCCTCCGGCTCGGAACATGAGGCGGGGGACTCACTTTGTGACTCCGTAATCGATGCCGATGGTGGCCAGGTACTTTGGGACGAACCTCTTCTCACAGTAACGCTTGATAATACAGCTCTGGAGGTCAAAGCATGTTTCTGGTTAATGTCTTTGCTTTAATCTAAGGTTGTTAGTGAGGCTCGGGGTCCAGTCACTGCTTAAAGGTGCATAGCCATGTTATTTGACTTTTAATTTATACGTCAGCAGCTCACTCTGGTTACAGTTTTTATGAAAGATTATCACGTCCTGCTGGTGTATTAGTAGTTATTTTGGTGTTTTATGCTTTGTTTTTGCTCAACTTGTTAGCAAATAAAGCCTTTTTTGTTTATTTTAATGGGAGTACGTACTGTACATGTGCAGCGGGGGATAAAACAAGGAAGCGGCTAACGGCTATTAGCATCTCCAGGCGAAATAATGAAGAAAGGTAAAAAAATACAGAAAAAACATGATTCCTGGAGGGAAAAGCCTGGAATGTCTCTGGGAATCCAGGCTGAACGTTGTTGTTCTCTGAAGCTAAACCTGCCGAGGCTCAGATGTGACAAACAGTTGACTGACGTGACTAAATGTTCTGATATGAGGCTCTTAAAGTTGCTGTAGATCGGTTTACTTAATTAATAACGTTGGTCTTCATCACGCCGAGCTGCTGCTTTACTGTGAGGCATAGCTGAGGGTCAGGCTCAGTCCAGCATTATTTTATACTGATTTATTAGTTAAGCTAATTAAGATAGTTCTGCGATACTGCCACTAGATGGCGCCTTGTCTGTTTATATCTGTTAATCACGCCCAAGAGCGAATTATCTTTCAGCTCAAAAAGGACAATCAAAACACTACCAAGATGGAGGCTTGGTGTAAATAACCCTATTTTATCATCATCAAACGGTTTTTGGTCTTTTTTTATAAGCATATCACGTGACTATGTACCTTTAACCGCCGTTTTAACCAGCCATTTTATGTCCTCTCCTCACATTATGTCCCCACCGTTAAACCACTGATACCCAAGAATCATTCGAGGAGCAAAAGGTCCCCCTAGAGTACCGACCCCTGGTTCCGAGGGACGCCTGGTCCTCAGGGACGCCTTGTCCTCAGGGACGCCTGGTCCTCACGGACCCCTGGTCCTCAGGGACGCCTGGTCCTCACGGACCCCTGGTCCTTAGGGACGCCTGGTCCTCAGGGACGCCTTGTCCTCAGGGACGCCTGGTCCTCACGGACCCCTGGTCCTTAGGGACGCCTGGTCCTCAGGGACGCCTGGTCCTCACGGACCCCTGGTCCTCAGGGACGCCTGGTCCTCAGGGACGCCTTGTCCTCAGGGACGCCTGGTCCTCACGGACCCCTGGTCCTTAGGGACGCCTGGTCCTCACGGACCCCTGGTCCTCAGGGACGCATGCCCTGTCTCTGTTCCACGTGATTGCGTGACCTCCTCTACAACCATCAGATGCAGCTGAGGCCTCTTAATAGTCCATTCATTGAAGTCGATGCAAGGAGACGCCTGAAACCTGCAGGACAGGGTCCCTGAGGGCCCCGGTTGGGACCACGGCCCTAGAGCACATAATCTGACTGGTGATGGTAAGAAACGTCAGCTGATGGATACGCACCAACAGGTTGGTGAAGCAGTGGGAGACAGCTTCTGGTTGTACCCCAATAAGTAAGCAATGAAATGGAGGACAGGGACGACGCTGAGAAAGGAAATTAAAACTCAGTAAAGGTTCTGGGCTCCTTGGTTTGGGGGAAGGCAGGAGTGCTAAACACTGACACCATGGCAGGTTCTAGGTAGAAAAATCCAGTTTACTGCAGCATTACTTCAATATAGGGACTGGAATTAAACAGACCATTTTGCTTTAAATCCTCCTTTTGGCACCTTCTTTTGATTATTGAGCCGATGTGACACGTGAATGTCTCCACTGTGAGATCAATAGAGTCTATCTTATCTTAAATATCCACTACATCAACTAACTCCTGACTTAAGCTATAATATCTATATGAGCCCTTTAATTAAGGTGGGGTGATAGCCGAATATCGTGATGGTTATCGGCCTTTTATGAAGTCCATTAAAATGTTTTTAATTTTAAACAAATAATCAGTAATAATAAAATAATGTATAATTTAAACGGAGTCTGGACTAAAGCTGTCGCTTGATCCTGAGACATGCAAGCGTCGGCAAATAGTCACAATAAAATCCAGAAGGGTTAATTATCCACCGCTGTCGGTAGTTATTGTGTCTGTTAAAATTAAATAAACCGCTAATAATGACATAAAACCGGGAGTTTAGAGCGGCTTGGGGCGGCCGGCGGAAGCGGACCAGTCCCCGTCCACATTTGGCGTAAAACAAGCAGAAGCTCCGGTACCTTTCCCACCTCGGCGTTCCCCAGGCTGATGACTTTAACCCGCAGAGACTTCTTGTTGTCTCGTCTTTTCGTCGCCGTCGTTTCCATTCCAGCTGCGGTTATTGACCGAGTTTTGGGCCGGAAATTTGTTGCTAGCTGCTGCTAGGCTACCGATGCTAACCCGCTGTTAGCAGCTAGCTGCTGCTAGGCTACCGATGCTAACCCGCTGTTAGCAGCTAGCTGCCGCTAGGCTACCGATGCTAGCCCGCTGTTAGCCACCAGCAGAAGGCCACACAGCAGTCTGACGCTGGATTAATCACCACTCATGCTGGGTTCCCCTTGATCTGAGCTGTTCGCGTCCAGCAGGCTCCCTCCCAGCTCTGATCTGAACCTTAGCTTGCTTCTGTCTGCTCCAGGGTTGGACCGGGACCAACTGGTGGGCTACTGCCACCATCTGGAGGACACCCTGGACCTGGAACAGACCCCTGAACATGCAGAGGATCTTTAAGGAACTCTGTTTTTCTGATTCAGCTCAGACAGAGAAAGCTCCACTCAGAGTGGCTCATCCCAAACATTTATTGCTGCTAATTTAGAAGCTCTCTGATAATAATGAAGGAAACTTGACTGGAAAGTTTAGTGGAAGGAGAAACTGCACAAGAACAGGGGTAGCTGCGGCCTTAATGTTAGTAAAGCGAAGGTCATTCAAGGCCTTTTATTTTTTGAATTAAAATAAGTGATTTTCTAATTTCTTGAAATGCAGCTGAGTGTCATAGAGAAATCCTCCCAGATGTTTACGCTGATTGTCTTCAGAACAATCTCTGGTCGGTTTACACGTCATTTACACGCCTTCATACCTGAACTTCACCGCTTCCTGTCTAATAAAGTCCAGTCTGAGCAATAAACAAGCTGTAATATTGGTGGAACTTTGTATAGCTTTAACTGTCCAAAGTATATCAGCTGCTGTCTGATATATCTGGGAGTAGTGATGGACTCAGACCTGAACCTCCATCTAAAGACAATCACAAAGTGGACCTTCTAGAACCTGGAGAACATTTCCAGGATTAAAGGACTGATGTCTCAGCAGGATCTGGAGAAACTAATCCATGTTTATCTTTAGTAGAACTGATCACTGCAACGATGTTTTCACAGTTCTGCCTAAAAAGTGGATCAGACAGCTGCAGCTGATCCAGAACGCTGCTGCCCGCGTCCTCACTAAGATTAAGAACGTAGAGAACATGGACCCGGTTCTGAAGTCCTCACTAAGACTAAGAACGTAGAGAACATGGACCCGGTTCTGAAGTCCTCACTAAGACTAAGAACGTAGAGAACGTGGACCCGGTTCTGAAGTCCTCACTAAGACTAAGAACCTAGAGAACATGGACCTGGTTGTGAAGTCCTCACTAAGACTAAGAACCTAGAGAACATGGACCTGGTTCTGAAGTCCTCACTAAGACTAAGAACCTAGAGAACATGGACCCGGTTCTGAAGTCCTTCCACTAAGACTAAGAACGTAGAGAACATGGACCCGGTTCTGAAGTCCTAACTAAGACTAAGAACGTAGAGAACATGGACCCGGTTCTGAAGTCCTCACTAAGACTAAGAACGTAGAGAACATGGACCCGGTTCTGAAGTCCTCACTAAGACTAAGAACGTAGAGAACATGGACCCGGTTCTGAAGTCCTCACTAAGACTAAGAACGTAGAGAACATGGACCCGGTTCTGAAGTCCTCACTAAGACTAAGAACGTAGAGAACATGGACCCGGTTCTGAAGTCCTCACTAAGACTAAGAACATAGAGAACATGGACCCGGTTCTGAAGTCCTCACTAAGACTAAGAACGTAGAGAACATGGACCCGGTTCTGAAGTCCTCACTAAGACTAAGAACGTAGAGAACATGGACCCGGTTCTGAAGTCCTCACTAAGACTAAGAACGTAGAGAACATGGACCCGGTTCTGAAGTCCTCACTAAGACTAAGAACGTAGAGAACATGGACCCGGTTCTGAAGTCCTTCCACTAAGACTAAGAACGTAGAGAACATGGACCCGGTTCTGAAGTCCTCACTAAGACTAAAAACTTAGAGAACATGGACCCGGTTCTGAAGTCCTCACTAAGACTAAGAACGTAGAGAACATGGACCCGGTTCTGAAGTCCTCACTAAGACTAAGAACGTAGAGAACATGGACCCGGTTCTGAAGTCCTCACTAAGACTAAGAATGTAGAGAACATGGACCCGGTTCTGAAGTCCTTCTACTAAGACTAAGAACGTAGAGAACATGGACCCGGTTCTGAAGTCCTTCCACTAAGACTAAGAACGTAGAGAACATGGACCCGGTTCTGAAGTCCTCACTAAGACTAAGAACGTAGAGAACATGGACCCGGTTCTGAAGTCCTTCCACTAAGACTAAGAACGTAGAGAACATGGACCTGGTTCTGAAGTTCTTCCACTAAGACTAAGAACGTAGAGAACATGGACCCAGTTCTGAAGTCCTCACTAAGACTAAGAACGTAGAGAACATGGACCCGGTTCTGAAGTCCTCACTAAGACTAAGAACGTAGAGAACATGGACCCGGTTCTGAAGTCCTTCCACTAAGACTAAGAACGTAGAGAACATGGACCCAGTTCTGAAGTCCTCACTAAGACTAAGAACGTAGAGAACATGGACCCGGTTCTGAAGTCCTTCCACTAAGACTAAGAACGTAGAGAACATGGACCCGGTTCTAAAGTCCTTCCACTAAAACAAAGAACGTAGAGAACATGGACCCAGTTCTGAAGTCCTTCCACTAAGACTAAGAAAGTAGAGAACATGGACCCGGTTCTGAAGTCCTCACTAAGACTAAGAACGTAGAGAACATGGACCCGGTTCTGAAGTCCTCACTAAGACTAAGAACGTAGAGAACGTGGACCCGGTTCTGAAGTCCTCACTAAGACTAAGAACGTAGAGAATGTGGACCCGGTTCTGAAGTCCTCACTAAGACTAAGAACGTAGAGAACATGGACCCGGTTCTGAAGTCCTCACTAAGACTAAGAACGTAGAGAACATGGACCCGGTTCTGAAGTCCTCACTAAGACTAAGAACGTAGAGAACATGGACCCGGTTCTGAAGTCCTCACTAAGACTAAGAACGTAGAGAACATGGACCCGGTTCTGAAGTCCTCACTAAGACTAAGAACGTAGAGAACATGGACCCGGTTCTGAAGTCCTTCCACTAAGACAAAGAACATAGAGAACATGGACCCGGTTCTGAAGTCCTTCCACTAAGACTAAGAACGTAGAGAACATGGACCCGGTTCTGAAGTCCTCACTAAGACTAAGAACGTAGAGAACATGGACCCGGTTCTGAAGTCCTTCCACTGGCTCCCTGGATCTCAGAGAATAGACTTTAAAATCCTTCTGTTAGTCTATAAATCCCTGAATTAGCACCTAAATCCATCACAGACTTGTTATCAGGGCATCAACCCTCCAGACCACTCAGGTCTTCTGGCTCCAGCCTGCTCTGCAGAACCAGAACCAGAACCAGACATGGAGAAGCAGCATTTAGTTCCTATGCTCCACTGATCTGGAACAAACTCCCAGAAAACTGTAAAGGTGCTGAAAGCCTGAGTTTTAAATCAAGATTAAAAACACATTTGTTTAGGATTTTGACTGTTCTAGTTAAACTGTTTCTACTGAAACATCATTAGTTCAACTTTGTAGTCCAACTGTTTTTAATGTTTGCTTTTAGTTTCTATTTTCCCATGTTTTATTTTGTTTGTACATTTTATTCCTACTTGCTTTTATTCTGTTTTATTTTCCTATATTTTAATCATGTAAAGCACTTTGCATTGTCTCTGTACTGAAATGTGCTATATAAATAAACTTGCCTTGCCTTGCTGTTAAATTAAACCATGTTTAATAAATTGATTAATTAAAAAGTAATTGAAATAAAGCTTTTGTTCAACTGAACCCCAGAAAAAGTTTACATTTCAAACAGGGAAATGTTTCAGATGTGATTTTGTTTTTGTTCCGGTTTGATATTTAGTGTTTATATTTGTCTAATTATGAACCAGGACAGTTTGTACTTTTAACATCTGCTGAGAAATCTTCTCTGGCGCCATCTGGTGGTCAGGTTCCCAAAGCAGCGGAGGCTACGCGTCATGTCTGGAGGCTCTGGTCCATCAGCTCAGGGAGATTTGTTCTAAGGTAGGAGGTAGCCACCGAGGAGGTAAACCAGGAAGACCAGCCGAGCCAGCATCTCCTTGTGATGCTGAGACGTTCCAGTCCTTCCAGCATCCACCGTGTTCTAGAGTCAACATGGTCAGGAACATCAGCCGGAACATGAGCTGTAAGTGGTTGGACAGACTGGGGCCTGAAGATGCTGGAGGTTACTGGTTCTTGACCAGGGTCCAGACCTCAGCTGGAGGTACCTGAGACGTGTTCAGGGTCTGAGGAGGGTCAGCTTGTTGGAGGATTCTTCAGTTTGTGGGATCAAATGTTATCAGTGAACAGTCCAGAGGTCCACATGAAGAGTAAAAGCTGCTCGGAGAAGAGCTGAAGGTGAAGAACAGATCTGTGGTGGATGAGAACCTCCCTGGAATCCAGCATGGAGGGTCTAAAAAGGGCTGACAGGTCAGCCAGGGTGGCTCAGCAGGTAGGTGGTCAGAAGGTTCCTGGTTCAGCGTCAAAGAGTCTTTGTTAGAGCGCTCTAAGAAAGAGTCTGACGCTGTTGCTACATGACTCTGACAAAGACTCTAAGAGACTTGGCAGAGCAGACACCAGCTGCTGAGCTCTAGAGATGCTAGGTGGACTGAAGATGAAGACGGCTGGTTCTTCTTCTTCTTCAGCAGTGGACCGCGTCTATCTGTGGACAGTCACACACAGACAGTCATCACTAAAGTGATTCAGTCTATCGGATCCGTTCACACTGCAGGGAAATGCAACCCATACCCGATCTTCTTCACTGCAGTGTCAGCGGCCCAATTCCAAAGAACTTCTTAATAGCTGTGCTGCTTTCTTCTTATCTTTTTTTCTTATCTTAACGAGACGTTGTTGAACATTTCTAGAAACTATTACACGCTGTTCACTTCTGTAAAACTCCTTCTGTTTTCTGGCGGTAGATTTAACAGTAGCATGAACAGCCACCAGGGATGGGCGATAATCGTGTGCCACATACCGTAATTTGTCATCTCGCAATAAAACGTTGATATTCGACTCACCTGCCATGCTCAAATATGCAAATCAGGTGATGATGTCATCTAGCCACTTCTAGTAATATATATCTATGTCTTATTGTCAGTTATTGTTACCTTGATAAAACCTAGAAATGATACCATTTCAGCAAAAAAATCGTAATTGAGGATTGTGAAAGGTGCCTTAGAGAGACATAGCAACTGGCCTGACAGTCGATGGTTAAAGCCTTCGTAGGCGGGGCGCCTCAGGTTCTTCAGAAGCAGGATCAGGGTTGGGTCTGTGGACACAGAAATGTGGCGGCTCAGTTCATGAAGGTGTTTTCCCATTTGGTGAGTAGTTATATGACAAGTTCATCATTTAGTGTCGCCAGTAGGTGGCACTGCGACGGTTATGTTGTATTCTTATACAGAAAAAGACAATGTTTGTTCAGACCACACTAAATGTCTCTATAGTAATAACTAAGACGTTGTCATGATTCACAGCAGCATTTCCAGGAGTATAAGCAGCTTCTTCGTTATGTCCCCTGTAAGTCCAAGCCAATGACTTTTAGGGGTCCGTTCTCATCATGCTCTTCTACTCTCTGGTGAACATGCTTCCATGTTTTCATGCCTTGTTTAACAAATGGGCCATCACTGGAAGCAGCTGCAGATGCGCACAGAACAGAAAAGGGATTGGGATTCGTCTGACTATGTCAGCCGTCTCCGGTTGGTGCCATGCTTGTTGCGAAAACCTTTGCTGGCAAGATTTGACCGAGGAACCAGGAAGCTGCCTGATCTCTAGGATGGTGGTGATGCAAGGAACCAGGAAGCCACCGGGGTACAAAAACCCAGTCAGCCAATTCCTATGGTGCTGTTAGGTCTAAATACCTAAAACATCAGACAATACAGGGAAAGAAAGGCACAAGGACAATTAATTGGTTTTACTCGCGAGGAGAGTAGGAAGAGACCGTGCAGTTACAATCTCCAACCCACTCTGCCGGTCTCAGCATTGTCCTCTCGACTTTATTACGTTTGGGGCGTCTCCCTAGTTACAGGACTGAGGCTGTACTGAAGGGTGGGGAAAGCAAGATAGTTACAGCCTCAGTTGTCAACATAGATACACAGCTGAACAATCACGTTCAGTCAGCATATAATCTTGTAGCTGAGTCTTTTTGTTTCAGGAGGCGAAGAAACAGAGTGTCTTCTATTTCTTCGCATGTACATGATTAAGCTATCATGTGAGTAATATGATTATATCAGAAGCTTACATTACTATATCATAACAAGATAACTCGGTTAATGAAGTATAAACATTTATCCCAACAGGTGCTAAAACTGAAGAACCGGACAGGAGGAACCGCCAGCGCCTGCTCAAAGTAGGACAGATATCCTAGGGTAGCTGCTAGAGGTTTTCCTCTCCACTGTCGCTTCATGCATGCTCAGTATGAGGGATTGCTGCAAAGCCATCAACAATGCAGACGACTGTCCACTGTGGCTCTACGCTCTTTCAGGAGGAGTGAATGCTGCTTGGAGAGACTTGATGCAACCTGCTGGGTTTCCTTAGAGAGGAAACTTTCTGACCAACCTGAGAGAGCTTTGAGATGACGGTAATTGAAGCTATAGAAATAAAGTTGAAATTGAAACAAATTGATCATTTTGGGCTTCTAACATTTTTTACATCACTTATTTTCAGTTATTTTTAAAAGCTTTGACATGAATTCTTCTTTTTGTGTTCAGGAAAGAAACGTGTTGTTTAGTATCGCTGTTTCAGTCGGCCAGGTTTGCTTCTACATTTATTCTAAAATGATTACATTCATCTACTATTTTCTCTGATATTCCAAAGCTATTTTAACAAACTAAAACAGAAGACTTTCTGTTCCTTTTATCATTTTTATCCCATTGTATATTATTCCCCACTGAGCCTTCATGTTATTTCTGGATTATTGATTTAATTACTGCAGTAGTCTTTCTTCATGTTATTAAACACCAGTACTAACTTTTAATAATAACAGCAATAAATTGTAGAAACAGGTAAATTGAGGTAATAATTGACTGAAATCAGTGATTATGTAAATCTTGTTTATGGGTCAACGGAACTATTCAGTGTCTGTAAATCTCCTAAACCTGGATCTGATTAGCGTGTTTTTATAATTTCTGCAGTTATAATCTCCATTACGTCATCAGCTGTTGTCATATTGTTAATAATTTTACATTTCAGAGCTTCACTCCACGTGAAAATCAGGTTAAAAAGAGGAGGAAGTTACCTGGATGTTTGATTCTTCCGTCCAATCCCGCTCAGGCTGGCAAACAGGAAGCGGAAGTGTCCAGAGGCCTTTAAACAAGAACACCTGGGAGCCGAGCTGAGGGAGAAACCAGCGCCACCAGGCGGCTCGGAGGACGCATCACACCCATCCGCCTCAATAAACCTCCATACAACTTTGCTTTGGCGCAAACCTTTATTACACCCACCAGGTGGCAGACACGAGTAAAAACTATTTATTCAAGACTCTTTTTCTCAGAAACAAGCTTTAACAGAGGCAGAACTTTCAGAACCAAGCTGGGTTTTCAGAACATTCAAACAACGGCGGAAATTCTCAGGAAAAAACTTCATTAAATCAGACACTCAAAGAAATAAAGTCAATAAAAACAAGGAGATACTGTGAGCTACATGTAGCTGCAGTACGGAACACCCATCATCCATTTTCTAATATTTAATAACATTTTCAATATTAGACGGAACATTACAAATAAAAGCATGTTTAACCCTTCATGTGCTCCTTTAATACTCAACAAACATTCTTTAAAATGGAAATATCTCAGCCTTTTACATCTGATTGCTGCTTAATTTATGCACCTGTTTATTAGATGTTTAATTTTGTCCTCTTGGGTTTCCGTATTTCTCCAACTTTAAATTTTCTCCGCATTTTACACAGAAAGACATGAGAAGCGGCTACACAGCGACTACTTTAGCATCTTATTTTACAGCCTCTTATTTACATCTGCCATGAAAATTTATCTCACAGGAAGTCCAGTTACTTCCGTTATAAGATCAGCTAAAGAGCACGTGAGAAGTTTTTAATTTCAGTTACACACTTTGTCGTGTTTATGCAAATTTAAAAAAATCTGTTACATTTCGTTATTTCCGAATGTGAAAATTTGGTGGAAACGGCTAAATTTAGCAGAATTCTGTGTTTCTGTCCATCTGGAACCGGAGCGCTTCAATCATCGACTAGCAGGAACGGTGGTTCTGAAAGGTGGTCTGTCCGGTAAAGTCGGGTCAGAACCGGAGGTCCGCGGCGCCGTTAGCGGGCCGGAAGCGGCTGCATCTGCAGGGAGTCGTAGGTGTCTCTGGTGGCCGAGCTCAGACCCTGAAACCAGGCGGCGGGTTAGTGACTCGGCTGGAGACGGCCGGTTCTGGTGGTTCTGCTGGGTTCTTACCTGGTAGACCTGCTCGTTCTTCCTCTGGCGCTGCTGAAACGACACCAGCGTTCATTAATCCCTCATCAAACCCACCGTCACCAAACCTTCATCAGACTCTCACCTCTCTCTTGACGGGAAGCTCCTTGTACGTCGGTTCTGTCCGTCTTTGCAGGCCCTAGAACCAGAACCAGAAACAGAACCCGTCACCTCAAACATACCAGAACACACGCTTACAAAGGGGTCCATACCACTCTGGTTCTGGAGACTTAGTTTGGTACCGTGTATGTGGAGTCGTCGGCCACCCTGCGGTTCTGTGAGACAGGAGGAGGACAAACATGAAGGTTCTGAGCAGAATCCGTCCAGAACCATCAGCAGAACCGTCACCAGAACCATCACTAGACACGGGCACTTACCCTGCCCCTCTCAGGGTCCGTCGTCAGGGGCTCGTAGGTGTCGGCAGAACCTCCCGCCAGACCCTGAACACAACGACCCGGTCCAGGTGAGACCACAGGTACATGAGCAGGTGTGTTAATGATGGGGGGGGGGGGGGGGGGGGGGGACTTACCGCATAGGTGGGCTCCTCGAAACCCTTCACTTTGGTTTTGAAGAACTGGAACAGAACAGAACCGGATCAACGACAGTAGGTCCAAAGTCAAGATGTTGAGCTCCAGGGGAACCAGGAGACAACGGGCCCGTCCAGGCCCGTTCTGACCACAGAACCGTCCAGGCCCGTTCTGACCACAGGACCGTCCAGGCCCGTTCTGACCACAGAACCGTCCAGGCCCGTTCTGACTAGAGAACCGTCCAGGCCCGTTCTGACCACAGAACCGTCCAGGCCCGTTCTGACCACAGGACCGTCCAGGCCCGTTCTGACTAGAGAACCGTCCAGGCCCGTTCTGACCACAGAACTGTATAGACCCGTTCTGACCACAGGACCGTCCAGGCCCGTTCTGACTAGAGACCCTACCAACGGCGGACCCACCTTCTCCTTGATGAACATGCCGGTGATGATGAGTCCGTAGAGGCCCAGGAAGCCGTCCAGGATGTAGCAGAGCTGCGGGTCAGCGATGTCCAGCGCCGCCGCTGTGGAGGTCAGAGGACACAGAACCGTCAGGGCGGGTCGGGCTGCAGCTGCAGCTGCGAGGCTGCGGTTTCCTCCGCTGCCGGGGAGCTGCGGCTCATTAACTGACAGGTGTGTGTGGTTCTGTGTGGTTCTGTGTGGGCGGCGCCGAGGCGCAGAGAGCAGAGCTTCACGTCTCTGAAACCTCAGCAGACTTTCTGCTCATCGCTGCCTTAAAGTGAAACTTTAGCACAGCAGCACGTCTGAGCAGAACCGCTTCTGGATCAGCACGTCTAAACTGGTTCTGGATCAGCACCGGGCCCGGGTTCTGGGTCTACACACGCCAGGAGGGAAGCCGGACCAGAACACCAACCCGTCAGCGGGTCTTAGATCCACCACACTACAGTCCAGTCCTGGTTTAGGGGCAGAACCACTGAGCCCAGAGTCAGGCCTGAGGTTCTGGTTCTGAACCTTAACTCCTACACGGGGAAGAAGTTAATCCAAAGCAGAACGGTTCTGACCCAATGCCTGCCAGTGATAGATACAGACCGCTGTAGACGGTATCGGTGGAGCAGTTCCCCAGAACCCGCTGAAGACTGATCGGAGAAGTTCTCCTTGGTTGACGGGTTCTGACGGGTTCTGACTCCCCTAAAATAGGTCCGACAGACGTGCTGTCAGAACCGCTGCTGCTTTCTGACCCCATGAAGCAGAAGTTCAGGAGAACCCGGACGTCTACCTCCTGGTTTCTGCTGCTGCAGGTTCTGGACCTGGAGACAAAGCGGGTCTCCTGACGGGCCAGAGGACCCGCCTCTGACAGCCGGCCTCCACCCTGGTGGTTCCAGGAACCTTCATATCTGTGATCGCTGGCCAGATACCCCCCCCCCCCCATCACCATGGCAACGCTGATGTAAACCCAGATGGTCTCTACCGGGCCGTGCGGTCCGATAAGAGCGAGCAGCAGGAAGTGCTGACGACCGCATGTTTCCACGTGTGTGAACTCCGTGTTCTGCTGCATGTGGTGAACCTCCACCCTGGTTCTGGTTCTGATGCACCGACAATCTGCCAAAAGCTGCATTTATGGGACAGAAGGAAAGGTTCTAACCTGCTGCTACGTGTGCAGAATGTTAAACTAGACCAGAACCCCCCAGCAGCAGCAGCAGTGGGTCAGAACCAGAGGCATTGATCACTAAACCAGCATTTTCATTCAGAGCGGACCCGGCTGGAGGTTCTGCTGGAGCAGGGGTCCGAGTCCCTGAGCGGTACCTGACGCTGCGTGGCTGAAAATAAAAGGTCACCATCTCTGGAATAAATGCCGATGGTTCCAGCAACTTTAAAACCAGACAGGAAATAAAGAGGAAATCACAGAAAATGTGTCGAAGCTGTAAATGTAGGAAGCAGCGAGTGAACAAACGATATTAAAGCATGAAATGGGAGGTTTAGGCTGAAGCTCTGAGGCGTGACACTTTATTATTTAGGAAATAAGGAGCTGCTTCCTACGGATGACCAGGAAGGCTTCAGCCTGTTAGCGTAGCCGATCATCAAGGAGCGGCTAGTCTACGTGCGTTCGCAGCAGAGAGGCACAAAACGAGACAGAGATAGAAATAATGCAGGTAAAAAGCAGCAGGCGTCTGGTTTTATCAGAGCAGGAGCTGCAGCTCCGTTATCTAAGCGTTCACTAAGATAAAGATCAACTTGTTTTCTTAAACAACATGGAGAAGCGAACGTTTCCATCCATCGTCCGGCAGGTTGAACCTAAAACACGACTTCTAGCCGGGCCCCTTTCTGAAATGTAAAATATAATCTGAGCTAAGATCCAAAGAAAGGAACCGGCTCTTAAAGCAGATTTTTACTTTAAGTTGTCACAAAATAAAATCAGACTTAAAACAGATTTTATTTTGTGACGACTTAAAGTAAAAATCAGACATTATGTTGATGACGTTTTGTTCTATATGAAGGTTCGTCTCTCAGAGTTATTTGGTTTTTCCCTTTGCTAATAGAATAAAATAGATTAAATAAAGCGGACCAAAGGAAAGTCAGAGGAAAATGTTCCCTCCTTGTGAACGAACACAAGAACTTCTTCTAATCATCGGACCCGACTGTTGCTTAACAAAATAAAACGGACAGCTCTTAATACGAGAAACGGACCGCTGAGAAATAAATGAAAATAGAGTTTTAGACGTAGCTGTAGTTTATAAATGCTTACAAAAATGCACAAATAAATATATTTTAAAGAGGTATAAATAAAGAAAGAAACCTGAAATTTCCCCTGATAATTCAAAAGAAAAATTTTAAAATTAAAATAATTAAGTATCTTTATGAATAGAAATTTGTGATTTTACTAGAAAATTTTACAAACGTGTTTAGTTTATAGCATAAAATCCTTTTTTCCCATTGCAATCGTTTTTTTATTATCGGTTAAATAAACATCAATATTAAGGAGATAATTAGTCATGATCAATAAGGGAGGTAAATTAAAAAATAAACAAAACAAAATAATATACAAACGTCTGCATTTATTTCTGGCATCAGGTCAGAGTTTTGGTTGAGCAAGAAAATAAATTAAAATGTTTGATATTTTATGTGGCAAAATATTCTAAAGTTTGTTTTCAGAAGTATTGATTTGCAAAACAATCATTTGTTTGGTTTCAGATTTTAAAGAAATTTAAATGATTTAAACAACGTAAAGTCTAAAGGTTTCATTTTACTGGGCTTCAGCCTGGAAAAGCACGATAAGCGGCGTGGTTGGCGTCCTGATGGTTGTTTCTTTACGTTTAATCATGACAACAGATAATTACGGCCCTGAAAGGATCTCCACGTTCTGGTTCTGCTGGGCCCGGAGAACACCATGATGGGTTTAATTACCCACGGTTCTGCTTCAGTGGAAACAGGGCCGCAGTTTCCACTGAAGCAGCACCAGCCTGAAGATCATCTGAATCATAACCATGTAAACACTCAGCGGAAACGTCCAATTTCATTCGATAATCATATTTGTTGGTGACGCATCACTCATATTGAAACGAGCAGAAGCCGTTTCCAGTCAGAGCGTTTTCCACCGCAGCAGGGATTCCCTTCACCAGAGCATCAGCTGCAGCGTTTAAAGTCAGGAGTTGAAGAAAAAGGAGAAGTTTACTGTAAGCTGAACGGCAGCAAACACTCGTCTAACTCTGACGTCAGGCTTTCACGAGTGAAAACTGAACATGAAATCACCAGAGTGGGTTTGAGCTCTTTATTACGCTGCCTATTAACACCTGCTGCCAAGCGCCTCAAAGGTTCAGCAACAACGGCTTCCTGAACGAAACGACAACTATCGGGTCTTTCTCAGCCTGTTGCACAACCTCTGACAAACATCGGGGGGTGAAGATGATTTTATCTGCCGCCGCATCAGATCTGAGCCCCTCGTCTCAGTGATGGAGCCGCTGGCAATCAAAGAAATAACGGCAGATTTCCTCCAGCGTAAAAAACAGAAAGCATCAAAATAAAGAAGACGTCTGCAGAAAAAAACAGAAAGCATCAAAATGAAGAAGATGTCTGCAGAAAAAAACAGAAAGCATCAAAATGAAGAAGATGTCTGCAGAAAAAAACAGAAAGCATCAAAATGAAGAAGACGTCTGCAGAAAAAAACAGAAAGCATTAAAATGAAGAAGATGTCTGCAGAAAAAAACAGAAAGCATCAAAATGAAGAAGACGTCTGCAGAAAGCGAGGCCGTGCAAGAGGAAGCAGAGGGAGTCGTGCTGTCCAGAAATAACAGATGGATCTACTGTCACATCTTCACATGAACATTAAACAGGAAGTTCGGCGTAATCAAGTAAAAATAGAGATTAGCTTATGGGTTCGAGCTCAGCACCGGCCCACAGATCGTCTGACTTTCCACAGAATCAGGCATGAGCGTTGATACGGGAATGTAAGATTATTCAGCTACATTTCATACAGTGAAATATGCCCCAGAAGGCATCTGGGTGTGATTTATATAACGAAGATCAAAGTGTAAAGGTGCTAAAACTCAACCTGAGATGCGTAGCGAAGAGAATCTAAACCCGCCTCAGACCCGGGGGCCAAAATAAACCTTTGTGGGGAATCTAAGCTGGAGATGTAAAGCTACTGATTGCTGCCTGAACCTTCAGACGTGTTTTCAGCGTCGGTACGAGGAGGAAAGTCAAACAGGAATCCCACAGGTTTTCTTCTGGGCCCACTTCCTCTTCAGCTCTGTGGTTGGCAGTACAGTGAGAATCTGACTAGCTTTGCCTCATTTCAACTTAAAGTCATGTACCCGACGCATTAACGCAGCTAAAACAATGTTTTCAAGCCTGAAGAGACGGGAATCCTGCTTCACCTTCTGTCCTCCTACAGCTGATGAATAAGTCAGAAAGGAAATTAACTGATATTAACGCGTCGAGCTGCTCTCAGCAGAAGCTGCTGTTCCATGTAAAAAGTTACATTAGCTGTCAGAGCTCTGCGTTGGTGCAGATGTACGCAGACGATGTGATCTTATCTTTGAAAGCTTTAAATAGGTTTCCATGACATCCGAATAAAAACCATGAAGGTTTTAAAGCATTAATTAACAGATAATTTAAAGTCCGTCTGAAAAGGGGTATCCTCAAGGATGCGTACTCGGATCACTTATCGGCATCCCAACACATTTATTTTTCTAATGTGCAAAACGGTCAAACCAAGATATTAGAAATATTTGTACTGGTTTCATAAATAATTTTAGGAATTGTCTGTGATATTTCTGACCATATCCTCAGCTGAAAGCTACAGAAAACTGACGACTTTTACAAAGTGTTTGTTCATCAAAAAGCTCCATGAAGCGCTAAAACGCTGTCCTGGATTACGGTCTGGTAGCCTTGGTGTTTGACTCTCAACGTTTAAAACACATTCAACGCCTCAGCGAGACATCCTACATCTCAGCAACATCTCCATGTCCTCCGTCCACCGCCGTCTACCCGCTGCACAGAAACGTTTGCCTGGTTTCATCATTCCACGCCTCGATTACTGAACTCCGACTAAACGCGACTAAAACCTCCAGTACATGGTTCTGCTGAGACCAGGGAAGCATGAACATCACCAGAAGCCTTCAGTCCCTCCGCCCTGCGCCTCCACCAGCTAAGCGGCCCTCTGCTGCGCCTCGTCTGCAGATCGCTCTACCAGACGCCGCAAACCGAGCGTTTCATGAAAGAACTGTAGAAGCGCTTAAATGTTCTGTCAATCTTGCTGCTTTTCTGCTTGTTTCATTTCCTCTCACTGAGATTTTAAAACGTAAAGTGCAATTTACATTTAGTAAAATGATTATTCTTATGACGCAGTAGGAACCGATGCTGGTTTAATAAAGCCTAAGAAGAATAACCGTTGGCTGCTGCTGAACTAGACCTACGGGGCTCAGAAGATGGAGGATAAATTAAAAAACTAAACCAAACGGAAAAAACGGAACAAAAAACGAACCAGGAATGTAAATGTCATAAGACGAGAAAATAAAAAGCTTATATCACAACAGCTTCTACTCTGCTGATCTACAGAGAAAAGCCAAAATCATCAGAAAAATGAGAAAAGCGTCTGAAAGAGGCTGAAGATGATGGAGGTTCTGCAGAAAACACAAAGACTCCCAGACGGGTCAAATTAGCCTTCAGATCAGAGGAAATAAGAAAAGAGCCGATAAAACGACGTCGTCACATATGAAACGTTACCTGGAGCACATTTTAATCTCCAAATCTATAATCTACGACCGATAAGAAGGAACCGAGGCCTGAACCAGGTTTCTAGGGTCTTTACTGAATGTTTTAAATCAGCTGGCTGGCAGCTGAAAGGAGTTTCCTCCGCCCGGGGGCTGGGCTCTCCCTCAGCGAAAGGCTGACGATCTCCATCCAGGAGGGGCTCGGCGTGGAGCTGCTGCTCCTCCACACCGAGAGGACGACAGCTCCTTTTTTATTGCCCAGGTCTGGTGAGCTCTGCTCCGCTTTGAGAGCGTTTCAGCAGCGCTTTTCCAGAGCCAGCCCGGTTTCTCTGGTCCGGCTCAGCAGCAGGGTCAAACCGAGCTGAACCGTTCAGTGAGAGGCGTGGAGAAACGAGGTCCAGAACCACTGAAGAGAGACATTAATATTAAGGACCCCTGTGAACAGAGTGGGTCAAACCCGAATATAATCAGATTATTTACAAACCTTGAACCACGGCTAAAGGGTAAAAGAGAAAAGAAACATTCAGCTTTCTGTACCCAGAGACGTCAGATCCACAGCTTTCATTTTTAAATTTTACCTCCAGGAGGCAGACCGTGGAGCTAGCTTAGCACGGCTGAGGCAGAAATGTCCTAAAACTGTAAATTTTACCTCAAGGAGGCAGACCGTGGAGCTAGCTTAGTAGTATGGCTGAGGCATAAATGTCCTAAAACTGTAAATTTTACCTCCAGGAGGCAGACCGTGGAGCTAGCTTAGTACGGCTGAGGCAGAAATGTCCTACAGCTGTAAATTTTACCTCCAGGAGGCAGACCGTGGAGCTAGCTTAGTACGGCTGAGGCAGAAATGTCCTACAGCTGTAAATTTTACCTCCAGGAGGCAGACCGTGGAGCTAGCTTAGTACGGCTGAGGCAGAAATGTCCTAAAACTGTAAATTTTACCTCCAGGAGGCAGACCGTGGAGCTATCTTAGTAGTACGGCTGAGGCATAAATGTCCTAAAACTGTAAATTTTACCTCCAGGAGGCAGACCGTGGAGCTAGCTTAGTACGGCTGAGGCAGAAATGTCCTACAGCTGTAAATTTTACCTCCAGGAGGCAGACCGTGGAGCTAGCTTAGTACGGCTGAGGCAGAAATGTTCTAGAACTGTAAATTTTACCTCCAGGAGGCAGACCGTGGAGCTAGCTTAGTACGGCTGAGGCAGAAATGTTCTAGAACTGTAAATTTTACCTCCAGGAGGCAGACCGTGGAGCTAGCTTAGTACGGCTGAGGCAGAAATGTACTACAGCTGTAAATTTTACCTCCAGGAGGCAGACCGTGGAGCTAGCTTAGTACGGCTGAGGCAGAAATGTTCTAGAACTGTAAATTTTACCTCCAGGAGGCAGACCGTGGAGCTAGCTTAGTAGTACGGCTGAGGCATAAATGTCCTAAAACTGTAAATTTTACCTCCAGGAGGCAGACCGTGGTGCTAGCTTAGCACGGCTGAGGCAGAGATGTCCTAAAACTGTAAATTTTACCTCCAGGAGGCAGACCGTGGAGCTAGCTTAGCACGGCTGAGGCAGAAATGTCCTAAAGCTGTAAATTTTACCTCCAGGAGGCAGACCGTGGTGCTAGCTTAGCACGGCTGAGGCAGAAATGTCCTAAAACTGTAAATTTTACCTCCAGGAGGCAGACCGTGGAGCTAGCTTAGCACGGCTGAGGCAGAAATGTCCTAAAACTGTAAATTTTACCTCCAGGAGGCAGACCGTGGAGCTAGCTTAGCACGGCTGAGGCATAAATGTCCTAAAACTGTAAATTTTACCTCCAGGAGGCAGACCGTGGCGCTAGCTTAGTACGGCTGAGGCATAAATGTCCTAAAACTGTAAATTTTACCTCCAGGAGGCAGACCGTGGCGCTAGCTTAGTACGGCTGAGGCATAAATGTCCTAAAACTGAAAATTTTACCTCCAGGAGGCAGACCGTGGTGCTAGCTTAGTACGGCTGAGGCATAAATGTCCTAAAACTGTAAATTTTACCTCCAGGAGGCAGACCGTGGCGCTAGCTTAGTACGGCTGAGGCATAAATGTCCTAAAACTGTAAATTTTACCTCCAGGAGGCAGACCGTGGCGCTAGCTTAGTACGGCTGAGGCATAAATGTCCTAAAACTGTAAATTTTACCTCCAGGAGGCAGACCGTGGAGCTAGCTTAGCACGGCTGAGGCAGAAATGTCCTAAAACTGTAAATTTTACCTCCAGGAGGCAGACCGTGGAGCTAGCTTAGTACGGCTGAGGCAGAAATGTACTACAGCTGTAAATTTTACCTCCAGGAGGCAGACCGTGGAGCTAGCTTAGTACGGCTGAGGCAGAAATGTTCTAGAACTGTAAATTTTACCTCCAGGAGGCAGACCGTGGAGCTAGCTTAGTAGTACGGCTGAGGCATAAATGTCCTAAAACTGTAAATTTTACCTCCAGGAGGCAGACCGTGGTGCTAGCTTAGCACGGCTGAGGCAGAAATGTCCTAAAACTGTAAATTTTACCTCCAGGAGGCAGACCGTGGAGCTAGCTTAGCACGGCTGAGGCAGAAATGTCCTAAAGCTGTAAATTTTACCTCCAGGAGGCAGACCGTGGTGCTAGCTTAGCACGGCTGAGGCAGAAATGTCCTAAAACTGTAAATTTTACCTCCAGGAGGCAGACCGTGGAGCTAGCTTAGCACGGCTGAGGCAGAAATGTCCTAAAACTGTAAATTTTACCTCCAGGAGGCAGACCGTGGAGCTAGCTTAGCACGGCTGAGGCATAAATGTCCTAAAACTGTAAATTTTACCTCCAGGAGGCAGACCGTGGCGCTAGCTTAGTACGGCTGAGGCATAAATGTCCTAAAACTGTAAATTTTACCTCCAGGAGGCAGACCGTGGCGCTAGCTTAGTACGGCTGAGGCATAAATGTCCTAAAACTGAAAATTTTACCTCCAGGAGGCAGACCGTGGTGCTAGCTTAGTACGGCTGAGGCATAAATGTCCTAAAACTGTAAATTTTACCTCCAGGAGGCAGACCGTGGCGCTAGCTTAGTACGGCTGAGGCATAAATGTCCTAAAACTGTAAATTTTACCTCCAGGAGGCAGACCGTGGCGCTAGCTTAGTACGGCTGAGGCATAAATGTCCTAAAACTGAAAATTTTACCTCCAGGAGGCAGACCGTGGCGCTAGCTTAGCACGGCTGAGGCAGAAATGTCCTAAAACTGTAAATTTTACCTCCAGGAGGCAGACCGTGGAGCTAGCTTAGTACGGCTGAGGCAGAAATGTACTACAGCTGTAAATTTTACCTCCAGGAGGCAGACCGTGGAGCTAGCTTAGTACGGCTGAGGCAGAAATGTTCTAGAACTGTAAATTTTACCTCCAGGAGGCAGACCGTGGAGCTAGCTTAGTAGTACGGCTGAGGCATAAATGTCCTAAAACTGTAAATTTTACCTCCAGGAGGCAGACCGTGGTGCTAGCTTAGCACGGCTGAGGCAGAAATGTCCTAAAACTGTAAATTTTACCTCCAGGAGGCAGACCGTGGAGCTAGCTTAGCATGGCTGAGGCAGAAATGTCCTAAAGCTGTAAATTTTACCTCCAGGAGGCAGACCGTGGTGCTAGCTTAGCACGGCTGAGGCAGAAATGTCCTAAAACTGTAAATTTTACCTCCAGGAGGCAGACCGTGGAGCTAGCTTAGCACGGCTGAGGCAGAAATGTCCTAAAACTGTAAATTTTACCTCCAGGAGGCAGACCGTGGAGCTAGCTTAGCACGGCTGAGGCATAAATGTCCTAAAACTGTAAATTTTACCTCCAGGAGGCAGACCGTGGCGCTAGCTTAGTACGGCTGAGGCATAAATGTCCTAAAACTGTAAATTTTACCTCCAGGAGGCAGACCGTGGCGCTAGCTTAGTACGGCTGAGGCATAAATGTCCTAAAACTGAAAATTTTACCTCCAGGAGGCAGACCGTGGTGCTAGCTTAGTACGGCTGAGGCATAAATGTCCTAAAACTGTAAATTTTACCTCCAGGAGGCAGACCGTGGCGCTAGCTTAGTACGGCTGAGGCATAAATGTCCTAAAACTGAAAATTTTACCTCCAGGAGGCAGACCGTGGCGCTAGCTTAGTACGGCTGAGGCATAAATGTCCTAAAAGTGAAAATTTTACCTCCAGGAGGCAGACCGTGGTGCTAGCTTAGTACGGCTGAGGCATAAATGTCCTAAAACTGTAAATTTTACCTCCAGGAGGCAGACCGTGGCGCTAGCTTAGTACGGCTGAGGCATAAATGTCCTAAAACTGAAAATTTTACCTCCAGGAGGCAGACCGTGGCGCTAGCTTAGTACGGCTGAGGCATAAATGTCCTAAAAGTGAAAATTTTACCTCCAGGAGGCAGACCGTGGTGCTAGCTTAGTACGGCTGAGGCATAAATGTCCTAAAACTGTAAATTTTACCTCCAGGAGGCAGACCGTGGCGCTAGCTTAGTACGGCTGAGGCATAAATGTCCTAAAACTGTAAATTTTACCTCCAGGAGGCAGACCGTGGCGCTAGCTTAGTACGGCTGAGGCATAAATGTCCTAAAACTGAAAATTTTACCTCCAGGAGGCAGACCGTGGTGCTAGCTTAGTACGGCTGAGGCATAAATGTCCTAAAACTGTAAATTTTACCTCCAGGAGGCAGACCGTGGAGCTAGCTTAGTAGTACGGCTGAGGCATAAATGTCCTAAAACTGTAAATTTTACCTCCAGGAGGCAGACCGTGGTGCTAGCTTAGCACGGCTGAGGCAGAAATGTCCTAAAACTGTAAATTTTACCTCCAGGAGGCAGACCGTGGAGCTAGCTTAGCATGGCTGAGGCAGAAATGTCCTAAAGCTGTAAATTTTACCTCCAGGAGGCAGACCGTGGTGCTAGCTTAGCACGGCTGAGGCAGAAATGTCCTAAAACTGTAAATTTTACCTCCAGGAGGCAGACCGTGGAGCTAGCTTAGCACGGCTGAGGCAGAAATGTCCTAAAACTGTAAATTTTACCTCCAGGAGGCAGACCGTGGAGCTAGCTTAGCACGGCTGAGGCATAAATGTCCTAAAACTGTAAATTTTACCTCCAGGAGGCAGACCGTGGCGCTAGCTTAGTACGGCTGAGGCATAAATGTCCTAAAACTGTAAATTTTACCTCCAGGAGGCAGACCGTGGCGCTAGCTTAGTACGGCTGAGGCATAAATGTCCTAAAACTGAAAATTTTACCTCCAGGAGGCAGACCGTGGTGCTAGCTTAGTACGGCTGAGGCATAAATGTCCTAAAACTGTAAATTTTACCTCCAGGAGGCAGACCGTGGCGCTAGCTTAGTACGGCTGAGGCATAAATGTCCTAAAACTGAAAATTTTACCTCCAGGAGGCAGACCGTGGCGCTAGCTTAGTACGGCTGAGGCATAAATGTCCTAAAAGTGAAAATTTTACCTCCAGGAGGCAGACCGTGGTGCTAGCTTAGTACGGCTGAGGCATAAATGTCCTAAAACTGTAAATTTTACCTCCAGGAGGCAGACCGTGGCGCTAGCTTAGTACGGCTGAGGCATAAATGTCCTAAAACTGTAAATTTTACCTCCAGGAGGCAGACCGTGGCGCTAGCTTAGTACGGCTGAGGCATAAATGTCCTAAAACTGAAAATTTTACCTCCAGGAGGCAGACCGTGGTGCTAGCTTAGTACGGCTGAGGCATAAATGTCCTAAAACTGTAAATTTTACCTCCAGGAGGCAGACCGTGGAGCTAGCTTAGTAGCACGGCTGAGGCAGAAATGTCCTAAAACTGTAAATTTTACCTCCAGGAGGCAGACCGTGGAGCTAGCTTAGCATGGCTGAGGCAGAAATGTCCTAAAGCTGTAAATTTTACCTCCAGGAGGCAGACCGTGGTGCTAGCTTAGCACGGCTGAGGCAGAAATGTCCTAAAACTGTAAATTTTACCTCCAGGAGGCAGACCGTGGAGCTAGCTTAGAGCGCTCCCGTCTCATAATACAGCAGTGTAGAGGAGCTTTATTTAGTTCTTTATCCTGCTGGATCATTTTATCCTGAAAAATATCCATCAATGCATAAACAATCTACAGATTATTTGTATATTTTCTTTGATTATGGTTTTATTGTGGTTTTATTTCTGTGTCAGTGTGAAAAACACTGGATGTGGGGTCTGGGCGGTCGGAGGGGTTGAAGACACCACCAGGAGAAGTTTCCCTCTGCCAGGCATGTCCAGGCCCGCTGAAACCCAAACTACGCCACGTTAAGGCGAACTGGACTGAACCGGGCCAAAGCTGGGTCAGTGGAAATGGGGCTAACGTCTGTCCCCTGGCCTAGGAACGCCCCGGGGTTCCCCCACAGGAGCTAGAGGAGGCGTCCCTCCTGAGGCTGTGATGTTTTGAGATGTTCTGTAGAGCAGGACGGGTCGAGAGCCGTGAAAGCCTGTTCCAGATAGACTTCTACGTCTGGGGAATGTCCAGAACCACCAGCTGGGTCCCATGTGACCCAGGACAGTGGCCTCTGGGTCCATAAGGTGCATATGTCAGAAGGTCCGCTCAGCAGCAATGGACGATGAAAGGACAAAAAGTCAACTTTGGTAGGACTCAACGGACTCCCTGGTCCACCTTCAGGCTTTTCAGAACAACGTTCTCCCAGTGAGGGACCAAGAAGAACTCAGTTCCAACATGGCAGCTCTGGATGCTCCTCTAGATGTTCCAGCTGACTGGTCTTCACACCATCTACTGCAAAATTCTGCATTTCTGGTAAAGTGGGTGACCCTACCAAGACATGGACGTCCACCTAAAGTCACATGATAGGAAAAGCAGCCAGGACCATGGTAGCTCTGGAGGAGCTGCAGAGATCCACAGCTCAGGTGGAGAATATTAGCTAGTCGTGGACTCTGTTAACCTGACCTTCATGGAAGAGCGGAGAGAAGAAGTCCTGTTTGCAGTTGCAAATGTGGAGAACAAACGTGAATTCCTCCCATCACAGTGGACCACGGTGGAGGCAGCATCATGCTGTGGGAAGCAGGTCAGAGCTCCTGCAAGATGGACGGAGCTGAATCAGGACCATCCTGAAGGAGAACCTGAGACTGGGGTGGAGGTTCTCCTTCCAGCAGGAGAACCACCCTGAACACACAGGGGTAGAACGGCCTAGTCAAAGCCCAGACCTGAGAATCTGTTGCTTGTTCTCCATCCAGCCTGACTGCCCTGTTTTATAAAGAAGTCTTCAGCCTGTAGAAGCTCAAAGCTGGTGGAGGTAGAACCCAGAAGACCTGTGGCGGTTCTACAAAGTTCTGACGCGTCTAGAAACGTAGATCTGCAGGTTGGTGAGGAGACAACGTCTGCAGGTTCAGGCTTAGACCGTCTCAGCTGTCAGAACCACGTTGCTCTCAGCTGGGTTCTCATGTAGATCAGAACCTTTGCCTGGAACCAAGAGCTGTGACATCATTGGGGCCCCGTCTCTGGTTCAGACGGCTGTAGTCTGCTGCTGGCTCCTCCTCCTCTGAGCATCTGATCTTCTCCATGAAGCCTGAGGAGCAGCTGTGGTTTCACCGTTGGCAGTTTACCCTTCAACACCTGAGGCCCCATCCAGGGCGCCTCAGCACGCCGTCAGCAGACGCTCTTTGCTCTTCTGGAAGGGGGCCAATGCACCAGCTTCTTCTGCCGGGGGCCAAAGGCTTTAGCTTATTCTTCTGGGGCCCTTATCTGCCGGCCGGGGGCCTTATCTGCCGGCCGGGGGCCTTATCTGCCGGCCGGGGGCCTCGGTGGCGGCAGCTGATGATGTGTTTCTGGCCACCATCAGCCACAGAGCAGATGTTCAGATCAGTCGCAGCTCAGAAAACCGCAGCGCTGCTTCCTGAGGGGGTTGTCGGCACCAGGTCAACTCAGTTCTGAGTGAGAGGCTGCAGCGTTTGCTCAAGGGCTCCGAAGCAGAGTCCGCTCTGGTTCTAGGGTCGCATGAACGGACCAACAGGAACTGAGGAGCAGAAAATAAACGAATCCTCTGGACGTTTATGGGTAAAATCTGTGATTAGGCAGCAGAACCCGACCTGAGGTCCGTTTAAGCTGCAGGTTCTGATCTGTCTCTGTCCCATTTCGATGACTGGACCCGAGGCCCGGCTGGAAGAGGTTCTGTTATCATCAGCAGGATAAATGTGCAGGTTATGAGACGTAGACAGTAACCATTAAAGACTTTAGTTCTGCAAACCGAGCCTCTCTGGAGGACTTGGGGTCTTTACCGGGCCCGGTACCGCATGGACCGCCAGTACCTTAATATCTGAACACATTACATGTGAGTCCAACAGCTTCAGGGTTTGGTTCTGTTGAATGGTTCAGGTTCTGCCCGTTAAGCTTCAGCTTTGACTAAAGTAGACAGAACATGGACTGAATCTGAATCCGTTCTCCTCGATGGTTCTGGTGGAGCTAAAACGTTCATCAGGTGCCTTTATTGTGTAAAAACCTAGATTCTACTTTGTTGGCGGTTCTGAACGGGTTCTCCAGCCTTCTTTAAGCTGGTCTCATGTAGAACCCGTGCTGTTCTGCTTTAAACGGGTCCGGTTCAAATCAATTGAATTCATCACATTATCAATATGGCCACATTCAGAACCAACCGGACCGAACTCTGGGCAACCCAGTACAGAAAGTGGGCCCAGCAGCACCGGCATCATTAGGCCCGGCAGGTTTCAACCCTTTGGCTGTGATAATGATGTTAAAGATCCAAACTCACACTGATTATTGTGTTTGGGCCTCCAGAACCGTCAGCTCTTGGACGGTGCCGAAAGCTTCTCGCAGAACCCGTTTCACAGTCGGGTCCAGAACCAGCAGAACCTCCCTGATGCCTAACGCACACTGGTCCGTATTTTAAAGTACTGGTCCGTATTTTAAAGTACTGGTCTGTATTTTAAGGTACTAGTCCGTATTTTAAAGGTACTGGTCTGTATTTTAAAGTACTGGTCCGTATTTTAAAGTACTGGTCCGTATTTTAAGGTACTGGTTCGTATTTTAAAGTACTGGTTCGTATTTTAAGGTACTGGTCCGTATTTTAAAGTACTGGTCCGTATTTTAAGGTACTGGTTCGTATTTTAAAGTACTGGTTCGTATTTTAAAGTACTGGTCCGTATTTTAAGGTACTGGTCCGTATTTTAAGGTACTGGTTCGTATTTTAAAGTACTGGTCCGTATTTTAATAGCTAAATTCTATTTAACTTTTACACGTTTTAGGCAAATCACACCAGATACTTCCCAGTGTAATTTAGTTAGCTTTAATTAATTTATAGAGTGCCTTTATTTATAACATAAATTTGGTCCATTTGAACTAATTTAAATTAAATTTAATCTTCTAATTTTGTGCTTAGATGGGTTTTTATTTAACCGATATTAAATAATCCAAATGTGGGGTTTATTTAGACACTCGGCAGCTAATTAAATGTTTTTATTCTGCAATATTATTTTTTGTGCTACGATAATTAATGTGGGTTTAGTTTCAGACATAAATGTATAAACTGGCTGTTTAGTAATTTAGTAATGCATTATAATAAAGATCTGATGAAGTAATTAGCCGTGTGTTTTAGGTCACCTAAAGAGTCAAATATTTTGAAAAAAAAATCTATTTTAAAATATGTTTTACATTTTGACAAAAACTGTATTTGTCTGATTGTTTTCACAGGTTTATTTTAAAGATTGATGATAATAAATAAAATTACTTTTAAAAAACTAAATATCGTTCTTTAGTTTTGTGAATGCTAATTCAGTTTGCAAGCTAAAAGGCTAATCTTTAAAACATTAAAGGTAGCTAATCTCATTATTAAACGTCCATTCAGTCAAAAAATTACTAAAACAAGCAAACAAATTTGAGAAGTTTACTTTTTACATAAACAATCTTGACACCTAAGAAAATTAGCATCAAACATGGCCGCCAGAATCTGCTTTCATGTTTAAGTCAACGTTTTACGTTTTTTTTCTGCTTTGTGAAACAAGCTCTGGTTTCCTTAAATAACAAACATGTTAGAATTAAAATTTTATATATATTATTGTTTCAGTTTGTTAACTCTTATTCTGTATTAACACAGTGACCAGTTGGTTAAACGTTTTAACACATCTTGGGTTCAATTGTGAAATATGTTATTTTTTTCCAACAGTGCAATTCTGCTCTAATAAAACATTCTAGTTAAACTTTTAAAGTTTTTTAGTCATAAAGGTGACGTTACAATTGCTTTAAAATGGCAAAAACAACAACTTCTGATTTGATGAAATGCTGTTTTTAAATGAATAAAAAAGAACAGAGAAAATAAATCAGTACATAAAAAGTGCTTTTTAAATCTATTCAGATAGCATTGTTGAGATATTTATACAGTGGCTTTAGCAACTTTTAGTGACATTTATTCTCCAAAACAAAGAAGAAAAGAAGAAAAACAGAAAGTCTTTCTTTAGCTACTCGGTTGATGCTAATCCTGTTAGCTAGCTAACATGCTAATCTTTAAAACAATGTTTCTGCTGTTAAGCTTCCTTTCTGGCTTTATTCTGAGTGGACTGCAGCAGGTTTGTTCAGTCAGTCAAAGACTTAAACACCTGCAGAGTCTAGAAAAGTCACTTTTTCTTTGGTTCGGTTGGAAAAACAAAAAGTCCGCCTCAAACATGGCCGCCAGAGGCTGCGTTCACCTTCAGCTTCTTTCTGTGGTCAAAGTTAAAGGTTTTCTCTTTGTTCTGAAAACAGCCTTGTTTTCAGAGAACAAACGCATGTTTTAATAATTTGATAAGGCAAAAATAATATGTTTTTAAATATTTTTAAATGTTTTTAGCTTTTAGAAAACGTGTTTAACGTGTTTTTGGTTCATAGATCTCAGTCTAAACACAAAGAAAAGATCACAGCACATCACTTTTTACATTTCCTAATGGTCTAAAATGATAAAAACTATAAAAACTCAGTATATCATAAATTGAGTGGATTATTAGATTCTTAGATTCAACTTAATTGTCATTACCCAGGTAACGAAATGCAGTTTAGGTCTAACCAGAAGTGCAATAACAGCAAGTGCAGGATATTCAATAGTTGTTACTATAACAGAGTTTATACTATAAATTGAATAAAATTTACTATAAACTTTACTATAAAATGGATTATTTTTTGTGAACCGATGCCAGAGTTTAGGTCCTTTTCCGTCGGCCCGTTTAATTTGGACTTTTTAAAAACATCTTTTTTTTTTTTTTTTTTTTTTTGGAACCGCTTTGATAAAAAACACTTAAACTTCCTAAATCAGAAGGTTTGGACTTTCTTAGAATTAAATCAAAGCAGACTGGAATGTTGAATTCGTCTGTATGGACCGAAGGAACCAGTGATGGTTTGATTCTGGGCAAAGCGGACCATGAGTCTGAAGCGTATGAGATGAGCAGAAAGCAGGGGGAAAGTGTTCCTCTGGTGTGAGCACACCTGTCCCCAGGTGAGCGCGGCGTGGCGAGGCCTACCTGTGGAGGGCAGCAGCGAGGCGAGGACCAGGAGGCCAGGTACCCAGGTCCAGAGGGCCATGTCAACCAGTTTCTCCAGAGGCTGTAGCTTCTTCAGAGAGCTCCGAGTTGTGCAGCGGCAGCCAGAGTGACACGTCTTCCTCTGCAGAGTTGAGATGAAGTGGAACAGGAAGTGGTGAGACGCTGCAGTGCCAGGTGACACACAGCGACACACTTCTCCCACACACCCAAACGCTCTGCATGCACACGGAAACACCAATTCAGCTACAAACGGGCTCCGCTGTCACGTTTGGCCCTCAGAACTCTTTACCTGCACATCAAGAGAGCGCCGAAGGCTGCAGGGCCAGGCTGGGACGGCCCACCCTGGACCCTGCTGTGGGACGCTGGGGCCCAGGGCATGAATGAACACCTGCAGAGGTGCAGAGGCACTGCAGTCTAAAGCCTCCTCCAAGGTGTGCAGGTGAGAGGCGAGGCGTTACCTGGACAGGTAGGGTGCCGCCCTGCAGAGACCGGCCCAGCCATGATCACCTGGAGAAGTCCAGAACCACAAGTCCATCTCTGGCTGCTTTTATCAGTTTGAGTCCAGCCCTCAGGAAGCCCGGAGAACCTTAGATGATGTCATCAGGTGAGGACACCTGGTCCACACCTGTAGCACCAGTGTTGAACAGGTGTGGAGGCAGCGGACGACGCTCAGCTCCAGTTTCCAGTCTGAACTGGTTCTGCTCTGCTTCTGCTCAGCACGGCGGTGGCAGCATCATGCTGCGGGTGTAGCGCTCCACCTGGACATTCACCCACCAGCTCCACCTGGACGCCCCCCTGCTTTACTTAGCTGGATCCAGGCGCTGGTTCTGGTTCACAAAACCAGTCAGACACATTGTTTTGCTAAAAATCTTTATTCTTTCAAAAATAGATCACCTCATTTCATCATTTTCTGCATTTCTCAGTTTCCAGCGTATGAAAATATATTATTATAGCAAACAAGCTTCAACACAACATTTTATAGAATACAACTGATCATTTAGCCCTTAATGGTCAAAATAATTTGAAAATGGAGACATTTTATAAAAGGTAAAAATGCTTCTTAATACCCTCTGGTCTCTATGAACCATGGGAAATGTAGTTACTGTAAGAACCCCCAGTAAATACCATGTGGCGTGTTATAAAGAGTGCTTTCTGTGTTTCAATCTGTGATTCCCAAAGTGCAGGTTTTAATCTGAGCGCAGTGCAAAGCCTCCAGCATCAAACACACTCAAAAGGTCAAAGGTTAAAGTTCAGCATGAAGCCAGGAGAAGCAGGAGGAGAGAAACACTTTGGATGGAGCTGAGAACCTCCTGCATCCCACAGAAACTTTGGTTTGGGATGAATCTCCATGTTAAACCTGAGCAGAAATAACCAAACGGTCTAAAGTGCTTTAATGGCGTCAATGATCAGGTGTCTCCCCCCAGTGGTCAGACCGCTGTACTACACCCACCCTCTATTATTCACGTAAAAACCCGATAACTCACATTCTAACGTGTTCTGGCCTTTAAACATGCAGCTGCCATCAGAACTATTATTATTACTATTACTATTATTATTATTATTATTATTATGATGATGATGATGTAGAAGCTCTTTAATCTGATGACTCCTGATGACGCCACCTTTATGGCCCCGCCCACCCGCTCACTTTAATGCTTCAGAGCCAATTGGAGCTGATCTGCCTCGTTAAGGTCTGCGTTAACGAGCCACTGAAGGGGAACAACTGGTACAACAATTAAGAACAGAAGCAGAGAACGTCAAACAGAAGGAATCTTCATCATCATCCTCATCTTCATCACTCCGGGTTGCAGGTTGGATTCCTGAACACAAATAAGTTCATTTATTACCATTTTATCATCTGATCAACACATTTATTACGTCATAATATTCTTCTATCCTGAGAAATATCAAAAATATTTTTATTTTATATAATAATAATAAATCCTATTATATGTAAAAGGATTAATAATCAGTCAGTTTTAATTCTTAGTAGCATAATATATGATTAACTATCTTCACTGGTTGAATGTTACTATACAATTGTCTGTTATAATTAATAAGATATTAATTGACATGTATCATGAATTGGCGCTATATAAATCAAATTTTATTAATTTAATTTTTACTTATTGAAAGTCAGAATGATATCCCTATCTTCTAATCAGCAGCATATTGTTAATAACTGTTTTTATTTAGTATGATAGAATGACATTTCATTAGAATAAATCAAAATGTATCTTCATATTTTTTGAATCACTGTTTAAACATTTTATTAAATATCATCTGTATCAAATTAATTTGCTGCTAAACTGATGTCATTACAAAATGTTTGTAAAAAAACACTTTAAAACTTCTAAAAACAACATTTGATGAGTAGAAATGTTAGATTTAAAATATTAAGCTAATATGGAGATAAACACAAAGACAAAAACTTTCTAAAATTCATGAGAAACTGTTTTTTTAAAGAGTAAAAAGCATCAAAATGTTAATGCTGATTAAATGTGATAAAGCTGCTGAAAATATTCTTTAATTTAAACTATTTTAGTTCATCACAACTAAGGACTACAAGCAGCACAGGAAGGACTACAAAGACCAGCAGCCCTCACCGTCAGTGGTGCTTCCTGTGGGGCGGCGCCTGGAAATACTCGTCAGGGGTGACGGTCTTGATCCCTCCAAAATAATCCAACACCCAGACCTGAAACACAGACGGGCGTGTCAGAGGAGCCAGAGGTACGCTGTAAGCATTTTTAATGGTAGTAATAATAATAATAATAATGTTCTCCGTTATTCACCTGAAGCACAAGCTCAACTCATTTGTTATAAGATATTCAATAGATAATAATGTTGGTGTGGCTTAGCTATGACAACAGGGTGCAGGATAACTCTACGCCACTGGAGATCTCCCACTCAGCCCACTGTTAAGGAGTGGATCCAGGTTTTAGGTTCAGTGGGTCACCTGTAGGGTGACTGGGAGGGAAGACGTATTCAACGAGGCGTGGGTCTATTTCTAGTTCAATCACTGGACATGTAAGGATGTCTCCTCCTACCTACATGTTTATTAGATACAGCTGCAGGATTGGTAGACCTTATAGGGTGTTTGTTTGTGATCTATGTTATATGTTGTAGATCTGTTCTCTACATTGTTGCTGGACTGCATTTTCTTTTTACTATTTTTTTCCCCTGTTTTTCTTGATTATTTGTTTTTTTTTTAAAAAAGGGTCTGGGCAGCCACTGATAAGGGCACCCAAGATGTTTTTCTGATTCATGTAACTGTAACTTGGTAATGTGTACTTGTTTGTGTATGTCTGTCAAAAACATCAATAAAAAAAATAATAAATAATGTTCATTTATTGAACCGTCGACCCACCAAGCCCAGCCTACACTAGCCTGTTGCTCACTTCCTGGCAGGACGCAAACGCAGTGTTTTGATTGGACGATCCCAGCTCGGGGCCGCAGCATTTTGTTATTTAAACCAGGGGTCACCAGGAAGGGCTACCTGTCCTGACCTTTGACCTAAAGAGACCAAGCTCACCTTAACTCTACAGAATATCGACATGTTGTAATGTCTTTGTCGTTTTTAAATCTATGTAAATACAGGTGTGATGAAAACCTAAGAGCAACTGAATAAAAAAGCATTTTAAATGGTTGTGCTAGTTTTAGAACAGACCCCAGGTAGCCCCTAGGGTCCTGGGGGCTACCTGGGGTCTGCGGGGCCCATATTGGTGTCCCCTGCTGTAAACTATCAAAGCGCCTCCCTGGTCAGCATTCAATTCAATTCAATTCAATTCAATTTTATTTATATAGCGCCAAATCATGAAACATGTCATCTCAAGGCACTTTACAAAATCAAGTTCAATCATATTATACAGATTGGGTCAGATTATACAGATTGGTCAAAATGTCCTATATAAGGAAACCAGTTGATTGCATCAAAGTCCCGACAAGCAGCATTCACTCCTGGGGAACCGTAGAGCCACAGGGAGAGTCGTCTGCATTGTACATGGCTTTGCAGCAATCCCTCATACTGAGCAAGCAAGAAGCGACAGTGGGAAGAAAAACCACCCATTAACGGGAAAAAAAAACCTCCGGCAGAACCGGGCTCAGTATGAACGGTCATCTGCCTCGACCGACTGGGGTTACAGAAGACAGAGCAGAGACACAACAAGAGAGACAAAAAAGCACAGAAGCACACATTGATCTAGTAATCTGTTCTACATTAGATGGTAGTAACGGGTGAGCCGTCTTCTCTGGATGATGTCAAAGTTAACAGAACGCCAGACCAGGTGTACCTACTATGAAGAAAAAGAGAGAGAGCAAAAAGTTAAAAGCTGAAATGACGACAGTCATTTCAATGTAATACAATACAAAACTGGAGAACCGTAGAATGAAGAACAGTAGAAATCAGTAGAGTGAGAAAATTAGACCCTGATGTCCTCCAGTAGCCTAAGCCTATAGCAGCATAACTATAGAGGTAGCTCAGGGTAACATGAGCCACTCTAACTATAAGCTTTGTCAAAAAGGAAAGTTTTAAGATTAGTCTTAAAAATAGATAGGGTGTCTGCCTCACGGACCAAAACTGGGAGTTGGTTCCACAGGAGAGGAGCCTGATAGCTAAAGGATCTGCCTCCCATTCTACTTTTAGAGACTCTAGGAACCACCAGCAGACCTGCAGTCTGAGAGCGAAGTGCTCTGTTAGGAACATACGGAGTAATCAGAGCTCTGATATATGATGGAGCTTGATTATTAAGGGCTTTATACGTTAGAAGAAGAATTTTAAATTCTATTCTTGATTTAACAGGAAGCCAATGAAGGGAAGCTAAAATTGGAGAAATATGATCCCTCTTGTTGATTTTCATCAGAACTCTTGCCGCAGCATTTTGGATCAGCTGAAGACTTCGAACTGCATTTTGTGGACTTCCTGATAGTAAAGAATTACAATAGTCCAGCCTTGAAGTAACAAATGCATGGACTAGTTTTTCAGCATCACCCCTGGACAGAATGTTTCTAATTTTGGCGATATTCCGGAGGTGAAAAAAGGAAACTCTGGAAACCTGTTTAATATGGGATTTAAATGACATGTCTTGGTCAAAAATAACACCAAGATTTTTTACTTTATTACCAGAGGCCAAGTTAATGCCATCCAGATTCAGTGATTGATTAAGAAGTTTATTTTTTGAGGACTCTGGCCCAAAGATTACAACTTCTGTCTTGTCAGAATTTAAATGCAGGAAATTTAAAGTCATCCAGCTTTTGATGTCATCAAGACATGACTGCAGTCGAAGTAACTGATTGGATTCATCAGGATTTATGGATAAATATAGCTGAGTGTCATCAGCATAACAGTGGAAATTAATCCCATGCTGTCTGATAATTTTGCCAACCGGAAGCATATATATAGTAAATAGAATTGGTCCAAGGACTGAACCCTGTGGTACTCCACAGGTGACCCTAGAGTTTGAAGAAGATTTATTATTAACATGAACAAACTGGAATCTGTCCGACAGATAAGATTTAAACCAGCCTAATGCTTTCCCCTTAATCCCTACAGTATGCTCAAGTCTTTGTAGGAGAATAATGTGATCAACTGTGTCAAATGCAGCACTGAGATCTAACAGGACAAGTACAGACACAAGTCCATTATCTGAGGCCATGAGAATATCATTGGTGACCTTCACCAGAGCTGTTTCAGTGCTATGATGAGCTCTAAAGCCTGACTGAAACTCCTCAAGTAGGTCATTACTTTGTAAATGTTCACAAAGTTGATTAGCAACTACTTTCTCAAGAATTTTAGATAAGAAAAGAAGATTAGATATAGGTCTGTAGTTTACTAGCTCATCTTGATCAAGAGAAGGTTTCTTAAGTAAAGGTTTAATAACAGCTACTTTAAAAGCCTTTGGTACATATCCATTTACTAAGGATAGATTAATCATGTCTAAAATAGGACCACTGATCAGAGGGAATACCTCCTTAAACAACTTGGTTGGGATTGGGTCTAACATACAGGTAGAAGGTTTAGATGAAGCTAAAATTTTAGATAGCTCAGAAAGCTCTACTGCTTTTAAACAGTTCAGACACTGCGCAGGTTCTAAGGATTCCTCCAATGCTGCCTCACTTACTGAGGACGAGGTAATCATGTTTGGGAGGATGCCAATTATTTTATTTTTAATGGAATCAATTTTATTTATGAAGAATCCCATAAAATCATTACTGCTAAGAGCTAAGGGGATGGCTGGATCAACAGAGCTGTGGCTCTGGGTAAGTTTGGCAACTGTATTGAAGAGAAATCTAGGATTATTCTTATTCTCCTCAATTAATGATGAAAAATATGCTGCTCTAACTCTGCGAATGGTCTTGTTATACAACAATAGACTGTCCCTCTAGATTAGGTAGGATTCCTCTTGGTGTGTAGAGCGCCATTTTCTCTCCAATTTCCTAACATTGTGCTTCAAGGAATGCAGCTCTGAATTAAACCAAGGAGCCAGCTTCCTGTGAATAATCACCTTATTTTTCAAGGGAGCTACATTGTCTAATGCAGAACGCAATGACAAAGTCATACCGTTTACAAAGACATCTATTTGTGAATTGGAAGAAACAACATTGCTGCCATCTACAGGGCATTTCTGCAATACGGAGGATATTAAAAAGGGGACAGACTCTTTAAGTTTTGATACAGCATTATCCGATAAAGATCTACTATAATGGAACCCTCTTTTGGGGGTGGAGAACTCCGTTAGATTAAACTCAAATGTTATTAAAAAATGATCAGATAGGACAGGGTTGTGAGGAAATACTGTTAATTCTTCACAATCAATGCCATATGTCAGCACAAGGTCTAAAGTATGGAGCCAAGAGTGCGTCGGTTTATGCACATTTTGAGCAAAACCAATTGAATCTAGGATAGTTTTAAAGGCTACACTAAGGTTATCACATTCTGTGTCAACATGGATGTTAAAATCACCCACTATAATAACCTTATCAGTATTTAACACCAAATCAGATAAGAAGTCTGACAGCTGATCCAAAAACTTTCTGCAGACTTGGATATATACACACAAAGGTTTATAACAGGATTTTACTTTTTACAATATTGCTCTATAAAGAACGATCCTGTAGCACTGGTGGTCCCCACAGACTGTGTAGGGGCCTAAGAACACCGCCACGCTGCGACCGCCCTTCACAGGCCCAACGCAGACCACAGGAGAACCGGCCGTGGTCCCAGGCTGGGTGTCACAGGGAGGGAGAGCCTCCTGCTCGCCGCTCCAGCCAGCTCACCCAAGCACACAGAGGCCGAGGTTTGGCAGAGTTTGGCAGGGAAAGTTTAAAATGGGGCATTTTTAAATGTGTTTTCATTGTGTTTTAAGGTTTGACCGAGCTAACAGGCTAGCTTCTGCTAGCATTGTGGAAACCAAGCTTTGCTGATGTGGTTTGAGTGTTTTTACGGTTATAATAAACTTTATTTCCAGAAGGGTTTTATACTCAAATGGGACATTAATGTTTGTGTTGTCCGGTCCGCTCATTACGAGCGTTTAAGAGAGTTTAAAAGTCTTTTAAATTAGCGCCGAATGTCCGCTAGCATAGCGCTGTTAGCCTCCCGGATAACTTACTGCTAATAACCTAGTTAAACATAACTAGGGTTTGTTTTAAACAATGTTTGTCTCGTTTCGCTCCGCCATCGTCCTATAGCTCTATGAGCGTTATTACAGCATTAATAGGAACATTAATGTTGATTTAACGGTGTTTCGTGTAACTTTGGGATTAACCCACCAAGCTAATGACCGGCCGTCAGCCACAGCGCTCTCTAGCTTCCTAACTTACCGATTTGAGTCCAATTATTTCCTGGAGAAAGAATTATGTTAATAGAATCAAGTGTGCTAAAGGTTATTGATTTCTATTTAGCAAATCCTTCTTAAAATGTTATTTTATCCAATATGTTTTGTTTAACTGAGGATTTGCATTGGGAATGGGTTGAAAAACATACCAGATGTTCTAGATTAGTTAAGCTAATGTAACCTCATTCCACGTTCTTTAACAAGAACTTTGGTTCTCTAACTTGGATCTGGATCTGATCCGGTTCATTCCAGATGAAACCAGGCCACAGGTTCAGAGCGGTGGTGAAACCTGCGGAGCCAGACACGGTGCCCTACCTGAGAGATGTTGAACTTGGCGAAGAACCAGTTGTGGTCCGTGGGCCAGTCGATCATCTCCGGGTGCCGGCTGAACAGAGCTTTCTTGGCAAAGTCCGCCTCCGTCCCGTTCACCTGGAAGACAGCGGGTCAGGGTCATGTGACCGGGCTCCGGCAGAACACCTGGGTTTACCTGGGGGAAGGGGCGGGTACCTCGAGCACCGATCCAGACAGGATGATGTGAGCACAGAGAGGACTCTGGGGGTCGAAGCCCTGCTGTCTGCAGTAGTCTGTCTGGGCCAGGGACATGGAGAGTGAGGCCTGGGGGTTCACCTGGGGGTCAAAGGGCACAGGTCAGGAGGGGCAGGTGTACAACAGAACACCTGGAGGGACTCCTGCTGGCGTTAGCTGCTAAATTAGCATCGTAAACAGGTTTTAATCATATATTCTGATCTGTTATAAACAGCAACATTTTATAACTGGATATATCTGTATAAATTATTACACAAAGACACATTTTATATAATTATGTCTAAATAATGTGTCTAAAAATAATTAAAATAAAAGATTTTTAATATTACTCCTGCTGGCGTTAGCTGCTAAATTAGCATTGTAAACAGGTTTTAATCATATATTCTGATCTGTTATAAACAGCAACATTTTATAACTGGATATATCTGTATAAATTATTACACAAAGACACATTTTATATAATTATGTCTAAATAATGTGTCTAAAAATAATTAAAATAAAAGATTTTTAATATTACTCCTGCTGGCGTTAGCTGCTAAATTAGCATTGTAAACAGGTTTTAATCATATATTCTGATCTGTTATAAACAGAAACATTTTATGACTGGATATATCTGTATAAATTATCACACAATGACACATTTTATATAATTATGTCTAAATAATTCCTGTCATTGTAAAGATAATGAAAATAAAAGATTTTTAATATTACTCCTGCTGGCGTTAGCTGCTAAATTTTTATCTTAAACTGGTTTTAATCATATGTTCTGATCTGTTATAAACAGAAACATTTTGCAACTGGATATATCTGTATAAATTATTACACAAAGACACATTTTATATAATTATGTCTAAATAATGTGTCTAAAATTTATTAAAATAAAAGATTTTTAATATTACTCCTGCTGGCGTTAGCTGCTAAATTAGCATCTTAAACAGGTTTTAATCATATATTCTGATCTGTTATAAACAGCATAGTTTTATAACTGGATATATCTGTATAAACTATCACACAATGACACATTTTATATAATTATGTCTAAATAATTCCTGTCATTGTAAAGATAATGAAAATAAAAGATTTTTAATATTACTCCTGCTGGCGTTAGCTGCTAAATTTTTATCTTAAACTGGTTTTAATCATATATTCTGATCTGTTATAAACAGCATAATTTTATAACTGGATATATCTGTATAAACTATCACACAATGACACATTTTATATAATTATGTCTAAATAATGTGTCTAAAATTTATTAAAATAAAAGATTTTTAATATTACTCCTGCTGGCGTTAGCTGCTAAATTAGCATCTTAAACAGGTTTTAATTATATGTTCTGATCTGGTGTAAACAGCATAATTTTATAACTGGATATATCTGTATAAACTATCACACAATGACACATGTTATATAATTATGTCTCAATGTAAAAAAATAAACATTTTAAATATTTTAATATGTTTATGAACTAATATTGAAATAAAAGTTAATCGAGCACATTATTCGTTATGAAAGCGGTTATGAGAGCCGCCCGGTCACGTGACTCCGTTCCAGGCGCGTGACCGGGCTCCAAAGCGCTGCGTCACCCTCTCTAGAATCTGCTGCGTCACGCTGCAGCCTGACGTTACGTCATGTGTTTGTGCGCCGTGGGGGCCTCACCTGAAGGTCCTGCACCGACACCTCCATGCGGGTGAGGTAGAGGTAGGGCACCCCGGAGCTGGTCCCGTGGGGCCCGTCGCTCACCGAGAACACGTTGGAGAACGGCTGGCCCTCGACGGGCCGGTGGCTGGAGATGGTGGCCATGGAGGCCCAGTCACACTGGTGCGCCACGAAGCGCGCCACCCGGGCCACCTGGTCGTGAGGCGGGATCTGCAACCCGCAGGCGGGGCCGCAGGAGCCGGGGGCGAGCCAGGCGAGGCCGAGGAGGAGCAGGAGTGCAGGCCGCAGAGAGGCGTTCATGGTCGGGCTCGGTGCTGCAGGACAGTCGGTGTCTGCGAGCCGAGGACGGCTAGATATAAGCGGTGCGGGACTTTCACAATAAAAGTCCGGTTAAAGCCATAGACTTTAAGCGGACCCTTCCGGTTTTCAAAGTAAAAGCGGAATTAAGGGAGGCGTGAAAAGAGGAGCAGCAGAAATGAGTGAAAGCTGATTTAAAAGCTTTTAGCGGTTCCCTGGTTAACGTTCCCCTGGAGAACCGAAACCCAGAACGTTCCCTGGTTAACGTTCCCCTGGAGAACCAAAACCCAGAACGTTCCCTGGTTAACGTTCCCCTGGAGAACCAAAACCCAGAACGTTCCCTGGTTAACGTTCCCCTGGAGAACCAAAACCCAGCAGAACAGATCCAGATGCTTCCTTGTTCTTATCAGACGTTCCTCTGGAGGACGCTCCTTTGAAGAACCAAACACTAGCAGATCCTGGGTGCGTCCTCGTTCTTATCAGACGTTCCCGGGAGAACATTCCCCTGGTTAACGTTCCCCTGGAGAACCAAAACTCAGGAAGCTGCAATAGGATCTCAGGACGACTCCTCGTTTTAACTTCTAAATACCAGACGTTCTCCAGGTGACGTTCCCAGGAGAACGTCCTTCTGGAGAACATCTTCACAATAACCTCACATTGTCAAGACGTTCTCCAGGAGAACGTCCTGGAGAACCTCAGCTGCACGTCCTGACAATAACCTCACAGCTGCAGACGTTGCCAGGTCTGCTATAAACCAGCACTTCCACCACAAAGCAGCTCAAACGGGTTCCTTTAATCAGACTTTATTAAAAAACGCAGCAGAACGCTTCAGTTCTCCGCCGCAGCGTCATCCTCGCACACGTCACACAGGTTCTCCAGGTGAAGCCACCCCCGGCAGCCGTTGCTGCGGCACAGACAGGCCACCTCCTGGCCGGCGTCGGCGCGGTCGTCCGCTGCGTAGTTCCAGGTAAGCTCGGTGCCGGCCTTGATGACCCTGAAGGACACAGAGGAACGTCAGCACACCTGAGGGGGCGGGGCCTAGCGGGGCCCCTCCCCCCGCTGCTCACCTGCTGGTGAAGAAGGCGATAACGGGGAAGGCGGGGTCGTGGCAGTCCGTGAAGACGTTCTGGATGAAGAGGTTGGGCTGGCAGCTGTGCTGTGGGCGGAGTCAGCAGAACGTCGTTAAGGCGGGTCAGAACCGCGTCAGAGAACCGATGATTAAAGCAGCGATGAGACGCTGCACACACGCACCGTAACCTTAGAAACCGATAAAATATTTCAGACTTTATTCAGAAATGTGGTGAATCTAAAGAATAAACCCTTCCTGGCCTCAGACCTGCTACATGCATCATTTCAGCTGAATTTCCTAAATCAGAGTAAAACCAGAGAACATAGTTAATAAAAGCTGATGATTCTCAACGTTCCACAGGTGGACAAACTGTGTTGGTTCTAGAACGTCTTTAGGAAACCAGGTTCTGTTTGAAAAACAGGAAACTTCAGGGTGAAAAACAGCAACCTGTGAAAGTTATCAGCAGCTGGAGAGAAACTAGCCCAGTTGCTGATAACCAGCAGACCTGGCAACCTCCCCATCACTTCCACCTCTTCCTGTGTCAGAGTTGGTTTTACTGCTGCCGTTGACTGTAGGATGTAGTCTTGGTTGTTACTGCACCACACGACGCCACCGTGGAGCTAAATAAAACTCAACGTAACAGAAGGCAAAACAAAGACATAAAGTTATATAACATGTAAACAGCCCCTCTGGCTTTAACCTGGCATGCCTCTGTCACAGGTGCACCTGTCACAGGTGTGCCAGCAGAAGCAACATGCCCTAATTAAGTTCCTCCTTAGATTTTCAAAATAAGTGTCCCAATGACGCATAAATATCGACATAATGCAAAGGAAAATATATTAACTAAAATTATGGCAGTAAAACTCCAGCTTGCTCCAAAGTTATCAGCAACTAGAGAGAAACTCGCCCCAGGTGCTGACAACCAGCAGACCTGGCAACCTCCAGCTTGCTCTGCAGGAAAACTTAAAAAACAGCTAGTTAGCTTCTGCAAACAGAACCAGGAGAACCTCAGCAGCGCCCCCAGTGGCGGTGCCGTGCTGACCCAGAACCAGAGCCCGGGGGCCCGGTCCAGGAAGCCAAGCGCTCCGTACCGCTGCTTTAAACACAGGCGGTTCTGTCTGTGTTAAGCCTTTAAAAGCGTCGCTTCATGAATTTAAGCGGCTGCTTTGGCCAATGAGGTTGGCCCGGTGGACCAGAACCAGCAGATGACACGGTACCAGCCTCCCTCTGGACCTCGTCAGCCTGGGTCCTGGTTTCCTCTGACCTGAAACTGCCTGGTTCTGGTTCTCCTCCGCCCAGGTGAGAGGCGCGTAGCTCCGGTGGGTCACTGAGGTTCTGGCTGAGGTTCTGGCTGGTCAGGACGGACCGTAGAACCCCTGTGGTGGACTCACGTTAATGAAGCGGCCCACGTTGCCCTCCCAGGACGCGTCGATGACGCAGACGTCGTCCCCCGCCGCCGCTCGCTTTAGGCTCCGCCCCCCGTCCAGCGCCTCCATGGCCACGGTCACCCTCACCTCAGACAGCCCACCTGCTCAGAACCAGCAGAGACAGCGGGTCAGAACCGGGCCGCCGCAGACGCTACCCCCCCCCCCCTCATCATGTGGTCTGGGTTCTACCTGCTGATGGCGACGTCGGTCTGGAATCTGCGAGCGGCGCCGTCTGGACCTGATGGAGAACCACAGAAGTTACTCAGAGGACACCGGTCAGGGGTCAAAGGTCAGGGGTCAGAGGACGACAGGGGTCAAAGGACAGGGGTCAGAGGACGACATGGGTCAAAGGACAGGGGTCAGAGGACGACACGGGTCAGAGGACGACACGGGTCAGAGGACGACAGGGGTCAAAGGACAGGGGTCAGAGGACGACATGGGTCAAAGGTCAGGGGTCAGAGGACGGCATGGGTCAGAGGACAGGGGTCAGAGGACGGCGCTCCGACGCACCTGGTCCGGGTCCTGAGGCACGGCGCTGGACTCGCAGGGCTTCTGGATCACCGGCACGTGCTGCGTGGGTGAAGTCCGAGGCGAGCCGGGCAGCGCCAGCGTGTCCAGGACCGGCGCCGCCGGCCACTCCGTCACCACCTCCACCTCGTCGTCAGACGGCGGCTCCGCCCGTGCCACCTTGGCGGCCGGTGGCGCCTCGGGGCTCCGGTCCCTCTGCAGAACCACGCCTGTTCAGGGAAACAGGGTTTTAGCAGAACCACAGCCTACAGATCTCCTACGGCCCGTAAAAACGGCGAGAACTAGCAGAACAACCAGAGATGATGAGATTAATTACTCATTAACTACTAATTAATGAGTAATTAATTACTAACAGGTAAAATTAGAACCTGCTGATCATGATTTAACCATAAAACGTTCCTACAGAACCACGTCAGACCGAACCAGAACGATCCGACCTGAAATAAGCTAATTACCCCTGAAATAAGTTAATTACCCCTGAAATAAGTTAATTACCCCTGAAATAAGTTAATTACCCCTGAAATAAGATAATTACACCTGAAATAAGTTAATTACCCCTGAAATAAGATAATTACCCCTGAAATAAGTTAATTGCCAATTAAATAAGTTAATTGCCAATGAAATAAGTTAATTACCAATGAAATAAGTTAATTACCAATGAAATAAGATAATTACACCTGAAATAAGTTAATTACACCTGAAGTAAGTTAATTACACCTGAAGTAAGTTAATTACACCTGAAGTAAGTTAATTACCCCTGAAATAAGTTAACTACACCTGAAGTAAGTTAACTACACCTGAAGTAAGTTGACTACCAATGAAATAGATAAGATAGGCTTTTATTGATCTCACGTTGGAGAAATTCACTATAAATAAGATAATTACACCTGAAGTAAGTTAATTACACCTGAAGTTAGTTAATTACACCTGAAGTTAGTTAATTACACCTGAAGTAAGTTAATTACACCTGAAGTAAGTTAATTACACCTGAAGTAAGTTAACTACACCTGAAGTAAGTTAATTACACCTGAAGTAAGTTAATTACACCTGAAGTAAGTTAATTACACCTGAAGTAAGTTAACTACACCTGAAGTAAGTTGACTACCAATGAAATAGATAAGATAGGCTTTTATTGATCTCACGTTGGAGAAAATCACTATAAATAAGATAATTACACCTGAAGTAAGTTAATTACGCCTGAAGTAAGTTAATTACACCTGAAGTAAGTTAATTACACCTGAAGTAAGTTAATTACACCTCCTGCACCTGATGGCTCAGGGTTATGATGGTGAGCTGTTCTTATTTTAAGGTCAAATCCAGTAAAAAGAGACAAATTTAGGAACGTGTTCCTTTAGTTCCCTCTGTGCGGTGCAGTCAGCAGCTAATAGGAACCTTAACGAGGCCCAATTAGCCGCCCCACCTGCGTAGGTGCAGACGAAGGTGCCGCGGTCCAGGTCGTCGCGGCAGCGCACCCCCCAGCCCTGGTCCTCCGTCTGGTAGACCTGCAGCCGGACCCGCAGGCCCCTCTGGACCAGCCGGTTCTGGCAGCGGGCGCGGTCGCAGCCGCACCACGGCCCACATTCGTACAGCCTGGAGGAAGACGAGGAAGAGGAGGGTTAGCGCCGGCTCCCTGGGGGGGCGTGACGCCTCCGGCTGAGCTCGCTCACCCCGATTGGACCGGCTCCGGCAGACGCTGGTGTCTGTAGCCCCGCCCCCCCGCCGTCATGGCCGCACAGGCGCAGCCGGCGCTGCAGCCGTCGTCGCAGTCGCAGCAGGCGAGGAAGAGCGTGGGCCCGCGGGTCAGGAAGCAGCCGTGCGGCCAGCGGTCCTTCCTATAGCGGAAGTTGGCGGGCCGGGACTCGCCGTCCCCCACGCACAGCTCCACGGGCGTAGGCTCCGCCCCCCGGCTCAGGTCCGGCCGCTGTGGGGTCGGCAGAGGGGCCGACGGCGGAGCCGGGTCCAGCTGGACCAGGTGGTTGAAGGTGAAGAAGTCCACCTGGGAGGAAGAGGAGCGGGTCAGACAGCACGCCAAGCTAGCCGCGCCAAGCTAGCCGCGCCAAGCTAGCCGACCCGGCGCCGGTCCGAGGCACACCTGCAGGATGTCGTAGCTCCCCGTCGCCGTCAGGAAGCACGCCACGTCCTCGAAGCTGCGCAGGCTCTGTCCACACGGCGCCTTGTAGATGACGTCCCAGCCGTCCTCCGGGCCGTCCTCGTCCTGCCGGAACCGGATCAGCAGCGGCATGGTGGTCAGCCGCTTGAAGCCGCACAGCAGCGGCACCTTCAGGGGGTTCTGGCCGTGCAGCAGCGACCTGGACTCGGGGGTCCTGGGCGAGATGGGCAGGCAGGACTGGGAACAGACAGAGGGGTCAGGGGTCACCTGCGGGGGTGGGTCCCGGTTCTGCCGGCAGGGGCGGGCTTACCTTGCAGCAGGGGTGAGGGTGGTACTGCAGCTGGGCCGGGGCCAGAGGCGGCAGCAGCTCCTCCCTGCCAGCAGGGGGCGGCCCCCCGTTGAACAGCTGGACGGGTGCCGCCGGCAGCAGCCCCCCTGCAGACCAGAACCACACGGGTCAACCAGAACCCCGACGGCACAGACCAGTCTGGACCAGAGCCTACCTGAGCCGATGACCACCTGCACCACGGACGGGTCCGGCGACCCTGAGGGGGGGCAGTCCAGACACTCCAGCAGCTTCTGAGCCCGCACGTACTCTGAGGAACAGAACCGGCAGAACCGTCAGGAGAACGTCCGGGGCCGCCGTCCCCAGGCCTCAGGGCGGGGCGCTACCTTTATCTGTGGCGGTCCTCTTCAGCAGAACCCGCTTCAGGTGGCCCAGACACTGGAAGACCCGGGAGAAGACCTGGTCCACGTCCTTCTCCGCCCAGAAGGCCTTAGCCTTCTCTGCAGGACAGACACCAGCATTTATTCAACCGCAGGCCGGATTATTACTGTCAACCTGGATTTAGAGAGCTCTGTCTACTGCCAGGAGATTAAAGCTGGACCATCTGTGAGATTCTGGGTTAGAACCTGCATGGAGGTCAACACAGGAAGGCAGCTACCAAACCCATCCATCACGTCTAACCCTTCCAGGGTTTCCCGCAGCGCTATCTTGGCGAGGCGGCCGCCTCGCCAAACTCACGCTACCGCCTCGCCAACATTCCCAAAAAGAAAAAAAAAAAAGTGACGTTAACACGCGGTTTGTTGTTGTTGCTTTCGCGCGTGCGTGAATGAACACATGGATACCCCCCGCTCCGCGGACAACGTGTCGTCGTGTCTCCCCCCCCCCCCCCCGCTCCGCGATTCGGTCCGCGGGCAACGTGTCGTCCAACAACCCCCCCCCCCCCCCCCGCTCCGCGAGTCGGTCCGCGGACAACGTGTCGCCCCCCCCCCCCCCCCGCTCCGCGAGTCGGTCCGCGGACAACGTGTCGCCCCCCCCCCCCCCCCGCTCCGCGGACAACGTGTCGCCCCCCCCCCCCCCCCCCCGCTCCGCGAGTCGGTCCGCGGACAACGTGTCGTCCCCCCCCCCCCCCCCCCGCTCCGCGAGTCGGTCCGCGGACAACGTGTCGTCGTTGCCGCCCCCCCCCCCCCCCCGCTCCGCGATTCGGTCCGCGGGCAACGTGTCGTCCAACAACCCCCCCCCCCCCCCCGCTCCGCGAGTCGGTCCGCGGACAACGTGTCGCCCCCCCCCCCCCCCCGGCTCCGCGAGTCGGTCCGCGGACAACGTGTCGTCCCCCCCCCCCCCCCCCCGCTCCGCGAGTCGGTCCGTGGGCAACGTGTCGTCCAACAACCCCCCGCCTCGCATAACCAAATTCCTGCGGGAAACACTGCCTTCTAGTAGAGAGACCGGCCTGTTAGCATGGTCTAGTCAAGGTTCTAACCTAAATACACTGAGCGTCTAGATTAGACAACAATCTAAGAAGTTCCCCGTCCGGTCTGACTGGATTTGAGCCGTTTTACACAGAATAATGGCAGTAAACCCAGTGTAGTGCGTGGATGTGATGTGAATGGGTCCAGTGGCAATAAAAAGCTTATAAAGAACAAACAGATCTGAGGGTTTTCAGAAATAAAACAACAAGGTGTGTAATTCATCACATAGACAAGACAACTAACCGGAAACAGACCTAAAAGCATCAGAATTAGCTCCAGATGCTGGCTTTACACCCGAGGAGCTGCTGGGGACTTGCCCTAACCAACATGGCGGCCGCTAGCATCAAGCTAGAGCTGAAAATCACGGCTCTGCCGCAGAAAACGGGAGTCACGTAGCCCCACGGTGTGACCACACGTCTCCCCGCCTGGGTGTCCGTGGGCGCCACCGTGGATTCTGCGCTGGTTTAGTCTTACCCACGTCCCGTGGATCCAACACGTCCCCCATGTCCACGGACGGCTAGCAGCGCTCGGCTAGCTCCGGCTGCTGACTACCGGGACCGGACGCTAACCGGTCCCCGGGAGGCTTAGTTAAACTAGCAGAGCCACTAACCAGCGGTACCTGGTTAACCCGGAGCGGGTTAGACCCGGTTCTGCTGGTTCCGACCCACTCAGACCCAGAGAGGTTCTATTGTCCCTTAAAGTGGAAAACAGAATCGCTTATTAGACGGAGACAGACGCCTTGGTCAGATAAATGCACAATTAACGACCAGGCGTGGTTAAAATTAAGTTCAATTTAAATTAAATTAAGTTACGTTTAAATTAACCACCAGTTAAGTTAAGTTTCACTGCAAACAAGCTGCAGCACAATGACCGCATGGCGGCTGGAGCCTTCTTGGGTCCAGTGGGCTGCCGTAGGAAGGCTGGGTTTTATTCCCTGACTTGTGTCTCACAGGTCACGTTATGGTTGATGTTTCTAACTGCATCAGACGTTTCATAGCGAGGATCTTTACAAAAAACTGCCCAACATAATGACATAAAATACTGATCCACTAAATAAATATCTACAGCTACAGTCACACTGACACTTAAAAACAATACAATTTAACTCGTAAATAACTGTTAAATATCGGGAAACACGCGCGTGATCTATTTTTATAAACAATCTCAGCCATTCATTTCAAAATGTAAGTAAAAATGTAATTTCTCTGCCTGCCAGTCAAAACTCGGGGCATGGTGGCGTATCTGACCCTCGCAGTTTGCCGTACGGCTGCTTTGTTTACCAAACGCCACCATGCACGACCCTCTACGTCAGCGCTTGGGTAACGCAGTTACATATGAAGCGTAAAGCGGCAGCTACATAAGAGGACCAGATGAAGTGTTTACTCCCAGGCAGCAGCTGCACGTCACTTCCGGCTCACTTTTATAACACTTTCATAACTTCAGATGAGGAGCGGCGAGAAGACAGGTGAGAGGATTTCCCTGCCTGGCTTCAGGTCCACCTGGTGTTGTTTCATCTTATCGCTGTGACAGGATCAGATGTTAGTGGGATGTTCTTGTCTCTGGTCCACTGTGACGTGGGTTGCCACCTGTGCTGTGATGTTTCTGAGGGAACAGGTAAACAGTCTGCTCCTCCTCCCCAGGTGAAGCAAGCGTCCTGCTGTGAGATGTCTGCAGTAAGGCGGTCAGTGAGCGAGGCCTTCTGGGCCATGTGTGCTGCAGACTCCATGTCCATGCCGGTCCACTGGTACTACAACATCCAGGACATCCGCAGGGACTTTGGAGGCTGGGTGTCAGGCTTCAGCGCTCCGGCAGCCAGACACCCGTCCAGCATCCTCAGCCTGTCCAACACAGGTAACCTCACACCTGAGGACGCTGCTTCCATTGTTCACGTACGCTTTCAGTGTTTCCATGTATCCAGGCTCCGGTTCTAATCAGAGCTTTACAGCCACGGTGGACATGAATGTTTATCTGAAACCAACCACATTCAGCAGCTGTGGGCCTGGTGGTGGCAGCGTGGTGCTTTGGGCCTGGTGGTGGCAGCGTCATGCTGTGGGCCTGGTGGTGGCAGCGTCATGCTGTGGGCCTGGTGGTGGCAGCATGATGCTGTTGGGCTGGTGGTGGCAGCTGTGGGCCTGGTGGTGGCAGCGTGGTGCCGTGGGCGTGGTGGTGGCAGCGTGATGCCGTGGGCCTGGTGGTGGCAGCGTGGTGCTGTGAGCCTGGTGGTGGCAGCGTGGTGCTGTGGGCCTGGTGGTGGCAGCGTGATGCTGTGGGCGTGGTGGTGGCAGCGTGGTGCTGTGAGCCTGGTGGTGGCAGCGTGATGCTGTGGGCGTGGTGGTGGCAGCATGGTGCTGTGGGCCTGGTGGTGGCAGCATGGTGCTGTGGGCCTGGTGGTGGCAGCATGGTGCTGTGGGCCTGGTGGTGGCAGCATGGTGCTGTGGGCCTGGTGGTGGCAGCGTGGTGCTGTGGGCCTGGTGGTGGCAGCGTGGTGCTGTGAGCCTGGTGGTGGCAGCGTGGTGCTGTGAGCCTGGTGGTGGCAGCGTGGTGCTGTGAGCCTGGTGGTGGCAGCGTGGTGCTGTGGGCCTGGTGGTGGCAGCGTGATGCTGTGGGCGTGGTGGTGGCAGCATGGTGCTGTGGGTCTGGTGGTGGCAGCGTGGTGCTGTGGGCCTGGTGGTGGCAGCGTGATGCTGTGGGCCTGGTGGTGGCAGCGTGATGCTGTGGGCGTGGTGGTGGCAGCATGGTGCTGTGGGCCTGGTGGTGGCAGCGTGATGCTGTGGGCGTGGTGGTGGCAGCATGGTGCTGTGGGCCTGGTGGTGGCAGCGTGATGCTGTGGGCGTGGTGGTGGCAGCATGGTGCTGTGGGCCTGGTGGTGGCAGCGTGATGCTGTGGGCGTGGTGGTGGCAGCATGGTGCTGTGGGCCTGGTGGTGGCAGCGTGATGCTGTGGGCGTGGTGGTGGCAGCGTGGTGCTGTGGGCCTGGTGGTGGCAGCGTGATGCTGTGGGCGTGGTGGTGGCAGCATGGTGCTGTGGGCCTGGTGGTGGCAGCGTGGTGCTGTGAGCCTGGTGGTGGCAGCGTGGTGCTGTGAGCCTGGTGGTGGCAGCGTGGTGCTGTGGGCCTGGTGGTGGCAGCGTGATGCTGTGGGCGTGGTGGTGGCAGCATGGTGCTGTGGGCCTGGTGGTGGCAGCGTGATGCTGTGGGTGTGGTGGTGGCAGCGTGGTGCTGTGGGCCTGGTTCCCCACCTGTAGATGGAATAACTGTATTCCAGCAGGACGATGATCCCAAACAAACCTCCAAACGGGTTTTGAACCACAGTAAAAATTGGTGCACAGCTTAAAAGCAGGCGTGTGCCTGGAAACCAACTTGCTAAGGCACGTTTGACCAAAATCAATGTGAATAAATAATTTAGACAATGTTTGGATTAGAGGAAATCCACAATAAATTCAAACTTTTGGTGCAAGAAACCAATGGCTGAGAATATAATAAATATGAAATTCATGATGCGAGATGAATTTGACTGAAACAGTGAATTTAGACCATAAATTAATCAAAGCACGGCAATGAAGCAGATTTTTAAAGGTTTAGTTGAGCTACAGTTGGAGTTTCACTTCATTTTGTGGGTGAGAACCTGACAATGAATCGGACCAATTATAGACGACTCCATTAGTGTGGATTCCTGTATGTGACATTTATCCAGCTCACATGAAAACAATTACCTGCTCATTAGTAAATAAGCATTTGTAAATGGATGTATGAGTAGCTGTAATCCTTTCGGTGTAATCTTATTCAATATTTATTTATGTTAAATGTTTAATCAGTAATAAACAGAATAATAGAAGTTGATATAAATGTTAATGTGGAACAGAAGAGTCCCGAGAATACAGCCCTGGGGATTTAGTATCACCGTTAGCTGCTTAGCATCAGTACTACCTGCTTAGTATGAGTGCTAGCAGCTTAGCATCAGTGCTAGCTGCTTAGCATCAGTGCTGCCTGCTTAGCATCAGTGCTAGCTGTTTAGCATCAATGCTAGCTGCTTAGCATCAGCGCTACATGCTTAGCATCAGTGCTAGCTGCTTAGCATCAGTGCTGCCTGCTTAGCATCAGTGCTAGCTGTTTAGCATCAATGCTAGCTGCTTAGCATCAGCGCTACATGCTTAGCATCAGTGCTAGCTTCTTAGTATCAGTGCTAGCTGCTTAGCAACAGTGCTAGCTGCTTAGCGTCAGTGCTAGCTGCTTAGCGTCAGTGCTAGCTGCTTAGCATCAGTGCTAGCTGCTTAGCCCAGTCATGTTATAAAAACCCTCATTAATGAATGAATTCTAACATGTTTCCATCTTCCACATGCTATCATGCGCGACGTTGCAGCCGGCAGCGGGCGGACTGGCTGGTCCACTGGTGCGAGACAGGCTGATGTTGTTGGTAACGTCATCCTGCATGATAAGCTGGAACTGTGGCGGTCCTCTAATGGCTCAGTCCACTACCACCAAGGTACTGAAAACATCAGCTGTATATAATTAGTTAATTAGTTCTTTGTGACGCTCTGTGTGACAGTTAGCTCTTCCTCCCGTCTGGTTTCTGCAGGTCTTCAGGCTGGAGACAACACCCTGAACGTCCTCTGCTCCCTCAGAGTAGCTCGCACCATCGTCTCCCGCAGATTCAGCGACGTCTCCCAGCCGGAGGCTCGCGCCGCCGTGTTGTCCGACTACGTCCAGTTCCTGACCACGCCCGGCTCACACGCTGACACCTACGCAGAGTCCAACCACCGCTCGTTCTTTGCTGACTGGCAGCACAGCAGACCGACCTCTCCCAGCGAGGTAAACCCGCAGCTCCTCATCCAGCTGCTGACAGCGATCACAGCTGCTCTGATCCGGGTCTCTGTGCTCTGCAGGTCCTGACGTTCGCAGAGAAACGATCCAAACAGATGCTTAGCTCTCGGGTTGCTGACAGCCAGCTGGACGCCATCGGTTGCCTTCCCATGATCCTGCCCTTTGTCCTGTTGTCTGCTTCGGCCAATGAGGATCAAGCTGTGAGCAAACACGGATCATGTCCTTCTCCAGCCGCCCCTCAGGATCCCTCCTCGCCTTTACCTCCTTCTTTCCTCAGGTTGCAGCAGCGGTAGAGTTTGTGAAGCTCACCCATCCTCACCCCAAAGTGCCTGAGTACGTGACGATCTACAGCCGGGCGCTGCACGCCGTTCTGGGCGGGGCCAGCGTTCGCCAGCAGGCCGAGTCCGCACTGAGGAGCCTGGAGGCCTGGGACGCCTGTCAGAGCTACAGCCGCAAGGCCGCCAGGTCTGTGTGAAGCAGGCAAAACGGCTGTAGTAAGGCTGAACCCAGCAACATGCAAAGGTTTAGAACGCGTCGTCTCAAACTAAAAGAATCTGTCTTACTCTCAGGTTTTCTGCGTCTTCTGAAGAGAGGCTGAAGGTCCATCAGAGCGCTGTGAACTCCCTGGGTCTGGCCTGCTACAACAGAGGTCAGAATCTGCTCATACCAGCCCTACTTTCACTTTAGCTGACGATGCTAGCTTAATGTGAACCGTTGAACCAACAGGGGCGTTGTCCAGCTTGTTCTACCTGGCCTACGAGTTTCATGATGACCCCAAAGGAGGAATCCTGGCCAACACCAACTGTGGAGGTTGGTCCAGGTCTCACACAGCGTTGAACACCCTGATCACACAGCATGATGTAGAAACTTAAGAGTCCCAAGAACCTCGCCCTGTGGAACTCCACTTAAAAGTTCTGCTGATTTGTTCTGGTCTCCAGGTGAGAACTGCAACCGCGGGTCGGCGCTCGGGGCCCTGCTGGGGGCCGGCGCCGCCCACAGCGGTGGGGGCATCCCTCAGGAGTGGAAGGATGAGCTGAGAGATGCCCAAGAGTTCCTCCCCGACATCCTGAAGGAGATGCTGTAAGAGGAGTAGCACCCCCTGGAGGACAGGAGGAGAAGTGTTACAACGCAATGATTCCAGCACCTTTTGTTTACAATCATTATGAATTTATTTTGAACTATGGATTTCTATTTAAAAACCGGAATGCAGACATTTTTTATTCCTGAACAAAAAGCATGTAAACATTTTATTACAGCTTCATTAAATAATTATATTTATTATTTTTTGCCTTAATATGTTTCCAGTTTGAAGCCTTTCAATAAAAACAAACATGCATGTGATCAGTTAATAACAATAAAGGACAAAACGGTGGATTCCTTGTGTTTTTATTTCACATCTCAGAACAATGTGTCCTGCTAGATTTAAACTATTACTGATAAATTTATTCAATAGACTAATTAAAGTTACATTCTCCACTTTAAAGCAACGTTTTCACTCATATTTAAACAGAAAAAAATGGATAAAACCTTGTAGATGGTGTCTGAAAACTACCTCAGCTTAAAGGTCAGAGGTTATTTGAGTTTTAATTTCATAACCCGGCTGTAAAGTAACATTTTGAGATGAATTGGTGTCGTTTCAGCCTGAGAGCAGAAAAAAAGGTGGAGCTTTTAACTCGTGTTTTTCTGTTGGGGGTTTTTGTGTGTTTGTGTTTCTCTGTGAACTTTGATCAGTTTCAAACAAGCATGGCGGCCATCAGCAGACAGACGACGAGCGTCTTCTTCTTACTCCTCATCGCGGCTTCCCTCCCAGCATGCACCGGGACCCCGGGAGGTCAGTCCTGATCCTTCTTCCTCCTTCAGCTCTTCTTCATCCTGTCGTCTGGCTGTTATCAGCCATCCAGGCCCCTCAGCCTGCTTCTAGCGAGCTGCGCCTCCTACAGATTCAGGCGGATCGCTCTTAACAACATCAATGAAAATGAAGCATTACGCCAAAGTTTTGAAAAACAAAACCTTTTATTTTTATGATAGTTTTACTAAAATACTCAGTTATAATTAGTCTGTCAGGTTTTTCCTGCTTTAAACCAGTTAAATAAGTAAAAACACCAGAACATGTTAAAAATGAGCTGCTTTTATTGCATTTAATGTTGTGCTTTAGTTGAATTTTAGCTCTTCTAACAGTTTGTAAAGCAGTAGTTGTTCCCAGTCACTACCTCATCGATTATGCGTTCTACTCACCTGAGAAGTTGTACCTGGAAATGAAACAATTCCTCAACATTACCCACGTTTCAGCAGCAACTGGCTGCAGTAACCAGGCTAACTAGTTAGCATCAAGCTAATAATGCACTAGCTATCAGAGGTTTAAGTCTTCACACCCTGAGGTACCAGGTTATTGTACATAGACTGGACTGTGTGCCGAGCAAAAGGAAATGCAAGCAATTAGCTTAATGCAAACTTCTAAACCTTTGGCAGCCATATTGGAATTTGTAGTTTGAAGTTTGACTTCTGAGGCTTTTTTCAAATGATTTTGCCATATTTTAAAAATTGTAACCCAATTGTGACTTCTGGACAGAACTGGAATTACACCATGAGAGTGCAGACATCATCTCTTTAATAAAGTTACGTCAGCAAGCTAACCTAATGTTGCGTTGTTAAAAAACTATGCTAGCTTAGCTACAAAACAACCAAAACGGTCCAATCAGTGCTCAGATATCAACATTTGTGTTAAAGTAACTCAGCTCAAGGTCGGCACACTCAGAAAGTTTAACTTAAATAAATATTCCAATGTTTTCTATCGGTTGGTAAAGTTATGAAGGCCTAACGATGTTAGCACTGAAATAACCTACTTTTCAGGGTTTTTTCTTTTAGCGTTGCGTTTCAATTTTGATATTAGGAACTAAACTACAAAACCTTAAACCGTTTTGTTTCCTAAAGGGTCTTTAAAAATGTAAACATCCTTCTGTTATTATTAGCATTACTTTAGCATGCTAGCATAGTATTTTACCAGAATAGCGCATTTGCATTTATGCTAGCTTAACTACAAAAATACAGTAGTAAAAGAATTAACCAAATATTATTTTTACTTTAATTTATTTGAAATAAAACCTTTCATTCAAAAAAATCCACGTAGAAACAAAGAATTGTCATTTTTAAAAGGTGTTATGCTGAATATATGGCTGAAATGTTTGTGGTAATTAAAGAGACACCAGCTGTTGCCATCACTCCACATCTTAGAGTTTCTTGGAGCCTTATAACCCATCCTAAAAATGGGTTGGATTATTACACAGTTTAACATTTTTCTAAGTGGGCGGTACGTTACTTGTCAACCAAAGTGATCTTTGTAGCCACAACCCTATTTTACTCCGGTGATAAATTACTGATGTGAAAACAGGACATTCTTTAAGGCATTATAGGAAACATTTGGAAAATGCAGAACTCCTGCAAAATATCCTAAATCACAAGTTATTTGTAGACTTTCCCACAGCAAGTGAATGCCAGTCGGCGCTCATTCTGTGGTGGACCACCAATCAGTGGGTAGTAATGTTTAATTACTACTGGCGATAGGAGCTTCTTCTTTGTAAGGAAAAACCCAAAAAGATGTCGTCCTCTGGAGAAGCAAACCCCTCCTGTTAGACGTCATATAGCATTATTATTATTGTTATTATTATTATTATTATTATTATCATAGCAGTAAGCTGAAGATGGCCCTGTGCTGACGGAGAGCCGTTGGGCCAATCCCTCGCATGTTTCCGTACAGGAGGCCTGTTCGTGCACAGATCTGAGGCCAGCGGGTTCCTGCATCGGACTCGACGGGCTAACTCTTTCCTGGAGGAGCTGAGGCAAGGCAACCTGGAGCGGGAATGTTACGAGGAGAAATGTTCCTACGAGGAGGCCAGGGAGATAATCCCCCAGTCGCAGCAGCTGGTGAGTCCGGACCAGTGGTCTCCGTATGGTTCAGTTACAATCTTCACAGTGCTAACGCCGTCCTGTTTCCTGTGTTCAGGAGAACTTCTGGAGGACATACACAGGTACTGATCAACTGAACATTTGCAGTTTCTCCAGTAAGAACCAGCCCTCAACAGTCTTTGTCTCGCCGGTTTCCAGCGGTGGACCTCTGCTTATCGTCTCCCTGTAAGAACGGCGCGACCTGCACCCGTCACTTCAACACCTACGCCTGCAAATGTGCTGCCGGTTTCCACGGGTCCAACTGTGACAAAGGTAGGGGCCACACCAGTCCAGAAGCCCTCCTGTTGGTCCTCGTGGATGTGGAAGATGTTCTGTTTCCCTACGTTCGCAGTGCGTTCAACCTCAACCAGGTGTCGGCACAGAAACGGGGGATGTGAGCATTTCTGCAGACAGAATACGGATCGAAGCCGAGTCTGTTTCTGCGCTCCAGGATACGTTCTGGATCGGGACAACAGCACCTGTCTGGCTCAAGGTCTGGGCTCTAAGAGACGCCGTCTTCACTGGGTTTTCTTTCCTGGGCTCTAGGATGCAGACATCTTACTCACATTCAGGTTCACTGCCGTTAGCAGGAGTCTGCTCGATCCTGCCAGGAACCAAGGTTTCCCGGCAGAACATCAGACAGAGAACATGAAAGGTTGTTCTGGCCCTAGAGAAACGTTACCAGATTGTTAAATGCACTGTTACAAATCAGGGTCTTCCTCCGTTTGGACACATCGGCAGGTACAGCCAGTTCATCAGGCTTTTGTCATGATTGGACAACGGCAGGATGTTATCTGCCAGGCCTGAGGTAGACCTGGTAATTAAAAAATAAAATCTCCAACAGTAAAGTCCTCAGTCGTAGATGGGTCTCAAAATGTTAAATGAGTTCAAGCAATCCCTCATGTCATAGTTCCTGTGATTCCTTGTGCTGAGCAGCTTTGGGTACGTGGCACCAGAACCAACATCTTGTTTGTTTTCTCTGTGGACCTTTTGGTACAGATCTAATCGCCTGTGGAAGACCACTGGTAAACTTTGCCCCGAGGGTTGTTAACGGGCAGATCTGCCCCAAAGGACACTGTCCATGGCAGGTAAGTGCCGGGTCCAGCCAGGTCCAATGGGCTTGAGAGACGAAGCTCAGCCAGAGCGCCTCAGATCTCCAGTTAAGATGTTGAAAATGTGTTTTCTGTTGGTAAAGCAGTACAGGTGAGACTCTGAGGAAGGAGCTAAGCTCTGGAATGATGTATAAAACAGCGTAAACCTGTTAAATACCCGGTTAACTCAGGTTGAGAAGCCCTTTGTTTCACAGCGCTGTCCGGCTCGGCTAATCAACTCTTCTTACAGGCGGCGCTGTACGAACATAGCCGCTTCAGCTGCGGCGCCATCGTCCTATCAGATGTGTGGATCCTGACCGCAGCTCACTGCGTGTGGCGCAAACCTTCTGCCATCTTCCACGTCGACGTAGGTGAGTTAAACCGGAGTCTGTTCGGGGCAGAGTCTCAGCGCTGGTGTTTCTGCTGATGCCTAACCTGAATGTGTGGTCACCGTTAAGGCAAACACGACCTAAAGACCACTGAGAAATCGGAACAGCGGCGGCGTGTGCTCAACATCACCATCCACCCGGACTATAACTCCTTGACCACCGACAGCGACCTGGCCCTGTTGAAGCTGCACCGCCCGGTCAAACTGAACCGCTACGTGGTGCCCATCTGCCTCCCCGCTCGTAACAGCACCTTCAGCTGGACGCTGTCCACCATGCGCCGCGCCACCGTGTCCGGGTGGGGTCGCCTGGTGGAGGCCGGCCCCACCGCGCGCTTCCTGCAGCGGCTGGAGCTGCCCAGGGTCCCGCTGCAGGAGTGCCGCCTCCACACCCAGCTCAACATCACCAGAAACATGTTCTGCGCGGGGCACAGGAAAGGCGGCCAGGACGCCTGTGAGGGCGACAGCGGCGGCCCGCTGGTGGTGCGCTACCGGAAAACCTGGTTCCTGACGGGGGTGGTGAGCTGGGGCAAGGGCTGCGCCAAGGAAAACATGTACGGCGTTTACGCCAAAGTCATTAACTTCCTGGACTGGATCGAGTCAGTCATGGCTACTGGCTGAAACGGGCTCAGACCAACGCAGTGTCAGCACCGCTTTAGGAAAGTAGAAGTGTACGACGGTAGTAACCCAACGATAGGTGGAAACGTTAGCTTGAATATCTGATCAAAGGGAAGCATTAGCTGGTTCTCATGGTCTGAAATACTTTAATTCTGGTTCTGAGCAAATAGCAGAATTTCAAAGAAATCTGTAGAAATGTCTGTGGAGATCTGGGTCTACTGATGAACCAATCAGCAGATAGGACGAGACTTGTGTTCAAAGACTTGTGATTCTGTCATTTAGTATGTAATAAATATATAGAAATAGCCCATACTGTGTTTTTCTTTGTAGATGATTTTATGAAGCATGTAATGCGCGTGGTTCCTGGGTCGATAATGTCCTCCTACAGCCTTCATCCAGGGTCTGTAGTACCGGTCCACAGGTGGGACGGGGGTAACGGGGGTTCTGGACATTTCTTACATCTTTGGACACAGATGTCCAGATCCAGAAAACGTAAGTCTTAGCCGGTCCAGACATCGCTGGAGTACGTTGGTCCTACAGGGACTTTAGTGGACCTAGAAGATACTCGACACGTCTAGGACATATGGGTCCCATCGTTTTCCACCGTTTCCTGCCCATATGGGCCCCTTACAAGCAGCTAATGAATCTGTGCAACAAACCCTGGCAGGAAAAAGCTACAAAATGGAGGTTAGCTTGAAGCTAACAGTTTTCCTGCTAGCTGGTTTAGTTTCACCCTGAACTCCTCAGACTTTAGAGAACGTTTACAGTGAACATGTTGCACTAATGCAGGTAAATGTATTTACCAGCTCATAGTTTAAACCAAAGCATTAGCAGTTAGTCCATTCCTTCGTCCCTTTCCCACCTGAAGACAAACCGTTTGGACCATGTGACCATAGACTATAACTTACTTTTATTTTTCAGGCATTTTTTTATGAATTAAGAAGACAAATGCTTAAGTCTCACATTTAACTGTATTTTATCGTTGGAAACATTTGTTTTAGACCTTATTAAAAGGTACTGATTCCTGCTTGGGTCAGTTCTTATCTTACAATATGGCCGACTTCGACTGCTGATCAAACCAAACCGTACGAGTGATCTCCAGCTTGTACGTATTATTGTCTTACACCAGTCTGTGAATAAATCATAACCATATCCTCTAAATCATTGGCTGACAGACCAGGTAGTAGTCCAGACCATACCTGGCAGGTGTTCATTTAAACGACATCGGCACCAGAATCTCCTTTTGGATCAGAACAAGTCGGGTACAGAACAGGCAAATCTACAAGTTTAAAATCGTAGGTTTTCAGCAACAATTAACCTACAGGGAAATTAAAGCAAGACACACCAGCTGGTACTGGGCTATTTAAAGGTCAACTCTTTCCGTCATCGTTCATATTCTTGCTCCTTGTTAAGTACCATCACATGTTTCTCTGCTTCACTGGCGGACGGTTCACAGCAGTCGTCTGAGTACCAGCAGAGGGAACCCCAGAGAACCACAGACCTGAACTAAAGGTCAACTATTGCGTAAATATTTGTCTTGTGGGGAGGTTTTGCAGCCCCACAGTTTAGAAGTGTTTTTATGCCAAAAGTGTTTCTTCTCTTCTTCAACATCCAGTTTTTGTTGAAAGTTCTGCCAGTCGGTCAGATCCGTGGAATCTTCTGGAAAGACTTGTCAGGTTTCACTTTAAGCTCAGCTTCCCTACCTTGTCAGGAAAATGTCTGGCATTAACATCAGGACCCGATAAAGCTCAACAGGAACACGGTTAGCTGAATTTGGCCCACAGAGTAGTGAAAAAAAGATCTTTCTGCTCCTGAACCTGAGGGCATGGGTCGGTGTGTGTTTCATCACTCCCCGGGGTATCTCCATGTGACGAGAGACGAGTGGTGGGAGGGGAGGCAGAAGACTTTGTACCTTTGTGTCCCCACAAAGAAGAGTGATGCTAGCTTTCTGATGAAATCAAACATGTGGCTAAGGGTCTTCGTCACCTTCGTCTTCACGCTGCAGGGCTCCCAGCCGGCTTCAGGTGAGGACGGTCCAGACTGGACCCTTTCAGCTGTAAATTATTGATGATTTAACAGAAGTTACCGACTCGGTAACAACTCTTTAGTTGTTTCTTTTCAGTTCACAACAAGCTAGCTAGCTGCTAGGCTACCATCCACCTAGCGTCATCCTGGGTATTTCATTGTGAGATAAAATGGAGGAGACATGTTACCGTCACGTTCTGGATGCGTCTCTCAACCATCCACTGGTGACAGACACCCTTAAAGAGTCAGTTCAGACCTTCTGGGACTTGTAGCACCAGCAAAGCAAAGCTACCAGGCAGCACTGGGTCCATTTGCCTGACGTTGAGTAGATCTTCCTCCTGTGGTCTTTCCGTGAAGCTAAACTGTTTCTGGAAAGAAGGAAATAAAAAAAGTGTCCTGACATCCTCAGAGGTGCTCCATGAGTTGAGCTACACAACACCTGACAGACAAGCTTCACCTTCAGAAGGTAAGACAGCGGTGGTGGAGGCTGGGACCTCAAGCAGTGTATTGTTACTTTTCCTTCATCTTTCAGCTCCTCCCTTCCACAACGAGTCAGCTGACTTCATCTAATCCCATGTTCTGCATCTTCTTCTCTCACCAGCTACCTTCATGTCCCTCTGAACTCCATCCTCTCTGGTCTTCCTTTAGGCCTCCTGCCTGGCAGTTTCAGCCTTCGTCACCTTCTCTGGACATGTCCAAACCATCACCATGTCCCTCTGATGGACTCCTTCCTAATCCCATCTAGTCCAACATGAGATCTTGACTTTAAATGACGCACAAGGAGCTCCATGGTATACAAAGGGCCACCTGCACTTTGAAAGACTTTCTTGAAGTCCATCTAGTAGGAAGAGACTCTCCTGAAGATGCCAAAAGCTTTGCCGTCCTCAGACATCTGCCCTGAAACGAAGAGAAGGCAATGGTGCTGTTTGACATCACAGCAACATGGTTGTCCAACTGAACAGAGAGCTGAAGGTGCATGATGATGAGAGAAGGACCATCCTTGGGCACAGCCAATCAGGAACGTGTGCCACCTGCAAACAACTGGAGAATAAGAAAATCAGGGTCTGCCATTGGACTCTGACCCAAAGAACCTACGAGAACCGTCTTAGTGCCACAAAACTGGTTCATTTGTGATCTGTTCTTGACCTAAACCACACCTTGACTTAAATCTACCTAAAGAGTTAAGCTGAATGTGTAACGACCAACCAGTCAGGATGTTTAGAGGGACGTGAGGAACCTCATTGTAAGAGACTGGACTGGGTGAAGACAAATCAATGATGGGTCGATGGTTCTTGATCTGACTCCACACTTTGGGCTGTGGTAACATTTAAACACTGATGTTTCTCCAACGTACCTTTTGTGTTCTGCAGTGTTTCTGGAGCCCCAGGAGGCCCACGGCGTCCTGGTCCGGACCCGCCGCTACAACTCTGGCTGGTTTGAGGAGCTGAAACTGGGAGATCTGGAGAGGGAGTGTTTGGAGGAGATTTGTAGCTTTGAGGAGGCCAGAGAGGTGTTTGAACACACCGAGATGACGGTGCGTGGTGTCACAGGCCCACTATGGACCGATAGAGCACAGCAGGAACCTCTGAGCCATAAAGTCCTCTTTGTTTATTGTCTTTCCCTCAGAACGAGTTCTGGAAGCGGTACTCTGGTAAGAAACGATTGTCCAACATGCACTGAGAAACTTCTGACCCCTGAGGTAGGAGTGCAGGGGTCTGCCGCCTCAGCTGCTAAGGCTGAAGTTCAGTCAGGGCACATCTCCCATGAATGGGGTTCATACTTACAGTACAGATAAAAGTTTAGCATCTGCCAAACCAAGGTTAACTGACTGTCCAAAGCAACAAGCCTTCCTGCAGCTCGTTATTCTCTTAATGTCGGGGGTATTTCTGTTAAACGCTAACGGTGTTTCTGTCCAAGTCCCTGACAGCTGTAAGTCCGGTCCCTGTCAGAACCGAGGGACCTGCATCACCGATGGAGCGTCCTACACCTGCTTATGTCTTCCTGAGTTCAGAGGAGTCAACTGTGAGCTCGGTGAGCGGGGAGGGAAATGTCTTCAAGGCGTTATCGCTCTTTTAAAAGTTTTTAACGATACATTTTTAGCAGCTGACTCTTAGATATTTCAGCTGCTTTTGACGCAGTTGACCACAGAATTCTACTTTCTCGTTTGGAGCAGTGGGCGGGCGTCGGCCATTCGCCTCTAGATTGGTTTAAATCTTATTTGGCCAAGCGAACTTTCTGTGTCTGTCTTATTGGCCACAGGTCCTCGTCTGCTCCACTATCACGTGGCGTCCCGCAGGGTTCAGTTCTGGAGCCTCTCCTTTTCATGTTGTACCTTCTCCCTCTATTTTTAAGAAATATGACATTTCTTTTCATTGTTATGCAGATGAAATACAGATTTATATCCCTCTAAAAAAACGACTCCACCTCTCTTCAGTCTCTGTTTTTATGTTTGGAAGACTAGAAAGCCTGGATGGCCCTAAACTTATTAAACCTAAATGAAGAAAAGACAGAGGTTGTGATTTCTGGTAGATCTCGTGAAGACTCCCTGACTGGTGTTGGCTCCTTGGCCCAGTACATCAGGCCTATTAGTACAAATTTAGGGGTAAAGATAGACGCTGAACTTAAGTTGTAAACCCACATTAGAGCTGTTGTAAAATCCAGCTTTTTTCACTTGAGGCAGCTTGCAAAAGTAAAGCCTATTCTTTAAAATCAGCGTTTTGAAACAGTAATCCATGCCTTTGTAACCACTCTGCCAGATTACCGTAATGCACTGTTTAAGGGAGCCGGTGATTCTTGCATTTCCCAGCTTCAGAGGGTACAAAGCAGGCGGTGGTGAAATGAAGACGAGGGCTGAACCATAACAGGGATTGTGTGTTTTCAGAACAGCAGAAGGAGTCCAGCAGTTGTCTCCTGCAGAACGGAGGGTGTGAACATTTCTGCGATGAAGACGCGTTTGGACAAAGACTAGCGTGTTCATGTGCTGATGGTTACGAACTGGACACCGATGAACGGCGCTGCATCGCTAAAGGTTTGATGTTTTTAGAGATTCTAGGTTCTGTTTACGTTTTCTGGGAGGACCGAAAACACAGAAAAGCTTCACATCCGTCATTTAGTGACACAATAATCAGTGAAAACATTCATTCTTATGTTTTAATCAGTCGTGGTCAGTATAAAATGTTTAAACTGTATAAAAATATTTGTAATGTTAGTTTTTTACTTAGAAAACCTAAACGTCAGCTTTTCTGAAATCTAACAACAAATTCCTACATTCTGATAGTTTTATCTTGATATTTTCTAATAATCTAAACTTAAGACAATTTTAATAACTGCTGATACCAATTTATAAAAGTAACATCAATATTTAGTATTTATTTATTGTACCGTAAGTTAAAACTGACACTTGTTAGGGTGTTCATAAGATTCAACTCCTCCAGTATTCACATGATAAATATTCTATTTTATGTTTCTGTGTAATGTTTGACGAATGTAATTTGGTGGAAAGATTTTAAACACAAATTAACTGAAAATGTGCATATTTTACCAGACAAAATGTTTTTTAAAGTTACCTACACTAACTTAAAAATTAGTTATGAAAGAAAACTGTTTTTCTTCCACAATTAAGTTGTTTTTGTTTCCATATGTTGCAAAGTTAAAATACCTAAGATATTTCCAAGACATGTGTTTCTCTGATGTTGATATCTGGAATCTGAACACAAGACAGGAAGCAACCTTCACAGTCCTACAAAGATCTGCTTTTCCTGTCTGAACGTATAACAATAACGTCTTTGATCAGATGATTGAGTCTCAAATGAACAATACAGTACAGTTTGATTATTGTTAGACTATCAATAAACTCCAGTTTATTGATAGTCTAACAATAATCAAAACTCTGGATGTCGTTTTCTGCAAAAGATTTTCTTTGGCTTCTTCAAATAAAATAAACATGTCGTCAGCGTAACTAGAGATAGAAAACTTAAATAGTATTTATTCATAGAATGATAAAGGATCTAGTGAGGATCCCTGTGGGACACCACTTCTAAAAAAAGAAAAAAGTAATTATTTGGAAACAAATTAACATGAATAAGATGTTTAAATGTAGTTCCTATTGACTTTGTCATAGATTAGTATTGATAAAATCGTTGCAGATGTTTGTTTTCTTTGCCGTTTCAGAGCCAATAGCATGCGGCACGGTCCCCGTCCTACAGAATGTGACCAAAGACAACCTGCTGAGGATTGTGGGAGGGACCGAGTGTCCCAAAGGTGAATGCCCTTGGCAGGTAGGTGGGCGATAACTTCCGTTTAACGTGGACAGTCGGCTCTGACTTATCATTAACTACCAGACTGGATAGTTACAGTGAGCGCTGAAGCGTTCCTAAAGTAGTCAAACCTGGATTGGTTGACTTCCCAACATCTGCCACCTGTTGATTACGTCCAGTGTGGAGGCGGCGGATTCAGGGAACAGGAGGGGAATGTGAAATGTGTTTTCAACCCTGCCCTGGTGTCTGTCTGAAGGTTCTGCTGACGTACAAAGGCAAAGGTTTGTGTGGAGGAGTGATTTACAAACCGACATGGATCCTCACAGCCTCTCACTGCCTGGAGAACACCAGCCCACAGCTACTGAAAGTGGTTGCAGGTACAAATCCCTTCTTTTAAAAGGAAAACCAGCCAGTTATAATAGCTGTGACGACTCAAATCTCTCAACAAAGGGTTCATTTTACTAAAAGGGATGATGTTTTAGGATTGGTTGATTGCCGTCCTCCTTCTGTTCTAGAGAAAGAGGCCGTGTTGCCTTTCTCCTGCAGAGGTGGTTCTTTCACAGTTGCAGAAACTGTTCCTGCTCTGTCTTTCAGGCGAACACGACATTTCCTTTAACGAGTCCACTGAGCAGGTCATCCAGGTTGTAGAGATCATCATGCATGAGAACTACGTGACGAGGACCGTAGACAACGACATCGGCCTCCTACGCCTGGAGTCTCCCATAGTCTACTCGCCGTACGCGGTCCCCATCTGCCTGCCGACGCGGCCGCTGGCCGAACGAGAACTCTGGGCGGTGGACCTGCACACGGTGAGCGGTTGGGGGAAGCGGAGCGAGAACGGGCCCACCTCCGTCCTCCTCAGACGTACCAAGGTGCCCCGCATACGAAAGCAGACCTGCAAAGAGCAGAGTGGCGTGATGCTCACAGACAACATGTTCTGTGCCGGCTACCTGGACGGTCGCACCGACTCGTGCAAAGGCGACAGCGGCGGCCCGTTGGTGACCAAGTACAAGAAGACGCACTTCCTGCTGGGGATAGTCAGCTGGGGGAAGGGCTGCGCCCGGCCGGGCAACTACGGCATCTACACCCGAGTGTCCAACTACCTGCGGTGGATCCACAACCGAACAGCGACGCCGGCCCAGAGCGAAAACACCACAGAAACTGTCCTGAGCTCGTCTACGGTTATTGTTCAGTGAATTTTACACAACCTAATTCTGGGGTTTACTCACTGTGCGGGTTTGGTGTCAATCTTTACCCAAACAGACTCGTTTTAAACTAAATCCTGTCAAACGTAGCGTTTAATACGAGCTGAGGGGTCGGGGGTGTTGTTGTTTTGGGTGCAGGTTATTTAATGGGTTGTTGTATGAAAGGATAAGAGCTTGTAGAATCAACATAAATGACTTAATAAAGAAAATATTTTGTGGTTTGACTCTTTGGTGAATGAAAAAAAATCTCTGTCCATAAATTCACAACTAGGAGGAAAATACGAGTTAAAGACGTCAACATGTCTGTAAAATGGACCTTTTGACTTGAAACTCAGGTTTAATTGTTGTATCAGTGTTATTAATGCATGTAGATGAACAGGTAAAACATGGAGACGTGTCCTGAATGGAGAAAACAGCCTGTGGAGTGTTTCCACACTACTGTAGACGAGTACTTGTGTACACTGCAGCAGCAGAAACTGTCCAAAGTACCACCGATCTGTTTGCGGAGCAGATCGTCAGAGCGAGGATCAGGAGGCGCTCTCAGCCTCCCGCTGCTCTCAGTTCGCTTCTTCTCTGACGCTGAGCGCCACAGACATGCTGCTGAGGAGCGTCTGCTTGGTTTGGGCTCTGCTGTGGGCCGCCGCTGCTGCTGCAGGTCAGGAGATCTTTTAACACCTTTAACAACGTCGTTCTCTCTTCATGTTTAAGCCCAGAAGTCGTTTCCTGCTGTTTATAACAAAGCGAAGGCCTTTTGGTGATTTATTGACTATATGGACATTTTCAACTTAACCTACCAGATATACAGATATTTAATTAGGCAAATGGTTCCCACCTTTAAACATTAAGATTAACTAGATGAGTTAAAATCTAGTCTTAAAAGCCCAGGGAATCGGTGTGGCGCTGCTGCAGAGCTCGTTTACAGAGGGATGCATGTTATTCAGTGTTTGTAGAGAAACACGAAGCCGCCTCAGTGCTGCGCAGATGGAGGAGAGCAAACAGCGGCTTTCTGGAGGAGCTGAAGCAGGGCAACCTGGAGAGGGAGTGCATCGAGGAGATATGCAACTACGAGGAGGCCCGGGAGGTGTTCGAGGACGACCAGCAGACGGTCAGCTCTGCCTCTCGCCGTTTGACTCTGCCTCAGATCCTTAGAGAAGAGGAAGACCTGGCTGACTGACGCTTTCCTTTCTTTGCTTTCAGAGGGATTTCTGGAAGACCTACAATAGTAAGTATCTGACAGGCTGAAGCTGAGCTCTGGCCCAGCCTCTGATTGAGCTGTAGGCTGGGGGAAGCTCAAACTGACCATATAAGCTGGAAACGCTCTGTTCAGACTGTAATTGGACCTGTTGTGTCAGAAAAGGAACCCTGCCTGGAGAACCCCTGCCTTAACAACGGCACGTGTCTTTACCTGGGAACCAGCTATGAATGCCAGTGTCTGGAGGGGTTTGAAGGACGCTACTGTCAGACAGGTAAGGTCCCAAAACATGAATTATTCTGCTCCACGCTGGTCTGTGGGCGTAGAAAACAGGGTGACAAAGTCCCCTTGATGATGTCATAGATACCTATTGGTTAAAGAAAGTGTTTGGTTTACAGCAAATCGTTGTGGAGAAAAGCTTTTCTGTTGCCTGAACTCGTCTTTTATTTTCAGTTTTTGAAGACTCGTTGGGATGTCTGTACCAGAACGGACACTGCGAGCATTTCTGCGACGGCTCTAAGGAAAGACGGAGGTGTTTCTGTGCTGACGGGTACCAGCTGGCGGACGACGGGAGCAAATGTGTCGCTAAAGGTAAAGAACACGCTTCAAGCTGCCCGGCAGACGCTGCTGATTACTGCGTGAAGTCTACGTGGATGACGCTCTTTGCTGATGATGTGACGGTGTTGCAGTGGAGTTCCCCTGTGGGAAGGTCGCCCCGCCAGAAGTCGGACTCAACCAGAGTGTTCAGGTTCAGATCCGGCTGGTGGGATCTAGTCACTGCGTCCATGGAGACTGCCCCTGGCAGGTAAATGAAGCTACCACCAGTGGCGCCCCCTGTAGGGTGCTGCTATATTCAGGTCTGCTGTCAAACCAACCGGATCCTGGTTGGTTTCTCGTTGTTCTGGTTCGAATCAGGAATAGTTTGAGAAAAACAGAGGAATGAACATTAAGGTGCTGGCTGAGAGTCTCCTGGCCACAGTTGTGGTTAAAATGTAACAGACAAGTCTAGAGGTTAGATGATGACACGTCGTTTAACGGATGGCTTTAACGACGTTCTTCGTCAGGTTCTGGTTCAGCTGGATGGGAACAGCCACTGTGGTGGAGTTCTGGTCCACCCAGACTGGGTCATCACCGCTGCCCACTGTGTTCACGGCAGGAACCCCCAGAACCTCACTGTGGTGGCAGGTAAAGTGAACTTTAACCTCACGTTTGGCCTGTGTTGTTAATAAAGTTTATTTTATCCAGTGAAATTCTGTTTTTCTCTGTTAGATTTTTTATTTTAAGCATCACATCAAATTAATTTGGTTGGCTTTTTGACCAGGTGAATATAACCTGGATCTGAGCGATGGCACCGAGCAGAGGACGGCCGTTACCATGGCGATTCCCCATGACAACTACAACCCGGCAACAGGCGACAGCGACATCGCCCTGGTCCGGCTGAACCGGTCCGTCTCTCTGAACCGACACGCCGTCCCCATCTGCCTGCCAACCAAAGACTTCGCTGAGCGGGAGCTCCTGCCGGTGCGGTACCACACCGTGTCCGGCTGGGGCAGGAGGACCTTCGGGGGCAACACCGGCACCCGCTCCAACCGCCCGCTGTCCCCGGTCCTCCGTCAGATGTCCGTCCCCGTCATCCAGAACTCCCAGTGTTCCCAGAAGGCCAAGTTCAACTTCACCGACAACATGCTGTGTGCCGGGTACCTGGACGGGAACCAGGAGAGCTGCCGGGGGGACGACGGCAGTCCTCTGGTGACGGAGTACGGCTCCACCCGCTTCCTGACGGGCGTGGTCGCCTGGGGGCAAGGCTGTTCTCACCCGGGGTATTACGGGGTGTACACCAAGGTAGCAGAGTTTGTGGACTGGGCGGAGGGCACCATGAAGAACCCGCCCAAAATCAAGACGCCCGATACGGGAGCCGTACTGGAGCAGAAACCAGTTTAAGAACCGCAAACGATGCTGTCACTTTAAAAGCTGATCAGAAAAATAAACAAAGTCTAATTGTTTGTCTGCAACAAATAAAGCCTGGAATAAACACCTCTGTGCAATTCTGAAATGTTTGAGTCAAAGTTATTGTTTCAAAGCTGGTTTTACCTCAGTGGTGATGAAAGCAGGCGGATCCTGCAGGTTTTAAATCTAATTTATGCAGAAATGATCATTTAACATTAATCCTAGCAGACATGGAGGATGTACCTCTGAAGCTGGAGATAGGCTGCATGGAAACACAGAACCAGACCGATCTAACCAATGAGAGACCATCCTGAAAGTCAGAAGTTTACATACACCAGGCAGACTCCACCCAGATTGTTCTTCCATGAAGCAAAGTAGAGCCGGCGGTGCTAAAGAGCCAGATGATGACAACGTTTGCTTTATTCAGGGCCTGATAACATCCCACCTGTCTGCTTTAACGTTAGCGTGCAGCTCTACCTTTCTCTGTAGTTGCACTTTAAGAGTCCTGTGTGACACGATGGTAAAAATACATGAGCCAAGACAGCAGGAGGAGAACCGTGGACCCTTAATAACCCCTCAGACCGGCTCCCTCTGGTCGCTCTGATGGAGACGATGACCTCCAGCTCAGCGGGGAGCTTTTAGGAAAGTCGCTGGCAGAGCAGAACAGGAAGTGTTCTCAACGCAGCACCAGGCGTGATTTCCTTTCCTTTCATAGTACAAATGGAGCCAAAACTAAGAGCAGCCATCCTCCAGATATTTCAGCTTCTGAACCTCATCACCAGAAACGCTTTCTGGTTCCTGTTCAGGTTTGAATCCCACTTCCTGCTGGCTGCATAAGCCACGCCTCCTCTCTACACCACACCTCCACCCACAGAGCCGGCGCGCCTCCATGCCGGCCAGCCCATGGGCGACATCAGGCCCGCTGGGAAGCACGGCGGTGGCGGTGTCATGCTTAGGGAGGCACTGGTCGGCCCATCAGGAAGTTAAAGCTTGGCCCAGACAGCCGTCCAGCGGCACCCAGAGAAGAGCAGAGGAAACCGCGCGGCCGTGGAGAACCACCTAAAACCTCAGGAAGACCTGGAACAGCCGTCCTGAACGCTCTCTGCGGCTCTAAAGAGCAGCAGGCAGGACTTCTCTGATTAAATGTTTCTCATGTTACAAAGTTTTGACTCATTGGTGGGAAAGTTCCCCTACTAGGTGGATCCAGCTAGGTTAGTAGATAAAGGGGCTCTTTGGCCCGGACTGGTCTCCAGAAGCTGTAATCTGGCCAGCCCAAGGAAAGCCGGCTTCTAAGGAGCCAGCCTGTCCCTGATAAGGAGCGGCGAGGACACAGAGTGACTGATATGTGGGCAGAGCAGCAGAGGGAGATGACCTTCAGGAAAACACAGGAAGGGGAGCAGAAGATGTGAACTGAACAGAGTCCTGTGCTTTCAGAAGTCTCTGAATCGTCATTAGAACCACAAGCTTCAGCCTTTCTAAAGCAAAGCACTGTGGGAAGCGCAGTTTTGCCCTAAAGTTGTGATGAAGGTCAAATATGTGGAGGCGGAAGCCTGGATGCCTGAGATAAAGCCCGCCCAGGCCCAAGCATCCTCCCCCAGCGCAGTTCGTTGCCCTCTGCGCCTCCCACCATCACACTCAGACTCCATTACTCCCTCTCAGAGCAGGGAAGGTGCTCCAGCCCAGCTCCAGCCCAACCGGGACCATGTTTCGGACTCTACGAGCGACCCCGGGCCTCGTGCTGCTGCTTCACCTCACCGCGGCTCACGGTACGTTCCACCAGAACCACGTTCAGCCGCCGGGACGGAGTGTGGAGTTAAACGTGGGGAGAAGGAGAGCCTCCTGTGTGTGTGTGTGTGTGTGTGTGTGTGTGTGTAGGGAGGAGGTGGAGGGACGGGGAGGCTCTTGATTGGCAGCTAGTGACCCTTGACCTCCGGGTGACATGTTCACGGTTGGTTGGGAAGCATCTGGAGAAACCATCCAGGTTTCTTTAGAGGCTGACAGAAGAACCTGGAGGTCCTGATTGATTAACCCGTTGCTCCCCGTGGATCCGTCTCTGTCCCCAGTCTTCCTGGACGGCAGGGCGGCCAACCAGGTCCTGACCAGACTGAGACGGGCCAACAGCTTTCTGGAGGAGGTCAAACAAGGCAACATGGAGAGAGAGTGCGTGGAGGAGCGCTGCAGCTGGGAGGAGGCGCGAGAGATCTTTGAAGATAAGCAGAAAACTGTATGACTAAATCACCAAGATGCAAAGAAAGTCTCAGAAAACACCTAAAGCTGGTTATAAAGAAGGATTTCTTGTCACGATATCTGCTGTATTTAACCTTTTTATGGTGTTGTTCTCTCTTCAGGATGACTTCTGGGCCGTATATATAGGTAAGGTGACGGACTCCTTTAAACACCTCTAAGGTCGCCTGCTCCTGGCTAAAGCTGTCCTGTCCGTCCCGCAGATGGCGACGCCTGCCTGTCGGACCCGTGTGCTCATGGCGGTCAGTGCAAAGACGCGATTGGAAGCTACACCTGCTACTGCAAGGAGGGATACAAGGGCTTCAACTGTGAAATCGGTAAAACACCAGAGTGGTTCAGGGTTAAAGGTCGGGTGACGAGCTCAACCTCCGTCCATCGGTCTTCAGCTGCTTTAACCGGTTCAGGTGTTATGAGGACTCAAGAAGTCCTCCCAATCCTTTTGCTTGGTCTTCTCTGCAGATCAGGTTATTTCTAATGCTGCTGAAACTCAACCTGATCAGGAGTTGAGAAGATACAGGCTTTGGACCTCAACGTGCTCCTAAGCGGTTTTTGGTTGGCGGTACGCTCCAAGGTCCTGGTTGGAGACGTCATTACCGCAGACGGTCTTTCTTTGGCCTCAGTGTTGAGGTTAACTGGTTTGAGCCAACGCCCGGAGACAGTTGTAACCCCCCCCCCCCCATCCACGGTGCTACTCTCAGGGTACCACAATGGTCGACCGTTGAAGCCGACACTGTTAGCGGGACCATATGAAACTAGCAGACGTCTGGTAAAAAAACCCACAGGCTGACGTTAAACTCTGATGTCCAGACGGGATAACCTGAAAGTAGACATTACTGCATCTGTTGAGACGGTAAAATAGTTCCTTAACGAAAACCAGGTTGTCGTACGCAAACCTTACAAAAATGACTGAAGTCCCTCTGAGGTGTAAACCAGGAGAACATTAATCTGTGAGAACGTCGTTTTTGCAGTTTCTGACGGTAATCGTTTCTAGAAGACTTTCAGAGCAGCGCCCCCTGTGGAGGCCTAATTCGTCTCAGGAGATTCGTTTTCCCCGACTGCTTATCCTGACGTCAGACGCTGGAAGCTGCTGGCTTCGGGACATAAAAAGAGGTCATAGGCGTGATGCTAGTGATGCTAGCACTCTGACACAGAGAACGGCAGACACACCGACGCCAAATGAAACCCAAATCCGATCTTTTTGCCCCCCAAAAAATCGGATTTGTGTCTCTTCCATACTGGAACTAAATCGGATAAATCTCCGATAGTTTTCAAAGCATCCGCAGTCTGAACTGTGATGTCTTTTACGTCACTGGTTCCCTACCAGGTCCTCACAGGACCGCTGCTCTGCGTGTTTTAGATGCGTCTCCTGGAGAAGAACCTGGTCCAGATGACTACAGAAGCCTCTTCATCGCTCATTCATGTACGTCAGGCGTGTGGCAGCGAGGAGACACCTAAAACATGGAGGACAGGGGTCCTGTGAGGACCAGGGTCCTGGTTCTCACCACACCCTCGTCTCTACAGCAGCAGCAGTCATGGCTCCACAACACGGCGCTGTTAAAAGCTGAGCTGCTGTCCTAACAACTTCATGTTAACTCAGAGACGCCGGTATCCACTACCACCCTTTGTTGCTTTGAATGAAGCTTTATTGAACACTTCTAGTAACAATTACACCCACCTTTACTTGTGTAAACGGCGTGCTGCTCTGCGACGTCGCCGTTCTCCTCCTGGTCCTGCGGGTCCCTTTGGGGTGGCCAACCGTTCAGACAGAAGTTTGATGGCGTTCGCATTTAACTAAGTATCAACAACCACGCACAAAAAAATGTATTTCAGCGAATAAATGGAACTGAGCGTCACGACCTGCAGTGTGGCAGCAGCCCAGGTTATCCTGAATGAATGGAAAACTGAATTTTCAGGACAAATTCAGCTTCCTGTCCGGAGCCGACATTAGAGACCGGCTCTTGGGAACGGGTTCTATTAGGCGTTAATGTTTATTCACACACTGGTTGTCACGTCTGTGTCTTTGCAGTCATCCCGAAGCTCTGTGAGAACGAAAACGGTGGCTGCGATCACTTCTGCCGTGTCGCCCAGAGAAACGTTGAGTGCTCCTGCGCCGACGGGTATTTCCTGGCTCCGGATCGAAGGTCCTGCCACTCCAGTGGTAAGAAAAGCTGGACTGACGGTCCGTTCTGGTCTTAAACACCAAACACAGGACATCTGGTAGGACAGCGCTGTATGAGCTTGAGTGTGATATAATATATTATCCCTTTGACACAAGAACAGGAAGCACAAGTTTGGATTTATTGGGGATTTCTAGTGTCTCTTTGCAGTGTAGAAAAGATTTGTTTGAACGCTCAGAACCCGAGTAGATGACCCAGTTGGTCAAAGTGTCTTGAGTCAGAGGCTTTCCTCGACCGGCTGTTAGCCAGACCTCTACAGGAGATGCTTCCTGCCTGCAGACACCAGCATCTACAGCAGGAGTTGCTCTCTAATAGGAGTCACAGCATTTCCCTTTGGGATTAATGGAGTATTTAATAAAGAGCATCACTGGAGATCTAAATCAGGAACATAAAGAAGAAGCCATTTCTAAAAAACTGGACCATAGATGGTGCTGACTATGAAAGAAGAGCCAGCTCTGAAATGAACACCTTCATGCTGGGTTGAAACCTGCTGTTGTCCACATGGACTAGCTAAATGTCTTCTGGAGAACCGTCTGATGAACATCAACCCGATGACAAGGTGGAGGAGCACGGTACCGACTGTAAAGCAGAACCAGGAGACCTACAGTCAGGGTTTCAGCTCCAATCACCTCTGGCCAACAACAAGATGTTTAAAACTTGGACACCGTTGGGTTCTCCACCAGGACAAAGATCCCAAACACACATCCGAACTGGTTCTGTAAGCATTTAGCTTCTGGACTGGCAGGCTGCTTAATCATGAACCAACCAAGCCACAAACACGGGGCTCCTGATAATGACCAGTGGATGGAAAGTTCTGGTCACAGCTGCACCTGCCGAGCCAAACATCTGAACCCAGAGGCCAGACAGAAGGTTTACTGCAAACACTCCAGACAAACCAGAACCAGCTCAGAACCAGAACCAGCTTAGAACCAGAACCAGCTCAGACCTCATCTCCTCTCCCTGACCTCTAACTGTCCAACAATCTCTTGCAGAGCCTTTCAAATGCGGCGCCATCGTCACCAACAAGGTCCGGTCGCTGCTGGGCTCCGTGGACCAGAACACAGAAGAAGAGAAAAGCCCGGAGCCAAACACAACAGACCATCAGAACATCGCCGACTTAACGGATCTGTTCTGGTCCGGAAACTTCAGCGGCCAGGTTCCGCCTCCTCAAACCTTCTCGGATGATACGGTCAGCAGCGACAGGGCAGCAAATGTTCGGATTGTGGACGGAGAGGACTGTCCTCCAGGGGAGTGTCCATGGCAGGTAGTCACACAACGAAGACACCATCTGAACGTGTTCGGGTCACAGAACCCGGCAGAATCCAACCCGGTTTCTGAGCCCATTACTGGAGCTTGTTCTGTCCGCTCAGGCTCTCCTGATCAACGAGGACAACATTGGGTTCTGTGGGGGAACGGTTCTAACCGAGTACATCATCCTGACCGCCGCTCACTGCATGAACCAGTCCCGCTACTTCGTCGTCAAACTGGGTAGGTCTGACGGGCTGAACCAGAACCTCCCGTTCCCCTCACAATAACTGTTTCATGTCTAGCTTTCCTCAACAATCACCTTTTCATGCTTTCAGGCGAGCACAACACCACTCAGAAGACCGATCGGGAGGTGTCGCACGAGGTGGACACCATTGTCGCCCACTTCAAGTACAACCCGCAAAGCTACCACAACGACATCGCCCTGGTGAGGCTGGCCTCGCCCATCAGGTTCACCAAGTACATCGTGCCGGCCTGCATCCCGGAGCCTGACTTTGCAGAAAATGTGAGGGTGATAGAAGGTGAAAGGTGCTGGTGAAGATTCTCTGTCATGGTCATGGTCATTGAAAGGTGTTTGAGGTGATTCAGAGCAACGGTGGGCGGTTCTTAGCTCGGCACTAAACCCGACACGCCTTTAACCCGACACATGCCGTAGCTGAAGGGTAAAAGCTTTCCAATCCAACACGGTCCTGTTCGGATCACGGTCCGGTCGTGTACCGGAAGCTAACAGTAGTTCTGGTCTTTGACCTCTCTCATGGAAGTCATCTTTGCCCAGTCTCTCTTTCCGGGTTCTTCTGGGACCTCCTGGACGAGTCCAGGATGGGCTCCTGGAGTAATTCTGGTAGGTTGGCCTCTCCAGGGAAGGTTCTTGTCTGTCCTGTGTTCTCTCCATGTGTGAATAATGGTTCTCTGAGGTTCTCTAGAGGCCCAAAGCCTACTTCATGTGGTCAGACAGGTTCTACTTAAGCAATTGGTTCATTCTGAAGGTCTGGCAGCAGTTGGACTGAGTCATTGAACTAAAATGACGGTTACTTTGTCATTGAAAGAGCTTCTGGTACTCAGCTTAGCATTTAAAATGTGTTTGATGAACAGAAACCAAGAAGTCAAATCAGAAAGAATCTGTAGGAAGGATACATTTGCCATGACACTATCAACCAGCTTCACTGAATGGCAATGATTGAATACACAGAAGTGTCCGTGGTGTTCTGAGCAGGTTCCACCGTCCCGTTGCAGGTCCTGATGCGTCAACCAGACGGCCTGGTCAGCGGCTTCGGACGTCTCGGTGAGGGTCGAGAGGCGTCTACCATCCTCCAACGTCTCTCTGTGCCCTACGTGGATCGGCAAACCTGCATCGAATCCACCCAGCTGCACATCTCCATGCGCATGTTCTGCGCCGGCTATGACACCATCGCCAAGGACGCCTGCCAGGGCGACAGCGGCGGCCCACACGTCACGCGGTACCATGACACCTACTTCATCACCGGCGTGGTGAGCTGGGGCGAAGGCTGCGCACGCAAAGGGAAATATGGCGTCTACACACAGGTGTCGAAATACATCAAATGGATCCGAGAGGGGATCAAGAAGCTGACGCCCAGCCCAGGAAACCGGCCGAAGAGGCACCGCGGCGCCATCAGAAGGATGTACCTGTAAAGCCGCCAGAACCGTCCGCTCATTGTAGGCCTCGTGTAATCACACTTAAAAAGCCACGTTTGAGCCAAACAGACCATAGCAGGTCCAGTTATTCTGTGTTCCTTAATTTTCTGTTTTGTTTTAGTTGTAATGCTAATTTTTTGATATTTTTGGTAAGACAAAACCTGAAATTTGAGGAAAAATGTTTTGTTTTCTGACCTGGTAAAACTGCCCATAAATGCCTCTTCTTGGTGCCCCCCCCCCCCCCCCAAGTGTGCACCAATAGTGTTTCAGTCGCACACAAACTATGAAACATGCAAACTTTGCCAATAAAAACTTGTATCTTTTACAATCACCATGTAAAAGTTAGCTGGGCAGCATCATTAAACACCTGGGAAATAATAAAGTCTTCTTGTATTTTTTTTAACATTCCTGTTGGTAAATATTTACCTGAATTTCAAAGAAATAAAGGCAGAAAGATTAAATTTTCACATCAAACTTAAAATATTAACAGAATTAATTTTTTAACCTAAAGGAATTTGTTATACAGTAATTATGGGCTTTAAATACTTCTGCACAAATTAGTTTTTTTGCTTGCAAAAAACAAACGGTACAGATAAAAATGAATTTACATTTTACAACAATTTAAAAGTACAGAATATATTTTATATTTTAAAAGTATCTATAAAAGCAAATTCACTTTGAATGTGAACCATGTAGTTGAGTTTGTTGTAATTTTTTGTGGATGTTTGAAATAATGAACTGAACTTTTAAAATAATGGTAATGCAGAATTGGTGCAAAAATATGAAATTTGATTTTAGAATTCGATTTTTTTTAATTAGAAAAAAATAATTATAATTATATTGAACTCAGGATTTCTTTCTCATAATAAACACGTTTAGAAATGAGCATTTTGTAGACATGTTAACTATTGTCTCTTTTATTACTTACTATTTACTATTTTAGCGGTATTAATTTGGGATTTATTGCCGTTTTTAGATTAAGATTAAAGTTTAAACTCTTTTGTCAGTTTGAAATAACCATCATTAGAATATCCGGTCAAATAGCTTTGCCTCAGTAAAAATGCTGCTGTTCTATGTGTAAAAAGAAAACATTTTGCTGCACAAAGAGGAAATTGGGATTGTTTCTTGAGGTTACAGCCTCTCTCTGAATTCACGGGATACAATTTATTTTTACCAGCCAGTTCTCTGCTTCATTCTGCATGTGCACCTTAACAAAGTTCATCTAAAAGATATTACAGCTAATTATGTGTTAAAAACGTAAAAATATCCTTGGTGAATATTCCCTTAATAGCATTAGCATCACATTATTTCCAGCTGCTATAACAAATATGTAAATGTCACGCCCTGGGCCCCATCCGGCCTTTTAAATGTCCTTAACTGGCCTGTGTTGGTTAGTGGAAATCCAACATTAAACATGCATGAGGTTTTAATTCTGCAAGCAAACATAAACATGCAGATTTGTTTTGTGTATGTGAAAAATCATCTCTTACAGCTGTGTTTCTCTCTTTTTGAGCGGCTAATTGCTCATCCTCATGTGTGCCAATGTTAGTTGTTGCTAAAAAGAGCCTCATTTAAAAAGTGTAGCTTGGACTTGTAAGTAAGGGATGCACAGATCATTATCGTTGTATTATCAATGTGTGCTTTTCTAATATTGCAAAGAACTGCCTACTCTTAATAACTTCTTGACTGAAGTCAAAGTTAAGTCAAAATAAAAGATGGCTGTTTGTGGCGAACAGACTGCTGTTCTGAGATTAAAGTTTGAACTCCCATCGTCACATTAAATTAAGCAACATACAAATGCACAACTTGCACACATTTCTTTTTATTTTTGGGACAGCTCTTCTGAAAGATATTATTTTGGCGGTAGGGTACTCCGGCTTCCTCCCACAGTCCTAAAACATGACTGTTAGGTTAATTGGTCTCTCTAAATTGTCCTTAGGTGTGAATGGTGGTTTGTCCTGTTTGTCTCTGTGTTGCCCTGCGACAGACTGGCGACCTGTCCAGGTGAACCCCGCCTCTGGCCCAGTGAACGCTGGAGATAGACATCAGCAACCCCCGCCACCCCATCAGGGATTAAGCGGGTCAGAAAATGGATGGATGGATGGATTAAAGTTTAAAAACAACTGAAACTTCATTCCACCAATCAGAGCCTGAGGTGTTGTGCTCTGTGGCATGGATCAGTAACCGGGACGCTCCATGTTTGCCTGGAACAAACAAACCCGAGTCTTTTGGCTCCAGAGGTCGAGGCCGCCTCTTGTTTTGAACCGTTTGGGCCGAATAGAGTTCGGTTCTGCAGGAACAGAACCAAACTCTGGGCTTTTTCCGTGCAGGTGCTTGAAGAACCACGTCTGTTAGACGCAACGTTTCCAAAGCGACACCGAAAAAAAAAAACCCTGTAATAAACACCAAGAAACAGGAATTATCCATGTTTTAATCCAGGGAACAGACACGTTGAAGTTCTTCTGGATCATTGGGTCAACAGACTGAAATGTTTTAAAGTCCAGGAGAGTCGGAGCGCGTTTGTTGAGCAACAGTCAGTGCTGAAGCCGTCCATCACCATGCCTGCGTCTCTGCTCGCCATCTGCCTCCTGGGAGGTTTGTTCCTTCAAGTGTTCGGCCAGGATGAAGGTGAGAGCTCGACCTCTGACCCGCCGACCCATTTATGACATTAAAGTTCTGCTTTCTACACCAGAGACCTGCTGCACTGCAGCCTGAAGCTCTTCTATCAACCTGCTGGTCAATAATTAGCTGCGCTGTTCGTTAGAATGATGAGAGACTTTTAGCAAAAGGCTAACATTGGCTACCATCAGACCCGACCATGGTGCAGGCCCACAGCATGACTAGTTCATAGCAGAACATCATGTCCAGCTGAAATACAGCTAGTTACTGAAACAGAACTTCAGGGCTTCATTAGTTGACCTCTTAGTCATATTTTGGTTAACAGTGATGTTGGTTAGCTAGTGTTAACTAACTAGTGCTGGAACATAATGGAAGATGTTGGTTAGCTAGCGTTAACTAACTAGTGCTGGAACATAATGCCGGATGTTGGTTAGCTAGCGTTAACTAACTAGTGCTGGAACATAATGCCGGATGTTGGTTAGCTAGCGTTAACTAACTAGTGCGGAACGCAACGCCGGATGTTGGTTAGCTAGCGTTAACTAACTAGTTCTGGAACATAATGGAAGATATTGGTTAGCTAGCGTGAACTAACTAGTGTGGAACATAATGCCGGATGTTGGTTAGCTAGCATTAACTAACTAGTGCGGAACGTAACGCCGGATGTTGGTTAGCTAGCGTTAACTAACTAGTGCGGAACATAATGCTGGATGTTGGTTAGCTAGCGTTAACTAACCACTGCTGGAACATAATGGAAGATGTTGGTTAGCTAGTGTTAACTAACTAGTGCTGGAACATAATGCCGGATGTTGGTTAGCTAGCGTTAACTAACTAGTGCTGGAACATAACGGGCAGATGTTGGTTAGCTAGCGTTAACTAACTAGTGCTAGAACATAATGGAAGATGTTGGTTAGCTAGTGTTAACTATCTAGTGCTGGAACATAATGGAAGATGTTGGTTAGCTAGTGTTAACTAACTAGTGCTGGAACATAATGGAAGATGTTGGTTAGCTAGTGTTAACTAACTAGTGCTGGAACATAATTCCGGATGTTGGTTAGCTAGCGTTAACTAACTAGTGCTGGAACATAACGGGCAGATGTTGGTTAGCTAGCGTTAACTAACCACTGCTGGAACATAACGGGCAGACGTTGGTTAGCTAGTGTTAACTAACTAGTGCTGGAACATAATGAAGCTCTGAATCCTATTGATTCAGGCTAAATGAGTCCAAGTATTTCAGGTTCTCTACACCCAACAAAAACAACACTTTAGCCACCAGAACTGTCTGGTTCTAAAGGAGGATCCACTTCCTGTCGCTCTCGAGCTTTTTCACTTTGACCCAACAGGACTGTTAACAAAGACATAGTACTGATCCACAGCATTAGTGAAGTTGTGTTGCTGAGTTAGCAGCTTACAGATCGGGTCCCAGCGATGTTCTCCAGAAAGTTCTCAACATGCTGGTTTTACTGGGACTTCTGCTGCTTTCAGTTCTTCCAGAACTCTGTGAGGATGGAAACGGTGGCTGTGAACATTTCTGCCGCGTCATTGGGGGAAATGTACGATGCTCCTGCGCTGACGAATACTTCCTGGCACTGGACAACCGATCCTGCAGCTCCAACGGTAAGAGAAGGCATCAGATCACCGGGCCTGATCCCAAACACCACAGAGAGGACTTTAGGAATGATTTGGGAACCTGGGAGACACAAAAAGTCAGAGTGGTTCTTTTCGTAACTGAACTACCTATGTCTGGTTCCTGATCTGCAAAATTTCTCAGAAACCTTTAAATGCGGTGCCATCGTCACCAACGAAGTCCAGAACGGAACCGAGAAGAGAAACTCCACAGAGGAGCTCCAGAGGAACCATCAGACTGGGACCATAATCACAGAGGACTGTCCACCAGGACAATGTCCTTGGCAGGTAGACAATCAGGAACACGGTGACGGTTCTGGTCCATGTCTCCATTAATTGAACCTGTTCTGTCCGCTCAGGCTCTCCTGATCAACGAGGACAACGTCGGGTTCTGTGGGGGAACGGTTCTAACCGAGTATATCATCCTGACCGCCGCTCACTGCGTGACCGAAACCCGGTACCTCACCGTCAGGCTCGGTACGTCAAACTCTGGTGCAGTTCTGGGAGGTTCTGTTTCACTGCTTCTTTACCCAACATTTAACCACAAACCCACACGTTGGGTTTCATTGATCATGTGAGAAGGACCTGAACCGTTCAGCGGAACCAGAACTCAACCCAGAACCTCAGTCCATCTTATATAAACCAGTTAGGGTCCATTAATTCAGCTCAACATGTTCCAGTTAGATTTCTACATAAATACAAGAGTTCAGATGAATTCAGTGAATTTCAGTTTAGTGTATTTACAGCGATTTGATATCATTATAAACTCTTTTATTTAAATTCTACAGAAATCCAGTCGGATACAGTCAGTCCAACTGATTCTGGTTCCTTACTACCCATTTTAATCCAGTTACAGTCAGATTTAACTTGGTTACTTCCAGTTCATTGCAGTTACATTCAGCCCAATTTAATAATCACATAAAATAATTTCTGTCCCCTTCTGACTAACTGAATCCAGTTATAATTCTTTTCACTTTGGTCTGGTTGACAACAGATTAAAGAGTAAAAATAGCTCGTCTTGGTTCTGTTTGGTGAAAGATGTTCTGACAGTGATGATGCTGCGTTAAACCAAACTTTTACTGAATTTACCATCTTAATAAACGGAACAGAACATTCTACTGGCTCTGGTGGACGGGCTGAGCTGTTGAACTGTGTAATATGCGTCCAGGTGTCTCCAACTCGTCCCACGGCGGCGCTAACGAAGCTTTGCACGTGGTGGACGTCGTCGTTAATCACCATGGTTACAGCCCTGTTCAAGGCGTCAACGACCTCGCTCTAGTTAAGCTGGCCACACCCATCAGGTTCACCGGGTTCATCCTGCCGGCCTGCCTGCCGGAGCCGGACTTCGCAGAGAAGGTGAACCTTTCACGTCTTCGCTGGCGAAAGACACTTCATGCTTCTGAAGACACCTGAGATCCAGTCTTCTGTTCTGGTTACAGGTTCTGATGCGGCAGCCACACGGGCTGGTCAGCGGTTTTGGATATCTGGGAGCGCGGCAGCCATCTGCCGTTCTCCAGCGCCTCCCTGTGCCCTACGTAGACCCGGACTCCTGCACGGAGTCCACACAGCTACGCATCTCGTTACGGATGTTCTGCGCCGGCTACAACTCGACCGCAGACGGTTCCTTCCAGGGCGACGGCGGCGGCCCGCACGTCACCCGTTACCACAACACCTTCTTCGTCACCGGCGTCAGGAGCTGGAGCAAAAGTCACCCACCCGGGGGAAAGTATGGCGTCTACACAAGTGTGTCCAAATACATCCGTTGGATCAGACAAGGCATCGAGAAGCTAACGCCCGTAGTTAAGGGCGGTACCGGGCCGAAGAGACACGGCACCATCTAGAGTTCTGTCTGTAGCCCAGTGCAGCCTGACAAACCTGAGTAATCCACCCTTTAGCTTAGAGCTGCTCTAACAGAACATCCTGGTGGAGCTGGAGTCCTTCAGGGCTGAGAGTTTGGGCCCCGACTCTTCAGCTCTAGTCTCAATGTGGGAGGCAGCAGAGAAACCTGACGTATAATCAGCTAACAAAGCTAAAACCTCGTTAGTAGAAGCGGTTTTACCCAATCTTAGATGAGCTCTTTCCAGAACTGATACCATTAGAAGACGATTTAAAATGTCAAAAAATGAATTTGACATCAATGGGAAATATTACGTTGCTGTTTTAAATGAATGTATTAAATGAATGAGAAAAAAATCAAATTTAACCAACATGTTATTGTAATAGATTTTGGGCTATAATTGATATTTTCAAAACCTCAGCATCGATCTTTGGAACCATGTGAAAAAATATATCTGAAGAAATAAAACTCCTAGTTTGAGTCAGGAACCGTCTGTCATTGATGAATGTAGTTAAACATCCAGTGTGTCTTATTCATTAACAGTGTTGCTAATAAAGGCTTTAAAACTGCGGTAATCATGTTTCTCTTTGTCTGATTCTGTCATATTCTGCTTATTGTTGCTGGTAAAACTTCATTAAACTTGCATGAAGTTTCCACTTCCGTCAGCATTGACACTAGTTTAGTTTTTAATAGTTTAGGCCAGAGATGCCCTGATCTAATACCCGGATCAGATATTGGCTCCGGTTTTAACTAATTCGGTGGATCGGATATCGGATAAATGACCCCGATCCAGAATTCTGATCCAGTCATTTCTCTTTGTTAAATATCACACACAGCAATACAGTTACAGTGATCTAGTAACTTTAGTTCTATGTTTTCCATGTTGGTTACGTCATCACGCAGAGCAGCTAGTGATGAGCAAACGCGGCGCTAGCGCCGGACCGAGCCAAGTCCGCCATTTAAAAATATTTCAGACGTGATACGTCAACAAGTCTGACCGCAACATCCCTGCAACGTGAAAGTTGCGACGGGTGCTGATAAAGTTGGTAAACATGGCGATACGGTTCATTCACTGCACAGTAGTATCGGCTCAGTATCGCGTATCGGATCGGTATCGGCCGATAATCTCCGCCCAGGTGTCGTATCGGTGCGTCTCTACTTTAGACTGTAGCTAGAACACCATTTCCTGAGTCCAGGCATCTCTACATCGCATCAAATCATTGATTTCTGGGATGTTTGCCTGAAATAAACACGCCGGCTCGGACCGGCAGCGTCTGCTGCTTGTTTTGTGTGATTTAGGGGAACAGAGTCCACGGCCGGAACAGAACCGACCCAGATAACCGTTTCTGACCGGCTTCAACCTTTTTACAGAATCAGGCTTCAGTTTGGCGACAGAAAGACGATTTTCCGATGTTTTCCATGAAGCTGGACGGGACATGACTGAGGGGGAGCCTCGCTGAGTCGGCGGTGGCCAAACAGCCGGGCTTCTGTATCAGTGGTTGTTTGTTGGATCAGCGCGTGTTGGTTGTGTGAATCAGTGTTTGTTGTGCCTATCAGTGTGTGTTTGCTGTGTGTGAGCAGTGCTGTCGGGGTAATGGCCGTCCACATCATGGCTGCGTCTCTGCTCGCCGTCTGTCTCCTGGGAACTTTCCTCCAGGCGTTGAGTCAAGGTGAAGGTAGGAGCTGCACCTCTGACCGGCTACTTCTACCCTTAGCTTCTGCCATCGTCTCCAGAACATGAGAACAGACGATCCGTCTCCAGCACACAAATATCAGCCAGAACCGGCAGCTTTCATCATCCAGCTCCAGTTTCAGGGCGTAATGAGGGAAAGGTTTTAATAATGAAGTGATTTTATAATTAAATCCCTTCTAACATTAAATCTGAGCGACTCGTTTAAACATGAATGAACATTTTAGCAGGAAATTACTATATATATAAAGAAAACTTTGTCAATGACTCAGTGGAACGTGTCAGGATTAGGTTTTAACTATTTGTTGTATCGTTATATCTGGTTTTATCAAACTGGAGCAACAACGTTATGTTTATAGCATTAGTTTAGTCTAGAACGAGTCAGTCTCCCAGACCGACACGCCTGCCCCATTCGGGGCTTTCGGCTCTTTCCAGTGTTTCGTGGCGCTCCTGGGGCCCACACCGTGTTCCTGCGACCCAAACGGGCCAACCAGTTCTTCCTGGAGGAGATCCTGCAGGGCAACCTGGAGAGGGAGTGCTACGAGGAGCGGTGCAACTATGAGGAGGCGCGGGAGGTCTTTGAGGACGACAAGCAGACGGTGGGTCCGAAGGAGAAAGTCAGGGATGGTTGAGGAGAGCCTTTGATTCTAACTGGTCTTTGTTCGTCTGCAGATCGCCTTCTGGACCTTCTACTACGGTGGGTTTCGATCCAAGCCAGACTTCAACAAACGCCTGATAAACGCTGCACATTTAATACGAATGAGCTGTGGTTCCCACCTGGGACTTTCGGTTTCTAAAGTTCTGGATGTTCTGTCTACTGAGATGGGGACCAGTGCACTCCCAACCCCTGCCTCAACGGAGGCAACTGTACGGACCAGGTGGGGGGGTTCTCCTGCTCCTGCCGCCCTCCGAACTACGGACACATCTGCGAACTGGAACCGCTGGCGGCTAAGGAAGTGGAGCTGGTGAAGCCTCAGTACAAAGCTCCAGGTAAGGCCCACCTGGCGCTGAGGGGAGGTCATGTGGGGGAGGTCCGGTGGGGGAGGCCCGGTGGGGGAGGTCCGGTGGGTTCTGGGGGCACCTCCTCATCTCATCCACTTTCTCAGTGATCTCAGCGTGTCCGACCGAAGGCCCCAAGGTGTGTCACCAGCTGTGCACGGCTGACTACTACTCCCACAGATGCTCGTGCACGTCCGGATTCAAACTACAGAGTGACAAGCGGAGCTGCCAGCCTGAAGGTTCGGAACTCCTCCAGCAAGGCATCATTCGCCGAAGCGGCTGAGGCGCCTGAGATAACTGCTGTGTCTGTGTCCGCAGTGGAGTTCCCCTGTGGGAGGATCCCCGACGCCAACGGCCCCTTCTGTCGCCACGGAAGCTGCCCCTGGCAGGTAACGCGCTCTCAGCCAATCAGGAGACCCGGAAACCCAGGTTAGCCGCCTAATGCTCGGCGCCCCGGGTTGGTTTGGTTTGTGTGCGCAGGTCTCCCTGGTCAACAGCAGCCGGGCGGAGCTCTGCGGTGGCGTCGTGCTCGGCCGCCGGTCCGTCCTGACTGCCGCTCGCTGCCTCTTCCTGAACTCAGGAACCGACCCCCGACCCTCACAGTTCCACGTGGTCACAGGTAGGAGAGCCCTGAAGGCTGCCGCTTTACTGAGAGGGTTTACACTACCATAACAGAACCCCTGCCAGCAGGAGGAACGCCTAAAAGACCAGTAATACGGAGAATTTACGTTAACGCACGTATAATCTGTCTATTCACCTGAGGTGAACTATTGACCTCTATCAAGGTCCATTTTCTATTTAATACACTAAATGTGTCCCGATGATCACATTAATACACTAAATGTGTCCCGATGATCACATTAATACATTAAATGTGTCCCGATGATCACATTAATACATTAAATGTGCCCCGATGATCACATTAATACACTAAATGTGTCCCGATGATCACATTAATACATTAAATGTAACCTGATGATCACATTAATACAGTAAATGTAACCTGATGATCACATTAATACAGTAAATGTGTCCTGATGATCACATTAATACAGTAAATGTAACCTGATGATCACATTAATACAGTAAATGTGTCCTGATGATCACATTAATACAGTAAATGTAACCTGATGATCACATTAATACAGTAAATGTAACCTGATGATCACATTAATACAGTAAAGCTGTCCCGATGAACACATTAATACATTAAATGTAACCTGATGATCACATTAATACAGTAAATGTAACCTGATGATCACATTAATACAGTAAATGTGCCCCGATGATCACATTAATACACTAAAGCTGTCCCGATGATCACATTAATACAGTAAATGTGTCCCGATGATCACATTAATACAGTAAAGCTGTCCCGATGAACACATTAATACATTAAATGTAACCTGATGATCACATTAATACAGTAAATGTGCCCCGATGATCACATTAATACACTAAAGCTGTCCCGATGATCACATTAATACAGTAAATGTGTCCCGATGATCACATTAATACAGTAAAGCTGTCCCGATGAACACATTAATACATTAAATGTAACCTGATGATCACATTAATACAGTAAATGTAACCTGATGATCACATTAATACAGTAAATGTAACCTGATGATCACATTAATACAGTAAATGTGTCCCGATGATCACATTAATACACTAAAGCTGTCCCGATGATCACATTAATACAGTAAATGTGTCCCGATGATCACATTAATACAGTAAAGCTGTCCCGATGAACACATTAATACATTAAATGTAACCTGATGATCACATTAATACAGTAAATGTAACCTGATGATCACATTAATACAGTAAAGCTGTCCCGATGAACACATTAATACATTAAATGTAACCTGATGATCACATTAATACATTAAATGTAACCTGATGATCACATTAATACACTAAATGTGTCCCGATGATCACATTAATACATTAAATGTGTCCCGATGATCACATTAATACACTAAATGTGTCCCGATGATCACATTAATACATTAAATGTAACCTGATGATCACATTAATACATTAAATGTGTCCCGATGATCACATTAATACAGTAAATGTGTCCCGATGATCACATTAATACACTAAATGTGTCCCGATGATCACATTAATACATTAAATCTGTCCTGATGATCACATTAATACACTAAAGCTGTCCTGATGATGCGTCTCGTTTCCCAGGCAACAGGAGGGTCTTCCCGGTCCAGGCGCTGTTTCTCCACGAACGTTTCCATCCAGACCACCACGACTTTGACCTCGCCCTCCTGGAGCTGGCCAGGCCCATCGGGGTCGGCCCCGGCCTCGCCCACCCCTGCCTGCCCACGAAGGACTTCAGCGAAAATATCCTGATGCATCCTGGGAGGGTGGGCGTGGCCGACAGGAGGGGGCGTGGCCAGAACCAAGAGCTGGTCTACATGACGCTGGAGGAGTGTCGCAGGCAGCTGAGCGTCCCGCACCCACTCAGCAACAAAATGTTCTGCATGAGGAGCAGGAAGGCGGCGCCAGGGAGCCCAGACGGAGCGGCGAGAGGAACCGGGTCGTCGGGGAGCAGCGATACCAACCAGAGCCTGTCCAGACTCTCGGGGAGGCAGAACGTGACTCAGAACAGACTCGGCGGACGTGCTTTGGACCGGAACCAGACTCAAACCGAAGACGTTCTGACCGGGAACAGAGCGGAGAACCTAACGAAGCAGCACCGCGGGTCACCAGCAGGGGGCGGCGTTCTGATGGCGGGCTCCGCGGTGGTGACGGTGGAGAAGGGAACGGCCTTCCTCACCGGCCTGCTGATGTCTGCGTCCTCAGACGGCGGCGGACAGGCGTTCACCAGAGTGTCCCGGTACCTGAACTGGATCAGGCCGCGGCTGGAGATGGCGGAGAACCACATGACCCCCCAGGTCAGCCAGTACCCAGAGATCCGCTGAGCTCAGAACCCGGCCGTGGGTTCTGATGCACTTTAAATTATTGGACGTTCCACAGTTTGAATAAAAACGTCCCGAAACTCAGAGCCTTTCTTACCTTCAGAAGTTATTCCAAACTTAGTGAAAGACGACCAGAGCATTCAACGTTTGTCCTGTTGGTTTTAATTTCACTCACTCAGAAATAAAAGTTTTAAAAGTTAGTTTGTTGTGTTGTTTTTTAAAGTAAACCCCTAAAAACAGAAAGAGTCAAAGAACAGAAGCAGAGAAACCCAACGTCTACAAACCAAACAAGCTTTATTCAACCAGTTTCTTAGAAAAAGATTCCCCCCAGGGGCATCGTGGGTAACGTAGTCTAGGAGACAGAAGACAGAGGCGGGAACGGGTTCTGCTTACTGACCACCAGCTTCTGGTGCTGGTGGGAGATGTAGCCTTTGATGTGACCCTGCCAGGAGACAGAACCAGAATCAGAACGGGTGTCCGCCGAGCGCCGGCGTGGCGTCGGGTCTGAGCGCGCTCACCATGTAGATCAGGTTGGCCAGGAGGCACTGCACCTCGTCGATGTCCACGTCCTCCACCTGCATCATCCTCAGGGCCACCAGGAAGGCGTCCAGGGGCAGCTGGTGGGTCTTCAGCAGCAGATACCTGCAGCCAAACGCCGACATGCTCAGACAGAACCGCCGCTCCGGGCCCAGACCCACCTGACCTATATCTGACCTATACCTATATCACAGATTATTCATCAGAATAGTGTAGAAATGTGATTTTCTAGACGTTTTAAAGTAGCTTTAGTTCATTAATGCAGACCCAATCAGCTGCAGTTAAAGGGCGACGCTCTGGTTTCCGCTGAGGTTTGTCTGCAGACCAAGCAGACGGTGAAAAGGACCCAGCCCAGTCTCTAACCAGACTGCTGGTGGTCACCATGTTCACATCAGGCGTATTTCTCCTGTCCCTCTTCATTTATTACGGTAAATCTCATAAAGGGAAGGAACCGCAGCATCGACCCAGCGACACGAGTCACTCTGACCCCACAGAAGCAGCGCGGTAGACCTGCTGGTCGTTTATGGGCTAACGGGTTTACGGCCGGCCGTGACTCACACTTTCTTGAAGAGGTTCCTGTAGGTGATGATCTTGAGCTTCTCCAGGATGAGGAAGATCCCGCAGCGGATGAAGAAGGTCTCGTGTTTGGACAGCGCCTCGTTGAGCAGCAGCAGGTTCCCCTCGCTGGGAAAGGAGCGCACACTTCAGCCCTGGGAGGATCCACTTCCTGCGGCATCGGTGGCCCCGCCCCCCCGCTTACCTCACGGCTTTGGTGACGTCGGCGAACTGAGTCAGGTCGTACTTCCGCAGCAGCAGGTGTGTCGGCATGTGGCCCTGAAACAGCAGCAGCAGCGTGAGGTTCTGGTTTTACTGGATATTTATGCCGTTAATATGCAAATAAGTCATGGCTCTGACTTAACTGGATCTAACCGGGTCAGAACCAGTTTGGTTTGTAGAGAACATGCATCAGCTCTGGTCTGTTAGACCTGCAGTGGATCAGAACCGGGTCTGAACCCGCATGGTGACGGTTCTGGGAAGGTTTAAAGCTCCTACCAGCAGCATCTTGACCGGCAGCAGGTAGATCAGGATCATCCGCTTGTTCTTCTGGCAGGAGCGATGGCAGTGGTCGAAGGCGTAGGACAGCAGCTCCTCGGCTGCGGAGGGACGGCACAGTTTACGCTCTCCGCTCCACCCCCAGAACCCCCAAACCCCAGAACCCCAGAACACCCAAACCCCCAGAACCCCAGAACCCAAGAACACCCAAACCCCCAGAACCCCCAAACCCCCAGAACCCCAGAACACCCAAACCCCCAAACCCCCAGAACCCCCAAACCCCCAGAACCCCAGAACCCGGCCCCCGCCGGCAGCTTACCCGTCTTGAAGTCGCTGTCGAACATGGCCTTGCGGCCCACGTAGTACTTGTAGGTGACCTTCTGGGCGGGGCTGTAGTCGTTCTTCAGGTTGGAGCTGTCGATGGCCCGGATCAGAGGCTTGCACAGGTGCAGCTTGTTGATCTGCGGGGAGAACAAACAGCCGCTCGTCAATCGGACCTCGGCGGGACGCGCCGCGGCCGCGGGGGCGGAGCCGGCACCTTGAAGTAGATCTTGAAGAGCTGGTTGCTCAGGAACATCATCCCCCACTTCTTGGAGTCGTCCACGCCGGCTCGGCTGTGACGGGGCAGAACAGAACACGTGAGGACCCGGCAGAACCGGCGCATCAGAGCGGGTCAGAGCGGAGAGAGACGCACTTATCGCTGGCGCAGACTCTGAAGCAGCTCATCAGCTGCTCCGCTGCCTTCTCCAGCATCTCCCCCGGCTGACCTTTGCCCTTCTTCTGCAGCTGCTGCTCCGCCTGAAAACAGGAGCAAACCCGGCCGCACCGGGCCGGGGCTTCAGGGAGGCGCTGGTTCTGATTCACGCCCAGCAGGAGGCGCCATGCTGTTCTTTTACATTCTTCTACAAACAGGTTTAGCCCCATCGTGATTTATAACGTCTGAATGAAGCATTTATTCGTGTCTAAACATCACGAAACGATCATTTTCCTCCATTTTATCATTTCTGTCGCATTAAAACATTGATTTTCCTCCATTTTATCATTTCTGTCACATAAAAACATAAATTTTCCTCCATTTTATCATTTCTGTCGTTTAAAAACATTAATTTTCCTCAATTTTATCATTTCTGTCGCAGTAAAACATAAATTTTTCTCCATTTTTTCATTTCTGTCACAGTAAAACATTAATTATCCTCCGTTTTATCATTTCTGTCGCAGTAAAACATTAATTTTCCTCCATTTTTTTATTTCTGTCGCATTAAATCATTAATTTTCCTCCATTTTGTTATTTCTGTCACATAAAAACATTAATTTTCCTCCATTTTATCATTTCTGTCGCAGTAAAACGTTAATTTTCCTCCATTTTATCATTTGTGTCGCAGTAAAACATCAATTTTCCTCCATTTTATCATTTCTGTCGCATTAAAACATTAATTTTTCTCCATTTTTTTATTTCTGTCGCAGTAAAACCTTAAATTTCCTCCATTTTATCATTTCTGTCGCATTAAAACATTAAATTTCCTCCATTTTATCATTTCTGTCGCAGTAAAACGTTAATTTTCCTCCATTTTATCATTTGTGTCGCATTAAAACATTAATTTTCCTCCATTCTATCATTTCTGTCACATAAAAACATTAATTTTCCTCCATTTTATCATTTCTGTCGCAGTAAAACATTAATTTTCCTCCATTTTATCATTTGTGTCGCAGTAAAACATCAATTTTCCTCCATTTTATCATTTCTGTCGCATTAAAACATTAATTTTTCTCCATTTTTTTATTTCTGTCGCAGTAAAACCTTAAATTTCCTCCATTTTATCATTTCTGTCGCATTAAAACATTAAATTTCCTCCATTTTATCATTTCTGTCGCAGTAAAACGTTAATTTTCCTCCATTTTATCATTTGTGTCGCATTAAAACATTAATTTTCCTCCATTCTATCATTTCTGTCGCATTAAAACATTAATTTTTCTCCATTTTTTTATTTCTGTCGCATTAAAACATAAATTTTTCTCCATTTTATCATTTCTGTCGCATTAAAACATTAATTTTCCTCCATTCTATCACTCCTGTCGCATTAATCAGACGGTTTGCGTTAACTCAAGCGTTGCCGCTGCACTCAGACCAGACCCGGGGGCGGCGGGGAGGACCGTGTCTCACATTGTTGGCGAAGATGCGGAGGTCCAGGGCGACGGCGAACATGATGTGCAGGGCCCTGCAACACAAACAGGGCAGTCATGCTGCGTTCGCTGCCCGCGTGTTCGCTGCAGCGTCGGCACACTCACCAGTTCTCCTCCTTGTGGGACTGGAAGGCTCTCAGGAAGGACGTGAGGGGTCAAGGATCTGATCACCGACTGCTGAACACGTTTCACCAACATTTGAAGACTTTTTAAAGGATATTGGACAACGAGCGTCTGGAACTTGTACGCCTCTACGAAGTCGTGATTGGCCACAGCGTAGGTACACCTGGAAGCCACACAGGTGTCAGAACCTTACCGCCGGGGGTCAACCGTCCAGCTGTGGGTCTCACCTGAGATGCGCCGCCACCATCTCATCGTATGGCGGCTCCAGAATCTGCTGGCACTTCTCCTCCGGGCTGGCCAGCTGAAACATGCACAGGTGAGCTCGTCTCCTGGCGACCCTGGCTCTACCTGAGGGGGCGGGGCCTTACCTGTAGGCGGGGGTTGGCCACGTGCGGGTGCTTGAAGGAGAGCAGCTCGGCGCAGAAGGAGCCCTCGTGGTTCTCGATGGCCTCGTTGATCTGCAGGAGAACGCAGAGCTAGAACAAAGATGTGGAGAAGAACCTGAACTGGTGAGTCAGGGTGGAGGGCAGAGCTCACCTGCTGCAGGTACTGGTTGATGGTGATGTGAGCCATGGCCGATTAGGAGCTGTTCCCACCTAGAGGACACATGAAAACTGATAGATTTAAACCTGGACTTTGACTAGGCCATTCTAAGGCATGGAGCCAAGCCGCCCCGCTGCAGCTCTGGGCGTGTTTAGGTGGTTCTGCTGGAGGAAGGAGCTCCAGCCGCTCACAGGTTCCTCCAGGACTGATGTAGTCCCACAGCATGATGCTGCCACTGCAGCCAACCCAGCAACCTCACGTCCAGACAGCTCATTAAAACGACATTTACTGTGTTTTACTCAGGGTTTGTCAGTCATTACAGCCTGCAGGTGTTCATAAAAAGATAAAGAAGTTAATATTTTCTTCGTCACTCGATAGGAGCTTTAAAAAGCGTCCAGGAGCAGCTGTTGAGTCTAGTAATCTAATTAGCACAGCGCTAGCGCAGTAACCCTCCTGCTTTCCGGGTTTATATTCCATTTAAAACATTAACTATTGAAGCCGAAATCCCAAACACGTTAAACATCAAAGGAAACAACCAGAAAAAACACGAACAAGCAAAGAAGATTTCGCCGAAAGATAAAACGTCCCTACTTTGAACCAAGCCTGGCCGCGGCGCTCCGTGTGACGGTTTAGCCGATAAAGCGGTTAAAATCCGGTAAAAGCGGAATAAAAGCCGCTGGTTTCAGACTCTAAACGCTAAAACATCCGGAGACTGACCAGAAACCAGCCGCAGGCCTTTAAAATTAAGTTATTAGCTGAAACAAACCCATCCGGCTTCTGTTCATCCGGTCAGAAACACGGAATGTTTTCACTGACGGACCATTTCCGGATCACCACGGAAACACTTCCGGTACACCAAAGTTTTCCATCCTGACTTTAATTAGAAAGACGAAAAGTGTCGAACTTGTAAACCATGATTTAGATTCATGTTTTGTTACAGAAAAAAATATTGAAACGGATCCGGAACAATTCGTTGTCCCGTTTGTGTCCATAAAATAATAATAAAAAGTTAATAAAAAGAGGATTGTCGTATTTCTGCTGCCCAGTGAAAATAAATAAATAATAGCTAAATTAAGGCAAGAAAGCTTCAGATGCATATTGTTTTATTTAGTCATAAACCTTTACATTATCCAAACAACGTTCGTCTCTTTCTTCACAGAAACCAATATAAAATAACACAATAATTGTTTTAAAGCCAACAAACGTCACAGAAAGCATCATTTACACATTTAAAGTTTTATTTTTCCAGACTAACATCAGGCCATAACTAGACGAGCAGATATTTTACCACTGACACCAGGGGGCGCTGAAGCATCACTTCATGTTTAAAACTCAACATCAAAGCTTTTTTTACACTTTAAGCATGTTTATCAGGTGAAATGAAATCACGTCATAATAACGAGTCACTTTGAGTCACTTTAGTCACATTAAGCATTAATTATCATTAATTATCTACATGAATAACATTAGCTGGATGCTGCACAGGTGCAGCAGTTTTCATCTTCCCTGAAAGGATTTCCTGGTGACCCTCTGAGATTATGAATGTACCCTGTGTTCTCCCACTTATAACCACGTGATCTACTTTTACACCACAGTATTCTTGCCTTCCACACATCCCGGTTCTCCCAGCTTCCATCCTGATAAAATGTCTTCATGGTTCCGTCATTTCCTGTAAATTCTTCATCTGGTCTTCTAGAGCATTTGCTGGAACCACTCGTTGTCCCATTGGTCCTGTTGCTCAGAAAGAGTGGGTGTGGCCAGGTGACCACCCGGCTCCGCCCACTCGCCCATGACCAGCGGGCTGGACGATGTTCTCGCTGCTGATTGGTCCGTGGAGCGAAGCACATGGGGAGTGGGAGGGGCTTATCTCGGAGCATCCGACGGTCCACAGACAGGGATACTGGCTGAAAACACAGACACCTGATTACACCTGAGCTCAGGGTTCTCCTTATTAGGGCGTGGGCGGGGTCTCACCTGGAGCTGTGGGGAGGGGGCGGAGCCTGTGAGGACGGAGCACTGCTGGTCAGAGGCATGGAGGAGGAGGAAGGTGAGAAGGAGGAGGAGGAGGCTGGACGAGGGGAGGAGCAGCTCCAGCCTTCATGTAGAACCTGAACACCTTCAGAGAGGAGGTTCACTGAGGGAACACAAGGCAGGAGGAACATGATGTCATTTATGCAGGAACTGATGTGGAACCAGTCTTCTAACATGGTTCTACGCAAGATGTTTTTACATTGTTCTACACACAAGAACTGAGGTTCTCACATGGTTCTGCACACAAGAACGGAGGTTCTAACATGGTTCTACTCCAGGAACATTTGTTCTAACATGGTTCCACACACAGGAACATATGTTCTAACATGGTTCCCCATCATGGTCCACTACACCCAGATTTCAGGCCTGGTCAGTGGTTCCTAGCTGAAGCAGCTGAAGCTGTGAGCTAACTCTGGATCTCTCCTCTATTGGTCCAAATATTATTACTTCAGTTTTGTTTTTATTCAGTTAAAGAACATTTTGTCTCATCCTGCATTGATTTCTTCTATTTCCTCAGAGCTTGAACTGGTTCATAGTCACCTGGTGACATGGTGATGTAGAGCTGTGTGTCGTCTGCATAGTTATGGTAGCTGATGATGTTTTATGATCTGAGCTAGAGGAGCATGTAGATATAGAACAGGAGGAACCCAGGATGGAACCTTGGGGAACCCCACATGTGATTTTTGTCGTCTCTGATGTAAAGTTACCTGCTGACACTAAAAGTCCTTTAAGTAGGATTTAAACCAGTGGAGAGCTGTACCAGAGAGGCCGACCCAGTTCTCCAGGCGTTCTAACAGAATGGAGTGATCGACAGTATCAATGCTGCACTGAGGTCCAACAGAACCAGCACTGAGGTTCTGAGGTCCAACAGAACCAGCACTGAGGTTCTGAGGTCCAATAGAACCAGCACTGAGGTTCTTCCACAGTCTGTATTTATATGGATGTCATTAAACACCTTAAATTAATATTTTTTATGTTGGATTATTCTTCACAAAAACATGTTCTAGTCTGGGTTAGAGATTGTTATTTGGTTCCCCTCATGAAAAAAGGTTCTAAAAATATTAATTATAATAAGTATAAATAATAGATAAATAATAGCAGCAGCCGGTTTTCACTTTTCTTTATTTCATTAAATCAGATCAGTTGCTGACAGAAGAACACATTCTTATTTTTCTATGTGAAAAAATAAGAACCCAATTATTGTATTTATTGTTTTTAATGGTTAATATTTTTGAAATATTGACTAAAACTAAACCATTATCAAAGCAGTTAAAGAAGAGAAAACATCCAGGTGTGAAAGGTAGCTAGTTACCTGAGGAGTGGGGGCGGTGCGGCAGGTAGGCCGTGGGGTAAGGGGTGTGTCGCCCCGGGTAACCAGGGGGCTTGTAACCATGGTGATGGTGATGATGGGATGCCAGGGGCAGGCTGCTGGCGTAGGGGAAAGCCCCGCCCCCTCCTGCTGAGCACAGCGGCCAACCTGAGACACAACGACATCAGCTTCAAGGTCCAAATACGTCAATTATTCACAGAACATGGTCCATGAACCGGGTTCTGCCGGGTTCTGACCACACTAGCCCTAATCTAACCAGCGGTTGGTGTCTGTTAAAGGAACCATCCCATAATTAACCTGACGGCCCGTTTTTCTCTGGTTTACCTGTTTGAAACAGGAAGGAAGGAGATGATTGGTTAACGAGCTCCAGACACACCTGAGCCTTTACATTCACAGGACCGCTGTGTTCATATGAAACCCATCAGAACACGGCAGTCCACAATCTGACCACCGAGTTCTGACCCGTCAGACCGACGAGTTCTGACGGGTCAGACTGTGGACCGCCCAGTTCTGATGGGTCAGACCAACAAGTTCTGACGGGTCAGACTGTAGCAGATCCTCAAATGCGTTGGGTTCTGACCAACTGGACCATTTGATCCCAGGATTCTGAGAAGCAACCCGGGTCGCCTAAACGCACCAATGAGCTGGTCTCCTGACGTCACGTGACTCACAGGGCTGAATCCCGACCCGGTTCTCTGGGGGGTCCGGTAGAACCCGTCCTGCTGGGTTTCTGAGGAGGAAGAAGGAGGCCGTGATGAAGGTGATGATGAGGCTCTGATAACCAGGTGAAAATCGCTGAGCCCGTTTAGAACAGAACAGAACCGACCCAGTCAACACTTCAAACGTAGGAACGTGTTCATGGTTAAAATACAGTTTTTAACATTTTTACTTTTTATTTAAATTCTTATCGTGTTTAAACCTTTTTCTTCAGATCCTTTTGGTTCTGATCCGTTTAATTTAAGCCTTAAAACGATCTGAAGTTTGTTGGGTCGACCCGAGCCAGAACAGTTCTACCGGGTTCTCACCTCTCCTTGGCGTCCAGGAACGCTTTAGCAAACGGGTTGAACTTGATCTTCAGAGCCGTGATCTGAGCAGAACCAGCAGAACCGGTGAGTCATCGGGTCAGAACCAGGGCTCAGTTTTACATCACTACAGCGGTGAGGATGAAGAGCAGGGAGGATCAGGAGGAGTGGTGATGAAGAGGAGGACGGAGGATGAGGAGGAGCAGTGATGAAGAGGAGGAGGAGGAGCAGTGATAATGAAGACCAGTGAGGATGAGGAGGAGTGAGGATGAAGAGGAGGACGGAGGATGAGGAGGAGCAGTGATGATGAAGAGCAGTGAAGATGAGGAGTGAGGATGAAGAGCAGTGAGGATGAGGAGGAGCAGTGAAGATGAAGAGCAGTGATGAAGAGGAGGATCAGTGATGATGAAGAGCATTGATGAAGAGGAGGAGCAATGATGATGAAGAGCAGTGATGATGAGGAGGAACAGTGATGATGAAGAGCAGTGATGATGAAGAACAGTGAGGATGAGGAGTGATGAAGAGGAGGAGCAGTAAGGATGATGAAGAGCAGTGAGGATGAGGAGGAGTAGTGATGATGAAGAGCAGTGAGGCTGAGGAGGAGTAGTGATGATGAAGAGCAGTGAGAATGAAGAGCAGTGAGAATGAAGAGCAGCGATGAGGAACAGTGATGAGGACTAGCGGTGTGATGAAGAGCACCGGCGATGGCGTGATGAATAGCGGCGGCGTTATGAAGAGCAGCGGCGTGGCGGCGCACCTCCTCGTTCTGGTAGGCGGTGACGGCGATGAACTGCGTCTCCCTGAAGGACACGTTGGACACCAGGCGGTGGCGGGAACCCACGCAGACGATGTGCAGCTGGGGCTCGTACTTATGGAGGGAGTTCAGCATGATCTGCAGCACAGACACGGGTTCTGATCACCAGAACCAGACATGGGTTTTGCTGCAACACCAGAACATTACTGATCCACATCTGCAGTCAAAGAACCAGAACCAGACCCGCTTTACTGCTGCTAAAGGTTACAAAGGACAGGGCAGGGTCAGGGTTCCTTTCTACCCCCTGGTTCCTACGATTCAGCCGCAGTGACCCATCAGAACCTGCTGAGTCCACATCGCCCCATCAGAACCTAATGCCCCATCAGTCCACATCGCCCCATCAGAACCCGTTGAGTCCACAACGCCCCATCAGAACCTGTTGAGTCCACAACGCCCCATCAGAACCAGCTGAACTCACAACGCCCCATCAGAACGCCCCATCAGAACCTGCTGAGTCTACAATCCCCCATCAGAACCTAACGCCCCACCAGAACCTGCTGAGTCTACAATCCCCCATCAGAACCTGCTTAGTCCACATCGCCCGATCAGAACCTGCTGAGTCCACATCGCCCCATCAGAACCTGCTGAGTCCACAACGCCCCATCAGAGCCTAACGCCCCATCAGAACCTGCTGAGTCCACATCGCCCCATCAGAACCTGCTGAGTCCACATCGCCCGATCAGAACCTGCTGAGTCCACATCGCCCCATCAGAACCTGCTGAGTCCACAACGCCCCATCAGAGCCTAACGCCCCATCAGAACCTGCTTAGTCCACATCGCCCCATCAGAACCTGCTGAGTCCACAACGCCCCACCAGAACCTGCTGAGTCTACAATCCCCCATCAGAACCTGCTTAGTCCACATCGCCCGATCAGAACCTGCTGAGTCTACAATCCCCCATCAGAACCTGCTTAGTCCACATCGCCCGATCAGAACCTGCTGAGTCCACAACGCCCCATCAGAGCCTAACGCCCCATCAGAACCTGCTTAGTCCACATCGCCCCATCAGAACCTGCTGAGTCCACATCGCCCCATCAGAACCTAACGCCACATCAGAACCTGCTGAGTCCACAACGTCTTATCAGAACCTACCGACCCATCAGAACCTGCTGGGTCGGGCAGGCAGCGCCTGTGTCTGCTGACCTTCACTCTCTTCTGATAGATGCTCGGGTAACTGCCTGATGCCACCTTCTCTACACTCCCACCACTTTTGCCCCCTGGTGGCCATCATGGACCTGAAAGCCCCTCGTCAACCGAATCACAAACAAACTCGTCTCTGACCTGCGCATGGACCCATTTAGGTCCAAATGAGAGGATTCCTTCTGAAAGGTTCATACTAGCAAGTGTCACGTGTCTCCCACTGGGGTTTAGGACCACCTCCATGAACATCTTCAGGTCCTTATGGTTTCTCACCAATAATGGTGATAATGATTGTCGGTACTGGAAAGACTTCCAGACCCTGAAGAGGTTCCTAACAGTGAACATACTGTAGTCCTGGTTCTGAAACGATTCATAAATCTATGAAAACTCCTTCAATCTGCAACCAAAGGCTCTGCAAAGCATCTATAACCTCAGCAGGGAACCACAACAAACTATTTTGGAACCTCCTCGAGAACCTCAACACTGAACACATGAAATGTCATTTGAACATCTTCATTGGGACCTCTTGGCTGGGACCTCTTCATTGGGGCCTCTTCACTGGGTCGTCTTTGTGGGAACCTCTTCATTGGGACCTCTTCATTGGGGCCTCCTCATTGGGGCCTCTTCACTGGGTCGTCTTTGTGGGAACCTCTTCATTGGGGCCTCTTTAAATTTCTCCAACAATGGTTTGGTTTAAATACCATTTAACCAGCAAAGGAACAGTTCAGGTGTTCCACCTTCTGAGCCAAGGTGTAACGCCTCTTCAGAACTTTGGGACGAAAATATTTAAGACCAGTAAACGTCCTTAAATGGTTCTGAACATGAAGAAAAAAGTAGTTTTCCTTAGAAACAAATACAAGCAGGACTTCCCAAACACCTTGAACTATCCCTGGGATAGTTTAGTAGAAACTCGCCTCTGGCTTCTTCTCCAACGGTAGCCTGGAGACAACCCTGACCTGATTTTGGATGACTCTACCCCTGTGACTACCCTAACTGGTTCTGGTTCTTCAGCTCTGTCTAAATCTTCCAGTTTGGACTCAGGTCTAGATGGCCACCGTGGAAACGGGGAACGGGTTTAGTGGTTTTGGTCAATGGATCTCCAGACTAAAGTCTGGCTGCTTTGGTCCAGTCCCTCAACCCCACCCGATTCCCTCTGCTGAACGGTTTACTCTCCACCTAAGGTGTTCTGGACCAACGGTTCTCCAGGCTTGCTGAAGGTCTTGCTTTACTATTAGATGAGATCTTCTGGGTCTTAGATACCAACAGTCTGTCATAGACATCAGTCCTTTATGTTACTTTGAGCAAATATATAAAAATTGCCAAAGAAACCACCATTTGACAGAAAGTAGGACTTTAGCTCCAAGAAGTGGACTCCCAGGTCTTGCTGCTGACTAGAACCTGCAGGTTGGTTCACCTCTCCGGTCCTGACCCTCTGCTGAAGGATGGTTCATGGTAGCCACATCCTTCAGGAAGGCCATTCAGACACCTGGAGACCTCCTGATCAGGACCACTTTAACAGCTCACAACATTTCTGGACCTCCAGGAGGGCCAATAGATTTGGATTTGGACTGGTTCTGGTAGAATTTCATGACCATGTGTGTCCAGTTGTAGCTCTCTGATTGTTTTATGACCCTGTAGTCCTGAGGGTGCCCATCTCTGGGTGTTAGAGGTCTGCATCCTATCAATGATCAGTCCCACAGGACCTGACTCCAGTCCAGGGAGAAGTTCCTGGACTGGTGTTGGAGTCACACAGGCAGAACTTTGTACTTCTGGGTCTATTAGAAACAAAGAGCCAGAGTTTAGAGTCAGTCTGTGTTCAGCAGAGTTGGTGGACAGGAGCCATCTTTGTCTTTTGGCCCCGGCTCCCTTTTATCCATCTGCTTTCTCTCTCATTCAACTCGCCGTCACCCCCATGACTAACGAGGCCCAATTAACCAATCCGAGTCCTCTGGGCCAGCGCACAAAAACAAACAGTTTTCTATTCAGATTGAGAGGCTGGCTTCAGATGTGACCCCGGCGCTGAGTGTGTGTGGGCTCCGTTTGAATATAGTTTACCTCGTCCATCTGAAGCATGATGGCCAAATTAATTTCCCAGTAAAAAACATAATTACCATAATGTACAAATAAGCTGAGCAATTATTTCATTATGGCCGGGCTCTCTGTTCCAGCTCTGCATTACGGCCGGAGCGTGCGTGTCATGTTTGGACGGGATAATGGGGTAAATATAAACAACATTACTGCCAATTTCGTCCGGCTCAGACTCGGTGTGTGCGTGGAGGCCTCGGCGAGCGCTCAACAGCTCTCCACAGGAAGTGCATTAAACTGCTGCCGGCCAATTAAGAGCTGTTTATCCCGTTCCCGTGGTTACGAGGGGGTGAACAGGTGAAGTGAAAGAGGAGAGGGACTGAAGTGGCTCATTAGAGGCGGTGGTCTCTCGCCCACTCCAGCATAATCCAGCGAGAGCAGAGGGAAGCTAATGGACCACGGAGGAGAGGAGGAGGAGGAGGTGAAGAACAAAGAAGAAGAGAACGAGGAGAGCAAGAAGTGAGAAGGAGAAAAGTCAGGGGGAAAGGTGCAAAAAGAACATTTCATAAAAAGCAGCAGCAATTAAACTAGTTTACCGATAAAACAAGAGCAGATAAAAATGGATAAAACTAAAGAAATATTACATTCCTTTGATTAACAATAAAAATAAAAAAGGAGATAGAAAAACAAAATAAAACATGAGTGAAAATAAAAATGTACGATAAACGTAAAAACAACAGGAACTAACGATTCAATTAATAGCTGAACTAACGAGGAACTAAAATAAGTTAAACTACATATATCGTACCGAAAAACACTCAAATTATGGAAAAAAAGAAACGAAACAGAAAACCAGAAAAAATATTATTTTAAATGTGACAAGAAAATAGTGATAAACAACTAATAAATGCACAAAAACAGGAAATAATGATTAGAAATTAAAAATTCAATAAATGTGTTTAAATATTTTACATATTTTTAAATAAATAAATATTTAAATGCATAATATAAAATCTACTTTTCAAATCCAGAAAAAAAAAACACTAAAGGAAGAAGTAATGTAAGGATCTAAAAGTTCTAATTATTCCTTAATGAAAGATAAAAAAGTGAAAAGATTAACTAAAAAATTAATGTTACAGATTAAAAGTTAATTAAGTCAATAAATAAAATTAAAAAAGTTAAAACAAGAAAAATAAAGAGATTAATCAAAACCAGACTGAAAAAGAAACAAGACTAAAAGAGATTAAAGCAGGAAAAGGAGGAATAAAAGACTGAAGCTGAAGAATCTGCAGAGAAACGATGCAGAAAACTGTAGCAGAAGGAACCGGAGCAGAACCGCCGTGAGGAACCAGGACGGTTCTGACGGACCCTGATTACCTGTCCTCCTCCGTTGACCTTGTTGGTCAGCTTGACCCGGTTGAAGCTCACCGGGGCCTTCATCCAGTGCGCCCCGAAGTTGGGCGAGTCCGGGTGGATGTAGATGCCGCCGTGGCCCCGGCCCTCGGACCGGGTCTCGGCCCGGCCCGCCGCCACCCACTCCCCGTTCACGAACTTCCAGCGGCAGCTGTCGGCCGGCACAAAGTCCAGCAGGAAGGAGTACATGGAGCTGGGGTCCAGACCCGACACGCTGACCTTCAGCACCGGGAACATGCGGCTGAACAGAGACACAGACCAGGGCTTAGAGACAGAACCAGAACCGGTCTCCCAGGTTCTGAACACGGCCAGAACCCGGAACCAGACAGGGGAGCCGTTAATGGGTTCCCGCTTCTTCAGGCCAGCTTCGGTACCACATCTGAACAGAAAACAATCTACAGGAGAACCATGTTTCTGGTCAGGGTCACAGAGTTCATCGGATCAGGACCAACCGGTCCGGTTCTGATGAAGCTACAGAACCTTACAGTAATCAGTGGTCTGCACACGTCTCTGCAGGTGAGCCTCCGTCCTCCGTCCTGGTCCTCTGAGGCTCGGTCCAATCAGCTGCTGTCAGGAAGGTTCTCCTGATGCAGGTCTGACGGTTCCGCCATCGGACCTCCTGATGAAGAACCGTCTGACCCGGTGGAGAACATCCATCCAAATTCTACATGATTCAAACATTTTTACGAATAAAAGAGTGAAAAGTGTGGAAAAGTACTCAGCCCCTTCTCTCTGAGTGCCACAATGGAATGGTTTAAATGTGTTAGAACGGCCTAGTCAAAGTCCAGACCTGAACCCATCCAGAATCTGTGCCAAAATCTGAAACCTGCTGTTCTCAAACACTCTCCGTCTGATCTGACTGAGCTGGAGCTGTTGAGCAAAGAAGAACGAGCAGAACCTTCAGTCACTAGACGCTCAAAGCTGCTAGAGACGTACCCTGACAGTATTAACTCAGGGGTGTGAATACTTTTGCACAATGCCCTTTTCAGTTTTTAGTTGTAAAAAAAGCAACCATGTCTAATTTCCTTACTACTCCACAGTTGTAAACCACTTTGTGTTGATCTTTCACATAAAATCCAATAACTATATTTATGCTTGAGGCTGAAATGGGACAAGATGTGGAAAAGTTTAGGGGTGTGAATACTTTTCCTCAGTTCCAGACTCATTGGACTAATGCGGCGTGTTTTTCCTGCAGTGATAAACTAAATCTACTTTTTGCTCTGCGTGTGCAGGGCTGACGCTCCTGCAGCTGAGTAACAGCAATAAGCGAAATGGTTTCGCCTCTCCAGCCTGAGAGCGGCTGAAGAGGCGTCCTGCAGGTGTGAATGGAGTGTCTGCCCACCGCAGGGCGCGGCCGGTCAGCACGCCTCTGCACAAATTAAGTAAATAAGCCTGCAGACTAAATAAATTCCACAGAGGTGACGATGGCAGCTGCTATCGAGACTAATGAATAACCCCGCTTAGTGGCCCGGCTGATCCGCAGCGCCGGACTCAGAAACCCGATCCAGGAGAGCAGTAGACACTCTCCGACCATGACACCTCCAGCCATGACACCTCTAACCATGACACCTCCGACCATGACACCTCTGACCATGACACCTCCGGTTCCAGGGCTTCGGGCGGTGACTTTAGTTCTGGCAGAGTTTTAATGTTTGATGTTCTGTCTGTTGAGAGGAAAGAGCGTAAAACTGACCAGAACTCTGCGTCTGGATCCAGAACTCCTCCCTGCCAACATCTGGGTGGTAGAAAGGTCACCAGGACACCACAAAGGTCTGGACCCCTGAGGAAACCCCGCTCACCTCCACCTCCTGGGGTCACGGTTCAGCTAAAGAAGGATGACGAGTTTACTCCACATGTTCGCAGCACGAACCAGATGAATCGGGTTCTAGAACCTAAGGCCGGTCCACTGACCAGTTTCCGGACCAGGAGACACACCTCACCAGGGGACCCGAGACCAACCAGAGGCTGACCAGAACTCAGCAGCCATGACCGGCTGATTGAAGAAGCCAAGTAACCGCTGCCCCACCAGCTAAAGTTCTTCTATCCTGATGAACCTCCTGATTACAGAACCTCTGTCATACCTCCACAACATCTAAAGTCAGCACCTCCTCCAGATCTTCTAAAGGTCACCAAGAAGTCCACACGTCTCCTCAGTCACAGGTAGAACCGTCAATCCTCAACTAGGACCTAAACATAAAACGTCTTTTAAACCTACAACCTCAGCAGAGAACCACGGAGTCACCTCAACCGACACCAGAACCTCAACATTTCAATACGAAGGGGCACCTTCAGGACTCCTTCTGACATCTAGAACCTCAAAAAGGGTTTAGTTTGAGGGGGAACCTGTTTAAGATCGTTGCTACCTGCGCTAAAACACGTCTTTATAACTGTGGGAAGATGTTCAACACAATAATGGGAACCTTTCTAAGGCGTCTCTGAATCCCTAAAACCCAACAACTTCCCCCAAGACCTTCTCCTCTCCTATCAGGACCTCCCAAACACCCTCAGCTAGCTGGACCATCTAAACACCTCAAGAACCTCACCAAAAATACCTAGTACCATCTCAGAAGAAAGGCCGTAGATGGTAGAGAGACCCCATGACCAGGGGTCACCTTCTAGCAGAAAACCTCAGAGCTAAATGCAGTCCAGGTAGGTTTCCTGATTTCACCAACAGAGCTGCTGGACTCAGGGCTGCCTGGTGGAGGGCGAGGCAACAGAACCCTAGGAGGACCTACCTTCAGGTGGACCTGCTTAGAGAAGTAAACGTTACTACAGGCTGGTCTTCAACAAAGACCCAGAGAACAGAGACCCGGCTACATGTGCTGGTGCTGGGAACAGGTGGACACTTACCGTCCGTTCTTGGTGACGATCATCTCGTTGGTGATGATCTGGAACTTCCTCCACAGCTCGGCGTCCTCCAGGGTCACCTTCAGCTCCCTCTCGGTGGGGTCGCCCTTCTCCCGGCCGGCCTGCAGCTCGCTCTCCACGGCGCTCAGCAGCCGGGACATGCAGCGCTCGGCCGAGCCGATGCTGCACACCGATCCCACGGAACCACGGTCTACTGAAGACACCGGGCGGGTCTCCCCATCGTCCTGTAAGCCCTCCACCTTCATCTGCAGACCCAACAAAGACACATTTACGTGTAAAGCACCATGACACAGGAGGCGATAAACCAGGCCCGGTGGGTCCTTCAGGGTCAGAACCGGCGGATCCACAAACACCGAGGACTGGATTACTGAGTCACCAGGTGGCTGCAGGACCTCCAGCTGCAGCACCGAGGTTACTTCTAGCAGCTGCTCCTTTCTTTCACTGAAATAAAGATTCAAACCCGTCTCTTAAGCAGATCAAGGAGTCTGAAAGGTGGTGTTTTGGGGTCCAATACGGACTGCTGTGGCTTTGGAGAGCATTTTTATCTTAGACGGGTCTTAATCTGCTAAACTTCAGGCATAACTTTCCCTCCAGGCTGCCGGCTGCAGACACGGACTTTAGGGAATTACTCAGACGTCTCCTGAGGTAAAAGGCTGGAGAGCTCGGTTGTCCTGGAGGATAATGGCAGCGCGGTAATTGCAGCTCTGCATACGTCAACAGGCCAAATGGTTTGATAAGAGACTCTCAAACACCAATTTCTGCTTCGCTCTCATGCTTTAATGTCATGTTAGACAGAAAACCGCCGGATCAGCGACTAAAAGGTCTACAGCCTAAATCTCCCACTAATGACCCCCATGATGGAACCCCCCAGGACAGAACCCCCCCCCCATGATAGAACCACCATGACATCACCCCCCATGATAGAACTCCCCATCATAGAACCCCCCATGACAGAATACCCATAATAGAACCCCCCCATGACAGAACCCCCCCATCATAGAACCCCCCATGATAAATCATAGAACTCCATGATAGCATCTTCCCCCCAGGACATGACCCCATGACACAACCCCCCCCCCACACACACACACACACTTTATAACTCAAGTCTTTCTTTCCGCCGAGCCTCATGCATGTTCTCCTCCTGGTGTTCTAATCCTAGATGTTCTCCTTCTGATGTTCTCCTCCTGGTGTTCTTTTCATAAATGTTCTCCTCTTGGTGTTCTCCTTCTGGTGTTCTAATCCTAGACGTTCTCCTCCTGGTCTTCTAATCCTAGACATTCTCCCCCTGGTGTTCTAACCCAAGATGTTCTCCTGGTGTTGTAATCTCAGACTTTCTCCTGATGTTGCAATCCCAGACGTTCTCCTCCTGGTGTTCTAATCCTAGATGTTCTCCTTCTGATGTTCTCCTCCCGGTGTTCCTTTCATAAATGTTGTCCTCGGTGTTCTCCTCCTGGTGTTCTAATCATAAATGTTCTTCTCCTGGTGTTCTCCTTTTGATGTTCTAATCCTAGATGTTCTCCTCCTGGTGTTCTCCTTTTGATGTTCTAATCCTAGATGTTCTCCTCCTGGTCTTCTAATCCCAGATGTTCGTTTCCTGGTGTTCTTCTCTTGGTGTTCTCCTCCTGGTCTTCTAATCCTAAATGTTTTCTTCCCGGCGTTCTCCTCTTGGTGTTCTAATCCCATATATTCTCCTCCTGGTGTTCTGATCCTAGACGTTCTCCTCCTGGTCTTCTAATCCTAGACATTCTCCTCCTGGTGTTCTAATCCAAGATGTTCCCCTGGTGTTCTCCTCCTGGAGTTGTAATCCTAGATGTTCTCCGCTTGGTGTTCTAATCCTAGATGCTCTCCTCCTGGGGTTGTAATTGCAGACATTCTACTCCTGGTGTTCTCCTCCTGGAGTTCTAATCATAAATGTTCTCCTCCTGGTCTTCTAATCCCAGATGTTCTTTTCCTGGTGTTCTTCTCTTGGTGTTCTCCTCTGGTCTTCTAATCCTAAATGTTCTCTTCCCGGTGTTCTCCTCTTGGTGTTCTAATCCTATATGTTCTCCTCCTGGTGTTCTGATTGTAGACGTTCTCCTCCTGGTCTTCTAATCCTAGACATTCTCCTCCTGGTGTTCTAATCCAAGATGTTCCCCTGGTGTTCTCCTCCTGGAGTTGTAATCCTAGATGTTCTCCTCTTGGTGTTCTAATCCTAGATGCTCTCCTCCTGGGGTTGTAATTGCAGACATTCTACTCCTGGTGTTCTCCTACTGGAGTTCTAATCATAAATGTTCTCCTCCTGGTGTTCTCCTTTTGGTGTTCTAATCCTAGATGTTCTCCTCCTGGTCTTCTAATCCCAGATGTCCTCTTCCTGGTGTTCTCCTCTTGGTGTTCTCCTCCTGGTTTTCTAATCCCAGATGTCCTCCTCCTGATGATGTAATCCAAGACATTTTCCTGGGGTTCTAATCCTAGACGTTCTCCTCGCAGACGTTCTCCTCCTGGTGTTCTAGTCCTACACGTTCTCCTCCCAGATGTTCTCCTCCTGCTGTTCTAATCCTAGATGTTCTCCTCCTGGTGCTCTCCTGGTTTTGTCCTCCTGGTGTTGTAATCCCAGATGTTCTCCTGCTGGTGTTCTAATCCTAGACGTTCTCCTCCCAGACGTTCTTCTCCTGATGTTCTATTCCTAGACGTTCTCCTAGATGTTCTCCTCCTGGGGTTCTAATCCTAGATGTTCTCCTCCCAGACGTTCTCCTCCTGGTGTTCTAATCCAACACATTCTCCTCCCAGACGTTCTCCTCCTGCTGTTTTAATCCTAGATGTTCTCCTCCTGGTGTTCTCCTGGTTTTCTCCTCCTGGTGTTGTAATCCCAGATGTTCTCCTCCTGGTGTTCTAATCCTACACGTTCTCCTCCCAGATGTTCTTCTCCTGGTGTTCTATTCCTAGACGTTCTCCGAGATGTTCTCCTCCTGGTGTTCTAATCCTACACGTTCTCCTCCCAGACGTTCTCCTCCTGGTGTTCTAATCCTACACGTTCTCCTCCCAGACGTTCTCCTCCCAGACGTTCTCCTCCCAGACCTTCTCCTCCTGGTGTTCTCCTCTTTTCAGGCTGAGAACTTGAAGCTCTTTCCGTCTGTTCACAGGTCAGAACGTTAGACATGTTGCTTTATTTTCACGTACTACCACAGGGAGACCAGCAGGAACGTTTAAGGTTCTGCCACAGCATCCCGATCAGACTGGAGTCTCGAGGATTCGACTAGGCCACTCCAGAACCGTCCCTTTGGATCATCGTGCTGCTGCAGAACCCAAGGCCCAAACCTAACCCTCCAGGATCTTCTGCTAGGGACCAGAATTCCTGCTTCAATCAGTAGCAGCCGATCCTCCGGGTCCCGGAGCAGCAGAACCGGTCCAGACCAGCACCGTGTGTGGGTGGGATGTTCTGGTTCTGGTGTTACTCCACGTGTAACAGGACCGACACCTTTCTAAAGGGTTAGGTCTCATCAGGCAACAGAACATTTTCCCCAAAGGGTGTGAGATCATCTACATGGTTCTGGTAAATCTGAGACGGGCCTGTGAGTTCTTTTGGGTCAGCAGTGATTGTGGCCCGGGCCTCTCTTTGCTGAACCCTGACCTCTGTGGTTCTGGGTTCTTCTGGCGTAATTCTGGTGGGTCGGCCTCTCCTGGGAAGGTTCTCCACATGTTCTCCGTGTGTGGATGGTGGTTCTGACTGTGGTTCTCTGGAGTCCTGAACCTTCTAGTTCTAGTGGGTTCTGCTTCACTGGACCGTTCAGCCTGGTTGTCAGGCCGGTTCTAGTGGGTTCTAGGTTCTCCAGCTCAGGCAGTGATGCATAGTGAAACCACATGAAGCTGGTTAATTAGAGCTAAGTGATTTAACGAGGGCTGTGATTAGTTCTTCCCCACAGAACCGGGTCGGTCCGGACAGAATCTTTTCCTGTTAATGAATAAAATCATTGAAACCCACTTTTGTTATTTTTCTCTGATATTAACATTGTTTTGATGATCCGGAACATTTAAAAATTAAAAACAGGAGTCATCTGCCAAAAACATATTAATTCATCACGGTACCGGCAATTCGGACCAGAACCAAACGGTTCTGCTTCAGAACCACAGCCTGACTCTGAATAAATATTAAAAACGATGATCTGAAGGTCAGACTCATTTTAAAACCCGTTTTAATAAAAAAATAAAATAAAGATAATTTTCACCCTTTTTAAACCTTTAAATGGTAAAAGTCTGAAATAATTTGTAAATTAAATGAAAGAATTATTCAGACGTTGGTTTTAAATCTGCTATAAATTCAGCTAAATATTGTATTTTCTGTATTAAAGTTCAATCACAGTTGCTTATTTTTCTGAGGCAACAGATCTGAAATAAATTCAGAACGAAACTGAAGATAATTTGTTTATTCATTGCGTTTACTTTAAGTTTTGGAATAGATTTATAAAAATAATGACATTAAAAGATTTCCCTAAATATTAATTTAACCGAAAAAGCATCAGATCTTAATTTTACAGCCTGTGAAAAATCAAAGTTATTTGCTGCTTCATCAGATAATTATATTATTGTTTGAGAAAATAACTGAACAATAAAATGTTTAAATTAATGGTGAATTAAAACAATTAAAATGTATGATTTAATGGATTTATTAGTGAGGAACGTTAGACTAGAATTAGTTATTGTTCCTGATTCTGACGCAGTTTTAATTATTTTAAGGATTAATGCGAATAAATGTATAATCGCTAATTTCACAGTTTTGTTGGGGTTTTAATTTGCGGGATGAATTATATTTATATTGTTCACACGCAGAAAAAGGATCTTTAGGAGATTAAATTCAGCAGCTTTTACGTGACGTGGATTTAAAGAATGTTCCAGGAGAAAAGAGCAATAATTTAGTTAAAACGATTAAAATTGGGGCAGATTTTCTGGCTCGTTAATTAAGACATAAATCCAATTTTAAGGTAAATAACGTTAATAAAACGTAAAACGCGGCCGCGCAGAAAGCGTTGCTCTAATCTGCTGATTTATTGTTTAAATCCTGGCGATAAAAATGCAGAAATAAAAGTTGCTTTTAATTAACTGAGGAGATTTTTTAATTCACAACTTTTCTAAGATTTAACCGGAACCAGCGGATAATCCTCCGCGTCTAAACGGAGCAGATTGATCAGGAAGAACTTAATTAAAACCTTTAAAAGTTCAAAACTGCAGCTAAAAGCGGAGGTCCAGATTAAAGAGCCGGTTCTGACCTGCAGCGGTTCCGATCCAAACGGTTCCACACAAGCAGGCTGACGGAGGTCCGACCGGAGCGCGCTCCAAGCGGGTCTGCTGGCTCCGCCGCGCTGCCTCCCCCTACAGACTCCGCTCACCTCCACCACGCAGGGCAGCAGCGACCCAAAGCAGGCGGAACCGGGACACCAGAACCGAGGCCGTTAGGTTTGGACTCAACAGAACCACAGACAAAGACCCAGTAATAAAGGAAATGTTTGGTAGAGAATGAGTAAACTTTAATGTACCTAGAGGCGCCTGGAGATGGAGGGACAGGTTCGGTTCTGAAGCCGACCCAGTTAATGGACCTGATGGAGGAACAGGAACCACCTGGATCAGGACCGGTTCTGGAGCTGACCCAGTTAATGGACCTGACGGAGGAACAGGAACCACCTGGATCAGGTCCGGTTCTGGAGCCGACCCAGTTAATAGAGCTGACGGACGAACAGGAACCATCTGCTCTGGATCAGGTCCGGTTCTGGAGCCGACCCGGTTAATGGACCTGACCAAGGAACAGGAACCACCTGGATCAGGTCCGGTTCTGGAGCTGACCCGGTTAATGGAGCTGATGGAGGAACAGGAACCACCTGGATCAGGACCGGTTCTGAAGCCGACCCGGTTAATGGACCTGACGGAGGAACGGGAACCACCTGGATCAGGTCCGGTTCTGGAGCCGACCCAGTTAATAGAGCTGACGGACGAACAGGAACCATCTGCTCTGGATCAGGTCCGGTTCTGGAGCTGACCCGGTTAATGGAGCTGATGGAGGAACAGGAACCACCTGGATCAGGACCGGTTCTGAAGCCGACCCGGTTAATGGACCTGACGGAGGAACGGGAACCACCTGGATCAGGTCCGGTTCTGGAGCCGACCCAGTTAATAGAGCTGACGGACGAACAGGAACCATCTGCTCTGGATCAGGTCCGGTTCTGGAGCCGACCCGGTTAATGGACCTGACCAAGGAACAGGAACCACCTGGATCAGGTCCGGTTCTGGAGCTGACCCGGTTAATGGAACTGATGGAGGAACAGGAACCACCTGGATCAGGACCGGTTCTGGAGATGACCCGGTTAATGGAACTGATGGAGGAAGAGGAACCACCTGGAACAGGACCGGTTCTGGAGATGACCCGGTTAATGGAACTGATGGAGGAACAGGAACCACCTGGAACAGGACCGGTTCTGGAGATGACCCGGTTAATGGAGCTCATCTAGCCAGAACAGAACTCGCCTCAGCTTCCATCTGCAGCAGATCCAAAGAGTCTGGACCTGAACTCCAGACCTCCAACGCCACGGTTCCTCCTCAGAACCTCTTGGAGAACGGGTCTGGGTCAGTGGTTCCTGATCTGGGTAAACTCTGCCCGAGTTCAGGAGCGTAGAAAAGTTCTGAGAGAACCGGGTCGCTCCTGAGACCATCTAGGTCCAGGCTGGAGAACTTCAGCTCTGGTTCTGGAGAACCTTTCTAGAAGATGCAGCAGGAGGAATGCTGAGCAGGTTCTGTTGGTTCTGGGTTCCCAGATGCTGTGGAGGATCTTCTAGTCAGCAGAAGTGGACCTTCAGTGGTTTGACGGGTCAGAACTTCTGCTCTAAGGAGGGCGGGTCACCATGTCTGGGTCCAGTTGGCCCAATATTAGAAAGGTTCTGACCTCAGCACGCCTGAAAAGATCCAGTCTGGGTCCAGAAAGGTTCTGATCCTTTATCATCCAGTGGAAACGGGCCTGTCTGGACCTCCTCCAGGTCCAAATGTACGGAACCAGAAAGTTTCTGATCATTTATCATCCTGTGGAGTACCACAGGGTTCAGTCCTTGGACCAATTCTCTTTACTATATATATGCTTCCGATCGGCAAAATTATCAGACAGCATGGGATTAATTTCCACTGTTATGCTGATGACACTCAGCTATATCTATCCATAAATCCTGATGAATCCAATCAATTACTTCGACTGCAGTCATGTCTTGATGACATCAAAAGCTGGATGACTTTAAATTTCCTGCGTCTAAATTCTGACAAGACCGAAGTTGTAATCTTTGGGCCAGAGTCCTCAAAAAATAAACTTCTTAATCAATCACTTAATCTGGATGACATTAACTTGGCCTCTGGTAATAAAGTAAAAAATCTTGGTGTTATTTTTGACCAAGACATGTCATTTAAATCCCATATTAAACAGGTTTCCAGAGTTTCCTTTTTTCACCTCAGGAATATCGCCAAAATTAGAAACATTCTGTCCAGGAGTGATGCTGAAAAACTAGTCCATGCATTTGTTACTTCAAGGCTGGACTATTGTAATTCTTTACTATCAGGAAGTCCACAAAATGCAGTTCAAAGTCTTCAGCTGATCCAAAATGCTGCAGCAAGAGTTCTGATGAAAATCAACAAGAGGGATCATATTTCTCCTGTTTTAGCTTCCCTTCATTGGCTTCCTGTTAAATCAAGAATAGAATTTAAAATTCTTCTTCTAACGTATAAAGCCCTTAATAATCAAGCTCCATCATATATCAGAGCTCTGATTACCCCGTATGTTCCTAACAGAGCACTTCGCTCTCAGACTGCAGGTCTGCTGGTGGTTCCTAGAGTCTCTAAAAGTAGAATGGGAGGCAGATCCTTTAGCTATCAGGCTCCTCTCCTGTGGAACCAACTCCCAGTTTTGGTCCGTGAGGCAGACACCCCGTCTACTTTTAAGACTAATCTTAAAACGTTCCTTTTTGACAAAGCTTCTAGTCAGAGTGGCTCATGTTACCCTGAGCTATCTCTATAGTTATGCTGCTATAGGCTTAGGCTGCTGGAGGACATCAGGGTCTATTTCTCTCACTGCTGAGTTCTACTGTTCTCCAGTTTTGTATTACATTGAAATGACTGTTGTCATTTCAGCTTTTAACTTTTTGTTCTCTCTCTTTTTTCTTCATAGTAGGTACACCTGGTCTGACGTTCTGTTGACTGTGAAATCATCCAGGGAGGACAGATCACCGACTATTACCATCTAATGTAGAACTGATTACTGGATCAATGTGTGCTTTTGTGCTTGTTTGTCTCTCTTGTTGTGTCTCTGCTCTGTCTTCTGTAACCCCAGTGGGTCGAGGCAGATGACCGTTCATTCTGAGCCCGGTTCTGGTTCTGCTGGAGGTTTTTCCTCCCCGCTAAAGGGGAGTTTTTCTTCCCACTGTCGCTTCATGCTTGCTCAGTATGAGGGATTGCTGCAATGCAGACGACTCTCCCTGTAGCTCTACGCTTCTCCAGGAGTGAATGCTGCTTGTCGGGACTTTGATGCAATCAACTGGTTTCCTTATATAGGACATTTTTGACCAATCTGTATAATATGATTGATTTTGACTTTGTAAAGTGCCTTGAGATGACATGTTTCATTAATTGGCGCTATATAAATAAAATTGAATTGAATTGGAACCGGTCCTGTCTGGACCTCCTCCAGGTCTAAATGTACGGAACCAGAAAGGTTCTGATCGTTTATGATCCAGAGGAACCGGGCCTGTCTGGATCTCCTCCAGGTTTAAATGTCATGCAGCAGCAAAACACCTTAAGCTGTTTAGAGCAGCATGTAATGGAGAAAAGGTCAAACCCAGGAGCAGAACCTCTGGAAGGTCACAGAGTGGACATCTGATCTGAGGCGGGCCTCAGAACCAGAACATCTGATCCGAGGCGGGCCTGAGGAGTGAAGCCGGGGCGGCTTTTAATCAGCGCCGGCTGGAGGGAGGAGATTAGTGGCTTTAAGGTCTTAACAGGCACAAAGAGGCTGGGAGCAGGTAAACAGCAGCTCAGGTGAGCAGCTCTCAGGTAGAAAACACCACGGTTCACATCTGACAGCAGGTACCGACACCATGGTTCTGTAGAAATTATCTGGACCAGAACCACCTGAAGGGCCATGTGTTCACATGATAGCGCCGAACAACAAGGAAACTGTTCAAAGCCGAGGTTCTTAGAACCGGTACCAATGATTTGTGCTGAAGGAATCATTTCTGTTTTATTTCTATAACACTAATTAACAACACGTCATCTCAAGGCTCTTTCCAAAGTCAGACTCCATCAGATCCTCCAGGTTGGTCAGAAAGTTTCCTCTCTAAGGAAACCCAGCAGGTTGCATCAAGTCTCTCCAAGCAGCATTCACTCCTCCTGAAAGAGCGTAGAGCCACAGTGGACAGTCGTCTGCATTGTTGATGGCTTTGCAGCAATCCCTCATACTGAGCATGCATGAAGCGACAGTGGAGAGGAAAACTCCCCTTTAACAGGGAGGAGAACCTCCAGCAGAACCAGAACCAGGCTCAGTGTGAACGCTCATCTGCCTCGACCCACTGGGGCTTAGAGAAGACAGAGCAGAGACACAGAAAGCTCAGAAGCTCACATTGATCCAGGAGTACTTTCTATGTTAGATGGTAATAGAGGATGATCTGCCTCCCCTGATGATGTCACAGCTAACAGAACACCAGACCAGGTGTACCTTCTATGAAGAGAAAAATGACAGAGAACTAAAAGTTAACATTTGAAATTACAACAAACAATGCAGATTGGAGGTTCCTGGAGCTCCTCAGGCTGGAGGCAGAACGTCGTGGAAGATGCCTTCACTGACTAAAGTCCTGGTCATCACTGGTCACTGGTGGTCATCAAACAGCTCCTGGACCCGTGTGTTTCATTCAAACTGGCTCTGATTGAAGGTTAGACTGCAAACAGGAAGTGAAGAACACGTCTGTAGTCTGTCTGTCCATCTGATCCATGAAGAAACTGAAGCTGACACCAGCTGACACCAGAGACTACACCTCTGGAGCAGATGGTCTTCAGACCAGGATCCCAGCAGAAACCTGCCTCTGATGGTTTTTCTCTGACTGCAGATGAATAAATGTTGATGTCAGACTAAATCATCCTCACTGATGCTTGTATGAAGCTGAGCTGAGCAGAACAGAGGATCAGAGGGGAACCAGGACTCTGGACCATCTAGAGAGGACATCTGTCTTCCTCTGGGCTAAAACCTGCTGAGAAGACAACTAGTTCCCGTCTTTAGTGAAAACCAGGCTGTAGAAAGTATTTAGAGCAGGTGTGCTCAGAAGTGAGCCAGGGTCTCTTGCTGCATAAATAACAAATCAACACTTTTTCTGAATTGTGGTTTTATTTCTTCCACGTTGTCATGGTCTCTTGTCAGCAGCGTCCAGGATGGAGGTCACGTTGTCTCTGGCTTCCTGCAGCAGCTCAGAAACTCGTCTCTGTGTCTGAAGCAGCAATAAAACAGAACTTTTTATCACCAGCTACATGAGAAGTTTAAAAGTTACGGGGAGACTTACGGCCAGTTTGAAGGCTTCATCTGAGACGTCTTTGAGGTTGATCAGGACATTATAGTACGCTCCAAAAACGGCTGTTTCCAGGGCTTTAGCTGCGACCTGAAACACGCTAACATCTCAGCTCTGTGCAAAGTTCCAGGACATCAATGATTTAAATTTAGCTGCACAGGTAGAAGCAGAGAGAGCAAAGGTCTGAAGTGGCACCTGAGCATCTGACTTGCAGCCAATGTTCCCGTACTGAACCATTTGTCTCAGAGGCGGCCAGAGGATGCTGATCTTCTCAGCCAGAGCCAAAGGGACGGCCACAGCCTGCTGCAGACCTTCCTGCATGGCAGCTTCTCTTCTGAAGGCAGGAACAAAGCATGCTCCAGAGAGACATCCAGCAGCAGATAACACACAGGCAGTGATGTTCACATGTGCTATTAAAGCCAGGGCAGATGCTCCTACAACACCAGAGTTCAACCAGAGTCAGACGTTCACCTTTTCAGCTCCTCTGCTGTGTTCCTGGGCATTTTCAGCGCCGCCTGTAAACCAGACAGGATCATAGCAGACGTGGAAAATGCTGCATTTTAGAAATGTGTGATAAAAACCAGGTAATGCAGCATCCTGCCTGTAGGTGTCACTGTTTCTCTGCATATTTCTGCACATGTACAAGTTACTGCTAATGAAATCACTGAGTCAAACATTAAAACCCAAAAATCTTTTAGATTTATTTCACAGACAGGATTTTCTCTACCGAATTAACAGAGATGAGACATTAGAACATTTATTTAGAAATTAGCAAGTTTAAGTTTCTGTTTTATCTACAGGTGTTTCTCTCTACAGGTGTTTCTCTCTACAGGTGTTTCTCTCTACAGGTGTTTATCTGGTGTTTATCTCTACAGGTGTTTATCAGGTGTTTCTCTCTGCAGGTATTGTCGTCTACAGGTGTTTATCTGGTGTTTCTCTCTACAGGTGTTTATCTGGTGTTTTTCTCTACAGGTGTTTATCAGGTGTTTATCTCAGCAGGTGTTTCTCTCTACAGGTGTTTATCAGGTGTTTATCTCAGCAGGTGTTTCTCTCTACAGGTGTTTATCAGGTGTTTATCTCAGCAGGTGTTTCTCTCTACAGGTGTTTATCAGGTGTTTATCTCAGCAGGTGTTTCTCTCTACAGGTGTCTATCAGGTGTTTCTCTCTACAGGTGTCTATCAGGTGTTTCTCTCTACAGGTGTTTCTCTCTGCAGGTATTGTCGTCTACAGGTGTTCTTCTCTCTACAGGTGTTTCTCTCTACAGGTATTGTCGTCTACAGGTGTTTTTCTCTACAGGTATTTCTCTCTACAGGTATTGTCGTCTACAGGTGTTTTTCTCTACAGGTATTTCTCTCTACAGGTGTTTATCAGGTGTTTATCTCAGCAGGTGTTTCTCTCTACAGGTGTTTTTCTCTCTGCAGGTGTTTCTACAGGTGTTTCTCTCTGCAGGTGTTTATCTGGTGTTTCTCTCTACAGGTGTTTATCAGGTGTTTCTCTCTGCAGGTATTGTCGTCTACAGGTGTTTTTCTCTACAGGTGTTTATCAGGTGTTTATCTCAGCAGGTGTTTCTCTCTACAGGTGTTTATCAGGTGTTTATCTCAGCAGGTGTTTCTCTCTACAGGTGTTTATCAGGTGTTTATCTCAGCAGGTGTTTCTCTCTACAGGTGTTTATCAGGTGTTTATCTCAGCAGGTGTTTCTCTCTACAGGTGTCTATCAGGTGTTTCTCTCTACAGGTGTTTCTCTCTGCAGGTATTGTCGTCTACAGGTGTTTTTCTCTCTACAGGTGTTTCTCTCTGCAGGTATTGTCGTCTACAGGTGTTTTTCTCTACAGGTGTTTCTCTCTCTACAGGTGTTTCTCTCTACAGGTGTTTCTCTCTACAGGTGTTTATCAGGTGTTTATCTCAGCAGGTGTTTCTCTCTACAGGTGTTTATCAGGTGTTTATCTCAGCAGGTGTTTCTCTCTCTGCAGGTGTTTCTGCAGGTGTTTTTCTCTCTGCAGGTGTTTTCTCTCTGCAGGTGTTTCTCTCTCTACAGGTGTTTCTCTCTCTGCAGGTGTTTCTCTCTGCAGGTGTTTCTCTCTGCAGGTGTTTCTCTCTGCAGGTGTTTCTCTCTACAGGTGTTTCTCTCTCTGCAGGTGTTTCTCTCTACAGATGTTTTTCTCTCTGCAGGTGTTTCTCTCTCTGCAGGTGTTTCTCTCTACAGATGTTTTTCTCTCTGCAGGTGTTTCTCTCTGCAGGTGTTTCTCTCTGCAGGTGTTTCTCTCTCTGCAGGTGTTTCTACAGGTGTTTCTCTCTACAGGTGTTTTTCTCTCTGCAGGTGTTTCTCTCTACAGGTGTTTCTCTCTGCAGGTGTTTCTCTCTGCAGGTGTTTCTCTCTGCAGGTGTTTCTCTCTGCAGGTGTTTATCTGGTGTTTATCTCTACAGGTGTTTCTCTCTACAGATGTTTTTCTCTCTGCAGGTGTTTCTCTCTGCAGGTATTGTCGTCTACAGGTGTTGCAGTCCACAGATGTCAGCGTGTGGTCCTCCTCACCATGTAGCTGCTGAAGGCGGTGGAGTCAGCATCCACCATGCGTAGCAGCTCGTTCATGGCCTGATGAAACGGAGGAATCAGCCTCCTCATGACGCTGTCCAGGTTCTCAAACTGTCTCTTACCATATGTCATCTGTCCCACCATGGCGCCCAGTGCTGCCCCCTACAGGCATGAGGACATTTCCCAGATTACAACATGAAGACAGCTCCCTCTGCTGGACGCTCTTTAAAAACTCACCAGGGCAGCGATGGCAGCAGAAACAGATCCCCCTCCTGGAGCTGCTGTCCGAGCTCCAACGCTGTGAACAAACTGCTGCAGAGACAGAGATATAAGCCCGCCTTCTTCCTGTGACTTCACCATGTACCTGTGCAGGTAAGACACATCCTCGTTTACCAGAGGGCGGGGAATCATACCTGCCTTTGGTGTGGACATTTAGGAGGAATAAACTCACTCTATGATTCTCTCCTTTGGGTTGAAGGGGCCGAGGGAATCCAGGCCCAGTTTACTGATCACCTGCAGACAAGCAAGCTGAGGTTCAGACGCTGAAAAACAGCCACTAATGGACTTTCACTGAGACTCTTCTACTGACCAGGCGGACTTTGTGCTCTTCTTCGATGATGAAGAGCTGGTCTCTTTTGATGTAGAAGTCGGCAGAGTCCAGCAGAGCCTTCAGGGGGATCAAACCTACGATCTGAGAGCCGACCACCGGTAGCTTCAGCTCCTGAACACCACAGACAGCAGTCAGAGAGAAACTGATGGACGTGCTTGTTGTAGAGGTGAGGATGCCTGACCTCAGCGTCCCTGCAGATCTCTTCATACACAGCGTGGAGCGGCGTCAGCTCAAAGTCCAGGATGTTGGTGGACACCTGAGCAAGGTTGGCCTCCTCCAGGTACCAACCCATCCCCTGCACCTTCTTCAGGAGCCCTGGCTGCTCAGAGGAGACAGGAAGACAAACATTAACCTGTGCTCAACACATTAGTAACAGATTAAGCTGCTTCAGAGATCAGCAACAATACTGGAGTTAAGCTTGGAAACAGTCTGCTAAATGAAAACTGCATCTGAACAATATTTACATGAATAAATCTTCTTCAATATGTGAGATTTTCCATATTAATTCTTTAACATATTAACTCTTTCATACACCTTACCTCTTAATATTTACACTGTATATGTTTTTGATGTTTTGCATTTGTGCAGAATTTACTTCACCTGATCACTTTGTTATGATTAAAAGTTAAAGTAATGAGAACATTCTTAATGTGATTAACTTAATCTAGGTGGGAATGAACCAAATCCAGTTCTAGATGAACCAATCAGTCAACACACATAAACACGTATGTGGGTGTGTGAGAGTTTAGCGGGACTCAGAGTCCCAGCATGCACCTGGTCCTTCCCTCGGCCCTGCTCGCGGATGTCCAGAGCGATACGATGAGCCTGTTCTTTGGTGCCCATCACATTCACATTGTATGCGATCAGGAACTTGCGAGCGCCGGTTACCGTGGCCCCCCATGACGGTACAAAGAGGGCGGGTCCAAAGTCCGGGGCCCACTCTGCACGTTTCAGCTGCAGGAGAAGAAGAAGAGAGAAGCTGATGGATCTGCGAGTCTCAACAGGAAGGAGGCGATGAACAGCCTCACCTTCTCAGGTAGAGCTTCGTACTCTCCGGACCGCAGCGACGGCAGACTCCTCCTGGAGTCGGACCGAGCTGCTTCTCCGTACAGATAAACTGTGGAGGCATTAAATCACCTTTAACGTAGATGTGGACGTCTGCTAGCCATGTTTACTGATTGGCTCAGATGTTCCTGTTCTGCTGGAAGCTCAGACTCCTCACCAGGAACACGCAGCATCTCTGCCAGTTTCCGTCCAAACTCGTTGGCACAGCGGACGCAGTCGTCCATGCTGACGTTCTGGACGGGGACGAAGGGACAGACGTCCAGCGCTCCGGTCCGTGGATGTTCTCCTAGAGCGGAAGCAGAGCGTTACCAACAGTCTGTCCTGAGAGGGGGGGCAGCTGTGGACTCACACCCACCTGAGTGTTTGCTCATATCCATGAGGCCAAAGGCCCGCCGGGCGGCGTTCAGCGCCCCCTCCACCACGGCCTCCGGGGGACCCACGAAGGTGTAGACGGTGCGGTTGGTGGAGGCCCCCGGGTCAACGTCCAGCAGGCTGCAGCCCGGGGTCTCTGAGATGGCTGCTGAGATGGCATCGATCACCTGAGTGGAGCGAGAGAAAGGCTAGGATCAGTTAAACCGTGGTCAGAACCTGCAGCTGAAGCCAAACGGACCCTGACTGTTAACCCCAGTCTGCTGAGGATTACACAGGATCTGTTTAATGATTGTTCTGACTGCCTGACAGGAGCTTCCAGCCACTGCGGGGTCACCTACACACTGAAAGCGCTGTTTAAGCTGCAATGAGGACTTTAAATCAGAACCTCCTGATAACTAGAGTCAGACCGTTTCCAGGTAATCTGGGTTAAGGGACAGCTGGGAGCAGATAAACTGCATGGATGCAGAACGATCTGATAAACCTGCAGAGACACTGGCTGTTCACCTCACACTAGATGCTCTGTGGAGCTGAAGAACCAGGAGAACCTGCAGCTTCCTGAATGCATCAGACCTGCAGAGACCTACCTGTTTGTCTCGACCCTCAGAGAAGTTGGGAACACACTCCACCAGCCGAGCCATGGCGTCTGCAGACTGCAGGGGACGGCCAGACTTCGGCTTCACCCCCACGCTGGTCAATCATTAACTGGGAAGGACGGCTGACTGGGATTGATCAACTCTAGACATGCTGATGGCCCTGTGAGCTGTGTAACATTTGTCCACAAGGGGGCGCCACAGAACTTTTGGAGAGGAACTCTGGCTACCTGTGGGTCTTAATGTGGTGTAAACATCTGCCAAGACTCACATTAATAATAAACATATTCAGGAGTAGGAGAGATTTCAGATCTGAGCAGAAAGATCTGAGCAGAGGTCAGCTCTGATGTTGCCTCAGCAGATAAAAGGTCTGATGAAGTTAGTTTGCTCTGAGGACAGAGGCTGCTGAGAGGCTCCATGGGTGAGATACAGAGACAGAGAGGTCCAGAGTCTGGCAGATAAACTAAGCTGTTCTCCCCTGAGGCCTGGTACCTTGACATCACCCCCCCCCCCCCCAAGGTCGGCTTCGAGACAACCACGAAAAAAAAAAACAAGTCAAAAACAAAACAACCCAACCAGGACGGGTGGAAGGAGGCTCAGGACGGGGGGCTAGGGTCCAACAGAAATCTACCCCAATTGGGCGAACGAAGGGAGGCTTGGGACGGCAGGCCAGAGTCAAAACAAAGGGGTGTTCCTAGAGTTACTGAATAAGGAGACGGCAGAGTGATGAAGTTCCAGCACTTTATTGAGAAACAGAGCAGAGATCACATAGATGGAAAGTAATCGCACCCCACGGTCCCGCTGCAGTCTGCGTAGGGTGACCACCTGCTAATAAGCCCAAGGGGGGACAAGGGGTATGTTTCTGAGGGACAAAGTGGGACACTGCTTGGCGCGGGCAGACTCACTGATAGTGATTTACACATTTCTAGCACATACCACCTTACATGGTATATTAATAATGCCCTATTCCCATAAACATGTGTAATTGCTGATGTATGCTCAGGAATAGGCCAACCAATGTGTATTTCTTTCTAAATAAAGATTCATAATACGTTGAACATTCAATGAACAGATGCACTTCCAATTCCGATTTACTTTAGCTATTTAATTTTATTTATTTTTCATTACAATTTATTCACTTTAAATAAATTATAATTTAAAATTAAAGGATTAACAGGAATTGTAGTTGCTCTACACCACAGGAACTGTAAAAAAGTCTTAACTCACGACTCCAGAGGTTCACAGAACGAGAAGGGGGAGGAAGGATGGTGAACTTGGATGTTGGTAAAGGCAGGCGCAGGAAAAAAAAACTGTTCAGTGTTCTGGGGACACCTTTAGGACTTTGGGGTCACCTTTAGGACTCAAACCTTTTCAAGCCAAAACATGAAGTGGGCAGAATGTTTAGATGTCCACTTATAACATCAGTTTAATCCAAAACATTACAAAATTAACTGATCAGCAATCTAATCACAACGAGCCAACAGCCAGGATGTTTCTGAATCAGATGATTCATCAGCCTACCTCCCATAAGGTCGCCGCTGCATGACTGAAGGCTTCCCCTGGAGCTGCAGCACCAGAGCGCTTCGGCCGTCTCGTTAGAGCCGGTTGATGCAGTCAGGATCCAGCAGCGTGAACGTCGGACTAGTTTTGACTTGAACGGCCATCAGCCTCCACGAATACCAGGTTATCCTTGTTGATATTTATTAACACCGATCCAACTTTTTCACTGCAGAGCCGTCCGCACCAAGTGACGACACAAAACAGGTTAAAATGTCCTCGTACGTTATATGAGGCACTTCTTCATGTCATCTTCTCAGTCATGAATAGTTTGAAGCTGTGGCCATAGTTAGTTCGTCGTTCGAAAATAAGGTGGATAGAGCGACCAAAATAAGGTGGATAGAGCGACCAACTTTTTTTGAGAAAGCATTGATTATGCGTGCGTATTGAATCTGAAAATTAGCATTACCAAGTATTTTAAGGATCTGTGATGCCAATCAGATCCTGGTTCTTCTTATATCAAATCAAAAGATTGCATAAACCGTAGGTCTTGGTGTGTGTCTGAAGACAGTTTACATTCTTTATCATAAAACCATATTGATCAACGTAATGCAACATCACAGTGTAGATGTCATAACACAGAAAATCAGAGCAGTTGAACAAACCATAATACAATATGAGAAGAGTCAGTACGTTACGAATGTAAAGTTAAGGAAGCCTTCATGCCATTCTGTGAAAAAGACAGACGTGAATGTCATATTAAAAACATCCTCCAAGCACTTTCACATTCAAGATATTCCTTTGCACAATTATTTAGCTCCCAGCTTAAAATTCTGCAATTTAATTATCAATTAAAAGAGTAATATTTAAGTTCAAATGTATTTGCAGTAGTTTTCCAGTAATTCTTAACAGAATGCATCCAATGCGTGTCTTAACTTTCATTGTCTGTCAGTTGAAAGTTCTCTACAGTATAATTTAATCATCTTATTCGTTTCATGGCCGTTTTAATACTCACTACAGAGTCAAGATTCCACCATATCCCATGTAACACACAGTCAGTCTCAACAAATAAATGTATAAAACCGTTCGGAAACGTTGCTGAATCAGCTCTAAAATACTTTATAAGTGTTCTTAATACCCAAACAGTAAACCCTTATGTCATGATTTTGTCCTGGATGAACCCGGACACAGCACTCACACACAGAGCTGGTTTTAAGAGAGTTTATTGCACAAGGTGGATGATGGATGACATGAACCAGAGTCAGATACCAGACGGAGATGAAGGATGCAGGAGCTGGCTGGCAGGTACAGAGCGGAGATGAATGTCCATGAAACGGAGGGGCTATAGTCTATGAAACGGAGGGGCTGCGCTGCTGCAGGATCGGGAGTGAAGACCAGAGACCAAGAACACGGGAGCGGAAACCAGCAGCGCAGCAAACAGAAACTAAACTGACCAGACGGGAACCAAGACGGAAGAACAGGAGCAGACAGGCATGGTGTTGGAGTAGTTGGACGTTTACAAGCCGGCAAAGAACAACAAACAGAGGTGAGCTTATAAAGGGGTGCGAACAGGTGGAACCAGTCATGGGGTGATTACAGCCTGACAGGTGCTCCCAATCAGAGCTGCGCTGGGAAGGGAGGAGGCAGGAAGTGTTCAGGATGCAGCCTTCAGGCTGCATCCTGACACCTTAAGTTTGTAAAAGAATGATAGCCTAGGGAGGAGAAAGGAAACAGTTCTGTGAATCAACTTCAGCTTGACTTGCATCAAACCTTTTCCTTCTCTCTCTCTTTTTTTAAGGAAAGTGCTGTTGCTTTAAGAAACGAGGTGCAAATCTACACAGAGAAGACAAAATATTTATACCATGCTAGTATATGTTTAAGAATGCCTAGGTTCTTCACAACAGAGCAGTGAGCAGGAGAGGTAGAGAACAGGAGCTCTTTTGAAAATGGTCAAACATTGTTGAACACCCAAAGCTACTTAATCAAATCAGAATTAGTTCCCAATTAAATCCTAAAAAAGGTCAACCTTACATATGATTATTTGTATTTTTAACTGAGGATTAAGGACTTTGATTTAGAAAGTTCTTGGATGAACGCGTCTCTGCGTTCGTATTTGTCTAGGCCTCGGTAACTGGATTTATGTGTTTTGAGCGTGGACCTGGTCAGGACAGGGAAGGTTTTCTCTGTTGCTTTCTCTTTTTGGCAACCACAAAAAACCAAAACCCTTTACAGTCAGTGTCAGTGTCAGGAAATCCCTGTGGGACCACCTCGTCATCTTCTGTGTCCAACCTGGTTTCAAGAGCCTCGGTTATCGAAATGCTTTCACCTCCTGTGACAATTTTACAACAGTTCCAAACCACAGCAGCTTGTCCTGGGTGTCTCCACACCCCCTGTGTGTGAAACTTCTCTCGTTGTAAGCCCAGGATCTCACCTTTTGTCCCGTTCAAGATGTTCTCTGCACAACAGCAGTTCCAATGTTGGGTGCCATTGCAGCTTTGATGTTCCTCAGAGTAAACCTTCATTCATTGACATCACCTTCAAGCTGTTACCCTTTCATCATCACAGCCACCCTGCAATCCTGACCAGATCCAAAATGTCCCTTTTATCTAATTGGCCTTATTTCTTTTCTGTATGTAAGTAAGATTACCTCTAGGCTAATAGTTAGCTAAACTCAGTTTTATGTGTTTTTCCCCTCAGGATGTTTTAATATCTGGTTAAAAGAGAACTACTGAGTTATTTGCATCTGAGTGGAGAGATATTAAATGTCCATAAATCTTGTAGGTAACTTTGTGTAATTCCAAAACAATTGTACACTGGTGCTTTAATCCCCAATTTACCCATGTTAGTTAGTAGAAGGAGTCATTATGCTAATTTTACAGTCTTATCAATTTTAGCCTGTAACCTTTTCTATGTGCTTTATTTATGTCTGCCGGAGCGGTAGATCTTAGCGGCATCCTAAATTATTGGGCCTTAGTTGCGCCTCTGCTTACTTCAAGATGTCCAGTAAATGCTGTGTTCACAATTTACTTCGCATCAGCAGGTAGTATAAAAGTTCAGGTTACTCTGTTCATATAATGAAAAATTAATTCATTCATTTATCCTATTTAACTGTTGATATAAAGCCTACTTAATTTATTAAGTTGCTCTTTGATTCCATCACGTAGATGAAAATGTTTGGTGCAAAATTATTTTCTTAACGGTCTTCCCTATTTTGTCATGCATGATGCGTTTACAAAGCTTGTTAAATCTTAAAGTTGCTTCTTTAAATGTTTTCACCTTTACACATTCATCAATGTGTTTCATAATGCGGGTTTTGTTTTAATTGTTTACAAGAAAATCTGAAGTGAAATGTAGAAGGTGTGTTTGCCAAACTCATCTTTGTTTCTGTTACTGACTATTCCGTTGATGGTTCCCCAACGCTTCCGTTTTAGCCCCAGCCAGTTCTTGTCCATTTTCAGAGTCCTTTCGTGGTCCCAAGTCTGAATTCTGGTGAGTTATTATGAGTCCTGTTTATTTGCCCTAAGGATTAACTATAATTCATTATTTCTATATGTTTTCTTTATTTCTATTTTGTAGGTTACATTTTTTGCAGTATTTGCACTGTTATTAAAAAAAATAAAAAATTCAGTATTTTCCTAAGAATGGGTTTTAAATTTTTCCCTTTAAGCAATTGCATTTAAAGAAAATGCTAGAAAATAACTCTCTTACCGTCTCATGAAAAAAATGTTCGAATCTGATCCCGCGCCAACGCTCCAGAGCCGCCCCGAGACCAGGAGCCCCTCTCCGTCCCTTGAAAAACTGTTCGGGGTAACAGAGGCCGGATAAACTTCTCCGGGCCGGCCAAGCTGCTCCTGTCCCCGGAACCCCCTGGCCCGTCGGTCGGAGATCTTGTTCGTTGACGCCAAAATGTTATGGGAATTCTGAACAGATAACTGACTTCCCTGAGTTATTGAAGAAGGAGACGGTGGAGTGATGAAGTTCCAGCACTTTATTACTTTCTGTTCTGTCTCTCCTCGAGGTTGGTCGGTTTTTCTTCAGCTCTCCAGAGCTCCTTATCTGCTATTACCCTGCCCCCATTCTCCTGCTATTTGGTTCGTCTGTGTCTTTTGTGCCATTTCTTCATAGCAACCGAAAGCTCCAAGGCAATTATGGATCTCGTCAGCTGGTCTCTCAACGCTATTGATCAAATTTTTTCAACTGGAAAGCAAAGGACCGGGGAGCGTGCCTGTCCTGACGGAACTTTTTTTGCGGGATACATCTTGGACCCGTGGCAGAAATGGTCCACGGTGTGCCTCTCAATTCTTTCTGTTGAGGACGTCGAAGATGTCTACTTATTCGGATTTATGATACTTGGATTCCTCATTTTTGGCCTTGGAGGATATTTAATGTATCAACACCTTCAGAAGCTGCTGGCGGTAAATATGGCCCTGATGAGACTGCCAGCGGCAGTCGACGCGATCACGAGGTCGTTGAATGAACAAAACGGACGGCTTGATAAGATGACCGCGGTTGTGGTACAAAGGTGAGATGGGATAAAACCTGGAAGTGTGAACGTTACTAGCCCATCGATTGGATTATTGGAATATTGGATCCTGGAGCCAGCGGCGAAAAGACTCTAAGGCTGACAGAAAAGTTGGTTTCAGCTTGTTTTTATAAGAAATTCTGTTTTTTCTAATCGGACTCCCCGCTATCAAATTCTCCCTGGTTGTTATCGCGACATCGCACAAATTCCCTGCTCCCCCCACATTCCTTGCGGACATCTGTCGAGGAGTCAAGCTGCAGCTGGATAGTGATAGACTTTCCATCAAGGACACTTGCCTACCGGAGGGACGGCCTTCATGGACATACAGATTTCCAAACAACATGCACCCAGACACACATATGCTCACAAATACAGATGACTTCACCCGACCAGCACTCAAATGTTTACCTTCTGCATATATGTGTCTCGTCATTGATTGTGCTTTTTGTGCAAATGAGGTTTTTTTGTCGGATGCTTCACATTTTGTGTGAAAACACAAATTGTGCAGCACCTGTCTTTTTTCTCTCCCTCCACTCGCCCAGTGTAAATCTTTTTTCAACAGATCTCAAGGGCAGCGCCTAGGGACCCCGTGTAAAGCGGGGTCTGGGGCAGTTTGGGGAACGCACCTAACGGCTTGCGCTCATGTAGCAGCGGCCGACTGGCTGCGTTCCTGGCAACGCAAGGCCTCAGTCAATCGTTCCCCCAAAATGTTTGTTAAGTGTATGTGATGGACGGTTGTACTGGAACTGAAATTTCGATTGTAATGCAAATTGCAGTTGACTAATACAATTGATTGATTGATTGATTATTGAGAAACAGAGCAGAGAATTACATGGACGAAGTATTCGCACTCCGTGGCGGCAGCCTACCATCTGCCCTGTCTCTGCCCGTCTGGCTTTCCGGTTCCCCCTAATATTGCACAGTGGCCTTGGCTTGAGACATAACAAAGACAGTCTATCCTAGACAATCACCATGCTGCACAGTATCTACGCAGCATTCAGCCTTGCACTCAGTAACAGTGGATTAAATACACAGACATCTTGTCTCCAGGCCCTGTGTCCGAGAGTCAACCGGTCACTTTGACTGTAGGGTAAAGATTACCACAATACCGCCACATCCCTACAGCGAGAGCACTCACCCACGAAGCCCATGATCCCGCCTTCATCTCTGAAAGCAGAAACGGACTCCGTCAGCATTTTTGCCAAAAAAGCTCCATAGGTTGAAAAGAAAATGCAGTAAAGCAGTCACAAACAAACATTTTAACCACAGTGTTACTTCTTAAAAAAAACATAAAAAGAAATAAAAGAAATAAAAATAAAAATAAATAATAATAACATCAAAAAAATAATTTTCCTCTGCAAATTTTTTTTATCAAAACTGGATTAGGCAGAAGTCAATGACATCACCTTTTCTCTCCAGGATCAGCCCCCATGTCACTGCGGCACCGTTTTGGTATTCACTCGCATCTGAGAATGTCTAGAAAGAGACTAAAATCTCTCTGTTAGCACATTCCAATTATATTGACCAGGTCTCTGTGCAAAGAAAAGCAGAATATAAATGTTAATAGTGGTAAGTCACAACAAAACTTTTAAAACACCACCTTTCTCCGCTGGAAGATCTCAATATTACCTGGCTTAAGTTGGTTAAAACTTATGCCAGATGCATCATTTAGTGTCCAAATTTGATTATAATTTCTTACCATACCCTGCTCACTTCTCAGAGTCTTCTGTTGGAAGAAAGGTGGCATTTTCAAGGATCTCCGTCCTTCATCTGAAAGCAAGTAACTCAGAGAAAACAAATATGTTAGTATTTAGGTAAAGCATGCAGTCAAAGACCTGGTCCTCTTAGTGTCATTTTAACGTGATGCTCTTGGCTGATCCTGGGAAGCTAGATCTATTCCTTCCTTTCCTTTGAAACTCTGTTCAAAACATCTCCTTCTTTCAAATTATCTGCAGAACTATCTTGAATGTAGTTACTTTGTCACTCAAGATGCCCAAAATAAAAAAAAATTAAGTTATTAAAGTTTAACTGTCCCTCTGAGGTTCGCCTCAGCTCAGCGTAACTGGATAACATCAGATTTGTAACAGATGACGTGTCTAATGTGGCCTTCTGATATTTTGATGCATTAAATGTCTAAGTAAAAAAATAAATAAAAAAACCCCCGTAGAAAAGCAATTCATATTTAGTTCCCTACAGTTTTGATCAAACCAAAAGCACAGATTTTTTACATATATTAAAATCAAAGACCATGTATATCTAAAACCTTCTTTCAAATGGACTGGTTTGTGATGAATCATTATTGTTACAGGCAATATCATAATCTGAGTAATTTTTATATTACTTTAGGGCTAAGTGATAGGATCTCCGCCTAATTTTGTAGTACAGTAAACTTTTTATGTACGGCTTATTGTCAGTTCCAATTTTCTAACAAAGCTGAAACAATTTCGTTTAAGCCATGTTAATCTCCCCGTGTATCAATTAAATTTGGTCTGGAGATTTAATGTGGGAAAAAAAACAACCTTATGTTATTGAAGTCTCTCTTTTGCTTCTTTAGCTTTTAGTTAACATATTTCATTCTAAAAAATGCATTTTTGTTTTCACAGATCTGTGGGTTTTTTATCTTTTTTAAAAACGTCTAGACTCCGAACCAATGCCGAAAAATATATTTTCAATATGTTAAGTGCCCCGCTTACTTGAAAAGGAATCATGAGTGGTGTCCACCGATCCCGACTGTTTCGTCCACATACGGTTCTTCGCTTCAGCCCCGCAAGGATACATCTCTTTGTCTCGCAGACACCTGGACGCTTATTCCTTTTTTTAAGTTATACGTGGATATTAGCAGTTCATAACACTTTTATCCATGACGGAAGTGCCCCTAGTCGGTCCCCTTGTAAACGCTTCCCCCGTGCAGCGCCTTTTTAGTTCCATTTCCGTTATTTTATTTTTTTATTCAAATTTTCCTTTTTTTATTTTATTTTATTAGTAGCAGTACTGCAATATTAAATGAACCCCTTTGTGGGAAATCTGCACGTTTAATAAAATCATTTATGGACGTCATGCTTTCGGGCCCCTACTTTTCAGCATGAAATCAAACTTTCCCCCTGGGAGAGATTGATGCTGGAAATGCCTTTAACTCATTAATGGACTTCTCGCGGAGGACCGGTAGGGGTCTGGAAGCAGCTCTGGAAGCAGAGGGGTCTGGAAGCAGAGGGGTCTGGACCAACCAAATGAAAGGGCTCACATTTATCGGTTGGGTTTAATGAGAGAGAATCCTCCTTTTAAAATCTAACTACGTCTAGTTAGAAGTCAGATGCTTTAAGCACATCTGCAGCTTTCATTCCAGTACCGAATGCTGGACAGCCCCTTGTCCCCACAAGAGGTCTTCAGTTTCCAGGTGAAAATAATCAGATCCCCCCCCAGCGGGAGTGCTCATATTTCAGCTGAAAATTCTAATTAAACTTTAATTTAATCTAACCGTAAAACTTCATTCACTGTTCTGTATTTGCAAATCCTATTTTATTTGCTTTAAGGACTGAATATAATGAATTATTTCTACAGGCTTTTATTTATTAGTACCTTTTAGGTTTACAGTTTTGCATATTTTTTCTCTCTTATTTTTAAATTTCTTACAGTATTTTTAAAATGGGCTTGCAAGTGTTTTGAAGCAATTGGATTTTTTAAAAAGTACTGGAAAAAAATCCCCTTACCGTCTCATGAAAGAAAGGTTCGAATCTTCGCGCCAATGCCCCAGAGACGCTCCGAGACCAGGAGCTCCTCCACGTCCTTTCAACCTTCGGGTACTAGAGGCCGGATAACCTCTCCGGGCCGGCCAAAGCTGCTCCTATCCCCGGACCCCCTGGCTCGTCGTTGGTCAGAGATCCTATTCGTGACGCCAAATGTGGATGGAATTCTTTTTTTTTTCTCTTCCCAGTGTCCTGTCTAGTAATGTGGCAATAAGAATTGATGTCTTAACGCCAAATAGAGCTCGACAGATTTTGCTTTCACAAGTGGAGCAATCAGCTTTCACCATAGTGCTCCGCTTGATTTATGCATGTAAATTGTTTTATTGTGATTCCTGTGGGGAGAATTACAAATTATGTGGACACTACAGTGGGAAAGTAGGAGAGTAAAGGAAGAACAAGGAGAGAAAAAAAAGAAAGAGGAGGTGAAAGAAAGATGAGATAAAAGGGAAAGAATGATAAAACATCTTCTGTCTGCATCATCACCTGGAAAGAGAGATGTAAAAAGAACAGCACAACCAACAGACATAGTGTAACAGATACAATAGAGTAACACCTTGATACCATTAAATCATATGTATTATTATTTAAGCTGACATGAGTAAAGTGATACCTGAGAAAAGAAAGTGAAAAAATAAATAAATAAATAAATTACGGGCTTTCTGTAAATAAGTGAACATTTAGAACCTGGAACCCAGCACCTGTGGGTGTATGTGAGAGTGCACTTGAGTATGTGAAATTTATCCAGAAGGAAATTGCTCAATAGTGGTTGTGAAGAACCAAAGGTCCACCTTCCCCGAGCACCGAGGCAGGCGCCAGGGGACCCATAACCCCGGACTCCCAAGGGGGCCCCCAAAGCAGGGCGCCGAGGCCCGTGGCCGGGACCACAAAAAAAAAAAAAAAAAAAAAACACACATTACCACGTAACACTCACATCTAACAATCCCGAGTGTGGGGGGGGGGGGGGGTGCACCACAATCCAAATATCCGCCTGCCCGTGCCCGACTCCCGGTCCCGCCCCCGGACCAGACGCCCCCCGGACCAGGCCCCCCAAGGAGGGGGCCAACATGACCCGTTCGGGCCACCCAACCAGAATCCCCCTCACCCCCCAAATACCTTATAAACCCACTCCCTCCCCAAACTTACCGTAGCCACCCCTCCCCCCACCCCTTTCTGGGGAGAGCAGAGGCGTCAGCCCCAGTCCCGGCAAGCCGTCCGCGCCCCACAGCCACCCCCCGCCAAGACCCCGGACCCAGTGGCCCACTCCACCTCTGGGCCCCAGACTCCGTGCCGCAATCAGAGAACGGGGGTGTGGAAAAGACCCCGATCCTCCCTACGCCCGCTCAGATGTTGTGTTGTTGCATGTTGTTCTCAAGTGTGTTTAAAACGGGGAGCACTGAAGGGGGTGCCCGGCACAGACCACCCCCCCTCCGGAAGGTAGCTGATGCCAGCACACCCCCTCCAAGCAACTGCCCAGAACCCTCAATGTCTAAATGCGAGAGGGGGTGAAGGGAGCCATCGGAGGCGAGGCTCACACAACATAAGCCCCCCCCCCCAGATGTCTTCACCCCCACCCCCCATACCATGGCCTACATGAATGTGCGTTGTGAAAATGTTTGGAGTGAAAGTGTCTAAAATGCATGATAAAATTGGGGTGAGGGACGTCATCAGAAAGTGGCAACCTCCAGTAACCCCCCCAATAACAACTGACTTCCCAGAGTGACTCAATAAGGAGACGGCGGTGATGAAGTTCCAGCACTTTTATTGAGAAACAGAGCAGAGATCACATAGATGGAAAGTAATCGCAACCCACGGTCCCGCTGCAGTCTGCACCTGCCCTTTCTCCGCCCCTCCTTGCTTTCAGGCTCTCCCTAATACTGCCCAGTGGCCTTGGCATGAAACAAAACAAAGACAGTCTATCCTAGACAATAATCATCCCGCACAGCAGCTACAGCATTTGGCCTTGCAACAGAGCATTGTTAATGGGTTGAAACACATACCAAATGAATTAGTTAAGATAATTTAATCTCAAGTCAGATCTGCAGTCAACCAGGATTCACTCATTCTGATGATCACCACTTTTATGTTCTTTTGTCTTTTTGTGTGTACATAGTTCTTTAGTTTCTTTTTATCTTCATTCTGCTTAGTAGTTTAGTTAAGTTTCACTAGCCTAGTAGAGGATTTATTGATTGAAATATAGTGTTAATTCAGATAAACATCATTCTATAGTGATGTTCTCTGGATGTTCATTTATTTCTGGTAATAAATTCTTGAACTTGAAGAGCAGTTGTCACTCCTTTATTCTATATGTGTGCAGAGTTTGCTGTGAAAAAATCGCCAGTGCTCCAATCCTTTCAACTATTGTCCTAAAATCAGCTGTTTGGGCTGATATTCACCAGACAATACCTAACAGACAGAGAGTTATTTATTAAACATTAAATAACTTTAAACAGTGCGTAACAGCACAACATAAGCTTTCTCAGTCTTGTGCAATTACTGGGCTCCTGTGGACGAGAAGACAGTTCATTCAAGGTTCAATTCAATCAGAAGCTGGTCTCTGGGAGGGATTGAGGCATGTTTGGCAGAGAACTGACCCTAACTATAAAGAATTCATTATAGTTTGAAGGTTTCTCTTGCAAGACTGAGGCAGGTCCGGCAGAACACTGAGACTGGCACCAGTGGGCCAAGGTGCCAGCCATTGGAGCAGAGCAGGGTGGGGTGGGGTGGGGTGGGGGGCTCCACACTTAGTAGAGACCTGAAATGTCCTGGGAGAGGGGGCAGTACAAACCCAACCTGACAAACAAACAAACAGTCTCATCCACTCGTCCCCAACCTAGTGCCCCACATGCAAGCACTCCTACAGAAAAGTTAAATGCTGGAAATATTAATTCTGCATCAATGTGACTTAATCAGAGCAAACTCACAGCTGAAGGTCAGCGAGAAAGTGTTCTTATGAAAAAGCTTTTGTTGATGGCAGCCTTTGTCTACATTAGTGTTCATTTCACATGTAGCTGTTGCTCTGAGAACAAGACTCCACTGAGTGAAAGGAATCTTCAGACAAGTCAAAACTCTCACCGCATACCTGGAGTTAAAATGTGCTTATTGTTCAATTTATTAGCAGCTTCTGGTAAATCACTCCCTGAGAAAATCTGAGGAAACGTGTAACCCTCTGGCCCGCCAACACACAGACTGAAAAACAACGGTGATAGGAAGCTGAGGATTTATGAAAGCAACAAGTTCAAACTCATGTTGAAAATAATTCCAGAATGAATTGCTGGAAACCATAAATAAAGCTGGATCCTGAGTTGAACTCTGTGAGCTTCCTGATTATCTGTATCCTGATAAATAACCCAGTAATGGTGGAAACATGTCTTAGTGCTATGACATTATTCAACACTATGTTCAGTTTTATCACTGAGAATTTTTACATTTCCTTAGATTTTTATAGCAAAATGACAGAAGTTTCCATGACAAGCACAAATTATTTGGTGTAAAATACAATTGTGATGAAATAATACGTTTATTTTTAGGTTTGACAGATCCAGTCCTCTCTAACTCTCTATGAAAAGATGGAACAAATCAAACTTAACCGCTGAAAATAAAGAGGGATTTTACAAAGAAGGTCTGATTTCTCCCTTAGCCTCAGACACCCAGAGGCCTTTCTCTGGACAGGACCTGGTCCTCAGTTTGGAAATACCATATTCTGAAAAGAGAACTAACATCCTACCACAGTCTTAATGGCAACATCAGTGTTCATTTCATTTCACATGTAGCTGTTGCTCTGAGAACAAGACTCCACTGAGTGAAAGGACTCTTCAGACAAGTCAAAACTCTTACCACATACCTGGTGTCAAAATGTGCTTATTGTTCAGCTTAGGAGCCGGGCTTCTGGTAGATCACTCCCCGAGAAAATCTGAGGAAACGTGTAACCCTCTGGCCCGCCAACACACACAGACTGAAAAACAACGGTGTGTTAGAAAGCTGAGGATTTATGAAAGCAACAAGTTCAGACTGAACATTAATGTCAGAAAGACTTCCTGTACATGGCATCTAAGAACAACCGGAATCCATTTTCCTGGAAATCAAATGCTTTTCTTTGTTCGCCTGACTGAGGGTCTTTAAAAAAACTTTTACAGTTAAATTTACCAAACCATCATGTTTTTAAAACACTTTCTTAAGTAATCTGAGGACACTGAATTGATCGACCTTTAGATTTTAATTGTTGGAAGAAATTACATTTGTATTGAGAATTATAGAAAATCGTTGATTCATTACAGTCAAAGTCTAAATGAACGTCACACAAGCTGAATAAAACAAAATTCAGCTACGTTTTAATGTTTAGAGCTTATAATCAAGGAACAATGCTTAAACCTTTGGACAACTTAGATACACAGAAATGTTCTACACAAAGTGGGGGATGTAAACATTGTAAGGAACCCTTAAATTCAACCTAAAACCAAACAAATTAACAAGTGAAAATGTCTTGCAGCACCCTCCTATTAAAATATATCTAATCACAGTTCGATGATTGTCAGACCAATTGTCTTATAATCTACTGAACCATAAGGTAGTCTAACTATTGCAGAGACAAAATCTACTTGTTTGCTTGTTGCATACAGTTAAATGTCTTTTTCTCTCCACTTGACCTAATATCTCTTTACTGGGACACTAGTTTCTTCCTCCTGTTATCACTTCCACAGGCAGCCAGTTACCCAGAAAACAGAAAAAAGGGTTTATTCGCCTCGTCTGTGGGTCCATAATAGCTGTATATAATAAAAAACCTTTTAAAAACATCTAAAGAAATAATAATACTGGCACTTCTGGTACTGGTAATTCTATCACAATTCTATACAGTTCTATCTGAAACCTATCATTTTTAATATCTTCATTTGTCATACTACTGTAACATACAGTAAGCATCTTTTTGTAGTGTAACAGACTGTTATATGTTTGAATGGAAAAGAAGGTGTGTCCCTTCCAGTTGCCGGAGAGCGAGAGTTCGCTGGGTTGTACGGCAGGGGGAGCACGTGAGTGTTGTTGTTTTGTTTTGCTGGAGAGAAGAATAAAGTGAGGTGAAGCGGGGTTACCGCTGAACACGCTATTCCGTCTGTTGTTTACATGACCCAGATATATTTATATATATAGCTAGCCGCACCGTATTCATGAACCCAGAACGCTCGGTTGCACTACAATTAAAAACAGCTGTTGGTGATTTCTAGCCATGGTTTCTAAGAGCCAATGTGGAAATATTCAAACAGCCTCAGATCAAACGATGACTTGTTTCAGCTGTAACTGGATCCAGGATCGTTCAGAAGCTCATTGAACATTTACAGCTGTAGCCCTGAGCAGGGACGTGCAGAGGGGGGGGGGGGGGGGCGGAGGGGGCTTGAGCACCTGCCCCTTTGCCCCCTGGTGCCCAAAGTGCCCTTTTGTCAGTGTTTTTTTTTTTTTTTTTTTTATTAATTAATTAATTAATTTATTTATTTATTTATTAATTATTATTATTATTATTTATGTGCGTGTGTTTGTTGGTGTGTGTGTGTGCATGATGCATGTCCAAAATAATAATAATTTAGATCTACCCTGGCTGGTTACATGATCCACATAACGTGCCCTCACTCTGCCCTACTTTTCCTCTCGCAGCTCCCTTCTCCGCTGCCTCGCGCTGCCTGCTCTGTCCTGCCCCTTTAAATCTGCAGCACACTTGACTGTGCTCTGTGCTGTTTAACTCCACTGTCATTGGTTATACTGCTTTAAATCCCGCCTTCACTCTTTCTGATTGGCTGTTTTCTAGTGTGTCTGTGTGGGTGCTTGCTTGGAGCGGAGATTTCAGTTTTGATTCATACAGGGATACCGCGGCCGGTTACCACAATCAATACTAGGCTACGAAACTAGTCCCATTTAAGAAACTAAATATTATCTGCAGTAAAATAGGTGAAAGCTGCTGAGTGCAGTTCTGTAAAGAAGCAGGCGGGAGAGTTTTGATTTATGGAACTTGTAAGTAACCAACATTAGCATCTCAAAATAGCATCTAATTCTGAAGTAGAATGCATTTATCAACAGAAACCTAATCTGTTTTCTAAAACTAAATATTCTGTGGCAGGCAGGAGTTCTGAAGACTGCTGGAAAGATGGAAAAGCAAAGACTGTAAGCTTAGACTATTAAAAATTCAGATTCTTAGCCACAGCTGCCTGAAAAAGAAAAGGTGAGGGTTTCCCTTTTACCAATATTTCGTTGTCATTATTGCTTTCATTTTTTGTTGACCCTTTGATGCAGTTCAGGTATAAATAGCAGGTGATATTTCTTTTACATGATATACAACACAACAAGACTATATGCTGCCTAAACAACTGCTATATTTTGTTTAGACTTTTGCTTATTTATAATAGCATAATTAGGATTTCACAAAATGATAGTGCTATTTATTTCTCTATTTTTACTTCTAGAATTAGAATTACGACAAATACAACCGAGGAACACCATTTACATTGCTTTTTATCGTACAAAGCTTTCCACACTGTCCATTAGTAAATTAATACAAACCAGGGGCAGAGCAAAACATTCTTATCATCAGGGGCTTAGCCCAAAAAATATTACTTCATTACGAGGGTAATTTGGTACACCAAAAAAGTAAAAATGATTTAATCTGTTGATGTTGTCGTAAAATGTATTTAATATAGGCCTTAACATATCTTAACGTTTAATCTGCTGTTCTTTAATAGTCTTACTAGTATATACCAATAGTATGTTGTTCTCATTTGAGTGATGAAATGGACAACCACTCATGTAACAGATCAGTTTTAGTGTCACTAATCTTACTCAAAGTACTGTATTGGGTCCTCCATGCTCCTTATGTATAAAGGTTTACTGCACATTTAAACATTGAAATCTCACTATTGTTAGGGAAATAATTAGTTGTCTCAGAGGATGTATGTAAGGAGAAGCTGTTGTCTACACTTCAGATATATGATGTAAGAAATGTGTTTGGAATGTTAAGATAAATTACATAAAATGGGCTAAGGAGAACATCTACAAGCCAGTTGTACATTTGTTGAAGTTTGAATTTAGTATTTGAAATGCTGTCAGTGTCAGTGACGCTTCTACTTCCAGTGCAGAGTAAATACAGTACATGTATTTGCAGTCCCTTGAATGTATAATTTTGCTGTTTTATGATGCAGACAGAGTATCTTAGATAAAAAAAAGGGTGGGGTTTATCTCTCCACATTTCCATATCTTCAAAAGAAAATAGAGGATATATCTAGATAACAGACATATTTTGAATATATTTGGTTTAATTGATAAGTTTTTACCATCTGTCTCTGTTGCTGGTAAGTTCAAATGCAAACTTTTTCAAAGTGGGAAAAAAGCCCCAATTCAACGTTCATCAGATCGGAAGCTGCTTTATAATTTATAATAATAATTGAACTTTATTGATCTCACAATGGAGAAATTCACTTATGCATCTTCACCCATCCCCTGGGGGAGCACTGGGCTGCCACTGTGCGGTAACCTGACTCACGGCAGATGTATGTCGCTCCGCGTAGCTTCACTCACATATGTGAGTGAACTCACGTACATCTGGCGTGAATCAGGTTACCTGTGCGGTGCCAGGGGAGCAATGGGGGGTTAAGGGTCTTGCTCAGGGACCCAGAGTGGTAGTCTGTGGGAGTTGAACTCAGAACCTCTGGGACCCAAGCTCAATGCTCTAACCACTAGGCCACCAGATTAACAAAAAGCATCTGGTGTGTGTCGTGCTTATAAAATTTGTATAAATGTAGCAAGAAATACTGCTTTTTTCTTTAGACAGAAGAAACGCGTTCTGACGCTCAAGTCAAGCATAAAGAAATAGGAGCATGCATACTGCGTAGGACCAATGATGTCAGACCAATGAAGTGTCCCTAGGGTTGAAGTTTAAATTAAACCTACACCCTTGATTCCATGTTACATTCTTCATAGTATAGGTTGGTACATTTCAGCCGGATGTATAGCAAGGTATGTTTCTGTATCGTGTTTTAAATCCGTGGCCCATGTGCCCTCTTTTAACTTTGAGCACCTGCCCCTCCAACGGTCTCTGCACGTCCCTGGCCCTGAGCATCACCCATCAGGGAGGCTCCCACTGCCGACGCTCTGGAGAATCATTTAACTCCACGTCTGGACTCACTGCCCTTTTCTTTATTTCCTTATGTGCTGGCATTTCTATACCTCTGCACAGCACTTGGTTCAATGTTGCCCTTTTATGTACTTGTTATATGAATAGAAGTGAACTTGTGGGTGTTCCAGGAGTTTCAGTGGGTGGAGTTATGAGGATATAAGAACACCTGCCCAGTCAGACAAGTGAAGAAAGCTTCAGCACACCTTCACTGAAGAACTCATCTCCACCAGGTAAGGAAAGCGTCATGTTTCTAAAGAGCTGCATAATTGTCTTCTGGTCTTCCTGGACTTTGTAGAACACCAAAGTAGTTTTATTTCAAATTTCTGGCATAGTCTCTGTGTTGATCGACTCTGTCTGTCCTATTAGATTTGAGACATGTCCTCACATCAGATTGAGCTTGCTGCTCTAGGCCGGCCTTTTGCCTTGGGAATGCTCTATGATGCTCGCAAAGATCAGCTGATAACAGGTGAGAACAGACCTGCTGGTTTCTACGGTTTATTTAGACTCAGAGGGAAGGTAGTCATGGTTTAAAACACTTTTTCCCAACACTGGACTTCAAGGCCAACATGTTTTAGGTGTTTCTCTTCTTCAGTACTAAGACTTTTGCTGAACGGCAGTCACCTGAATAAGTTGTGTTAAAGTTGAGTAGCGTATACCAGGTAAATGCTGATATGAAATTATATAAAATAAAAGCTATAATCAGAAGGTCTAAGTTCAGCTCTGGGAGAAGGTTCAATGTGTGCTTATTAAGACTCAACACAGTATTTAAAGTACTTCTTGATTCTGAGATCATACAAGTTGCTAAATGTTAGAAAGTTCACATATTATTATGACCTGATGATTTATTTTTAAAAAATTCAATGAAAAAGTGGATTTTTAAGGCTTTTTAGCTCAAGGCTCATAAAAAAATGTTGCATGACCGATGACGTAATATGTGGGTAGGCGTTGATCTGTTGACATGGTAACAAGATACTTCCTGGTTGCAAACTCGCTTTCTCAAAGACAAATAGATGGATTAAACATGGCTAAAAAGTGTGTGGCTTATGGTTGGTCAAATACCAACAAGGATAATGTCTCCTTACACACATTTCCGAACCCAAAAAGTCCCGATGTTGTGCGAAATTCAGCTCCCCTGTGAAAATCTGTTCCCCTCTGTGTCGGGAGCTGCAGCCAGAGAGGCGGGGTTTCACGGCGCTTCTGATCGGTTTCTCGGTAAAACAACTCATATAATCATGTCAAGATTGTAACATTCAGTTTAATTGGCAGTTGTTTACAAAATTGTAAAATAAAAATAAATAAAAGTTGTCTTCATGCAGCTGAAATGTCCATATTCTCTCCTCACTCATCGCACAGTGAAGCGGAGAAATCTCGCCGTCATCACAGCAGCCTGCTGAGAAGCGACATGCTCTCTACACGGCGCTGCTGTGCTGAGAGGTAGTGAGCGGCATGAGGGTTCCGAACCGAACCCCCCCCCCCCCCCCCGAAGAATATGAGCGCCATGGCGCAACAGATAAATGCGCGTCCGCTCTCAGAGCGCTCACGTAAAATTCCGGGAACACATAATGCTGAAATTAATGCTATGGTTTGTGCTAAATGTACATCTTTTTTATGTGCTGTTTTGGCGGATTTCAGCCGTCATAAACGATGCCAGACAATCGAGTTTCAACGAGTTGTTTCCGAGTTTACATCCGAACGGTCAGCCATGACCGCGATTATAAGCACCAATTCCAATTATACATTAGCAAACCATTCCGTTTATTCTCCTAAAATGTTTTTCTCAGACTTACCCGAGTCGTAACAGACGCTTGCGCTGTCTTTCGTGTTAAAATCATCACTTTGTGAATCGCCATCTGAACTTCTCGTGGTGTACTTCATTGAACTCTCTGTAGCGTAGCCTGGGCAACGCCTACAAACTACGTCATCGACCCAAAGTGTGGATTTTCAGCCTAGCGGTCGCCAAGGGACAATTTTAAGTCCTTAAAAAAACTTTTAACGGCTCAATCACGATCTTAATGCTACATTTTTTGAAAATATGGTCACTAATGCATGTATTTCCGAGTTGGTCGATCTCAGAATCAAGAAGTACTTTAAGTGCAAGAATGTGTAATTTCTGAAAAGGGAAAAATGTTTACAATATTTACAGTTGTACATGATAAGGACAGACAAGTCAGTTCTATTTTTCTTTTAATGAACGAAGTCCAACAAAACGGATACTAAATCCACGCGTGGTTTGCGGTCTCCAGCTCATATAGCCCCCACAAGGCTGTATAATTGTCCCAAAAGGTTGGTTGTGAGAAGTGATCAATGATATTGCAGTGTTGGTATATGGATGTGTGTGGTTTGGGGGAAGCAAGCTGCAGCGTCTCCTACCGCACTGATGGGAGTTGCAGTTGGCTTCTTTCCGGGCTAAGGCAAAACGGCTACTTCTAGCTCACCACCCAATGAATGGGAAGATAAGAACCTGGCCTGTATAAACATGACCAACAATTAGCACCATAATTAACAATGCTTAGCTCCTAATTGATACCATAAACATTATATTTGTTATATTGCAATTACACACAGTTTAAAGTTATTTAATCTTTAATAAATAATTATCTGTCTGTTAGGTATTGTCTGGTGAATATCAGTCCAAACAGCTGATATCAGGACAATAGTTGAAAGGGATGACACGAGCACTGGCGATGTTTTAACAGCAAACTCTGCACACATATAGAATAAAGGAGTGACAACTTATCTTCAAGTTCAATAATTTATTAACAGAAATAAAATGAACATCACTATATAATGCTGTTTATCTGAATTAACACTATATTTCATTCAATAAATCCTCTCTACTAGGCTAGTGAAACTTAACTAAACTACTAAGCCAAAGAACTATTTACATGCAAAAACAAACAAAACAAACAAAACACAAAACAAACGTGGTTAATCATCATCAGAATAATTCAGTGAATCCTGGTTCACTGCAGATCTGATTTAAAGAACATGGAATGTAGTTAAATTAGCTTAACTAATTTAGAACAACATTTGACATGTTTCAATCCATTTACAATGTGAATCCTGAGTAAACAAAACATTATTTGATGAAATAACATTTTGTTTGAGTTAAAGACTGATTTTATGGGTAAAATCATTACTTTAGGGATGCTCGATTTTATCAATGCGATGGGATTGCTAAAATCGGCTAATGTAAAGTTATACAAAACGCCTTTAAATCGACATTAATATTCAATATTAATGCCGTAATAACGCTCATAGCACTAAAGAATCGATGGCGGAGCGAAACAAACAAGCCTTATGCTTGAAACGGGCTTTTGTTGAATAACCGGAAGTTACTAGAACCTAAATAGCATTTTGGCTAGCGGATGTTCGGCGCTAACTTTAAAAACCTTCAGCTTTTATTTTAGTCATAATGAGTGGCCGGATAACATAAATATTAATATCCCATTAATGTATGAAACCCTTGTGGAGATAACGTTTGTTATAACCATAAAAACACACTCAAATCATATCAGCAATGGCCTGAAACAGAATGTTAGCATGAGCTATGTCCGTTAGCTCTTTGTGTTTAGAAACACCATGTACGCATTACACAAACATTTCCAAATGAACCATTTACTCTCCCTGCCTCAATCCTGCCAGACCTGTCGGTGCCTTGTGTAAGTTCGGTCCACTTTGGCCATCCAAGGAAGAGAGCAGTGATAGGGAAAACGTTGGTTCTTAGACCGCTGCCGAAAGGGGTAGCAGCAGCAAACATGCAGCTATGAGCTAGCCGAAACGTGGTCGAGGGGAGGCCAGGCCCAACGTCCATTTAGTAGTCTGAGCTCTCAGCTTGTCTGGTGAGGGAAGGCATCTGCCGTCTCGCGTCTGCTTTCCTGCCACAGCTGACAAAAATAAACAATGCTGTTTCGGCATTCCTTCACGGCTGGTTGCACAGAAGTCAGGGTGCAACTTAGCTTCGGTCGGGTCGATGAATCCTCGAAACCAGTCGGGTCCTCCGCTCCATGGAGGACGAGTTTCTCCCCAGCTTGTGGGCATTCGAGCCTCATGAGGCCCATATGGTGGCCCAGCCACCTCCTCTCCTCCAGATGTCCCAGGTAGAAGAAAAGTGAAGACTGAGAGTCTGTGTGGCTTGCATGGCGGCTAGCTGCTCCCAGCCCCCTGCGGGCCCTGTCCTCCACAGCAGACCCAGGAAGAAAGTGAGGAGTACTGGGCTTTGTCCTGTGGGAGCAAAGTTTTATAGCATGGAACGCTGCTGAGAGGGGAGGTCCTTTGTGCCTGTGAGGGTCCCAAACTCCTGTTGCTTCCAATCCAATATGAATTTTGTCCATGGCTCTGATGGCATAACATATTCATCTACATGTACATGATTAATCTTAATTCTTTGTTCAAATAAAATATACAAAACAATTATTCATTGCATTCTCAATTAAACAATTCATTACTCCATAACTGTGGAAGCTAGGTAATATAGTTGTTGGCTATTAATCTGTAAACAATGGAAATCAATCGAAAGTGCAGCTAGCGCCCGCGCTAAGCTAACACTATTGTTTTGAAGGCTGCATACCGTAGCTGGGGACTTGGCCAGATCCGGCCACTAGGGGCGCAATAGCGTCAATCGGGCCGACACTTTGCAACACTGTATTTGTCGCTCTGCCGCTTGTGGTTCAGTGTGCGTCCAAAGAAATGTCAGTTATGTTGTTTATTTGCTGTTTAGGCCGGCTGGTTGAGCTTATATCCGGTGCTACAGTTCATATTTCTAGCAGTGCTAACTGCTAGTTACTTCGGATGGTTTAAGTGGTCATTTATGTTATATTTATGCTACTGACCATTTCCTTTGTTGTCAGTTAAGTACATCACATATATTGCTATTATTTCATTTGTGTGCTATTGTTAAGTATATTGATTATTGTTATTGTTTGGGTAATTCCAGAACCACACTGGATTAAAGTGCCATAAACGGACTGAGTGTTGTCATCATTATTATAAGTCTTGGGGGAACTTAGTGCGTTCTGACAGACGCACACTTCGTGATTACAAATCAGAGAAGCCAGTGTATTACATTTGAACCGCCACAACAACTATATCAAACAAGGCATTATCATGCTACAACAAAACAGTTCAACACTCACCAGTTCCGTCTTTTAGTGAGTTTCACAAGGCTCAAACATACATCGACTTTTCAGTGGTAGAGGTATCTAAAAGCTGAGAGGCATACCAGTGAGTGTCATAGCAGTTAAAGATGGAAAATATATACTTTAAGTCGGCTAATTGCCTACCTGCAGCAGCTCCATACAGTGACCAGCCCAACACGAAATACAACACAGTGCGCAGCCATACTTATTCGACTCTCATCAGGAAGTCTCGTGGGAAAATATCGCGGCAAGTCTTGCAAGATTACAGACTTTTAATACGCATGTATGGAGAAAATTGGAAAGGTAAAAATGGAGAGGGAAAAGCCTAAAACACCTTGGTTACAGAAACCTTTAAAACTTGCGAGGCACGGTGCTTTAAAAGAACCCAGATCCTCAGGCAGTAGCAGGTTTTGTCCCATCAGCAGTGGAGATTAGCCTCAGGTGTAGACACTGAGCTCCCATGTGTAGAGGTCAGTGGGAGGCAGGCGGGGTACATCCTGGACAAATTGCTAGTCAGTCACATGGAGAGAGCAATAGAACCAACAACTATGCACTCTCATACCTAAGCCCAACTCAGAGGTAACCAGTAACCACAACAGTAATTTGTTTGCCACCCTGTGCGGAAGCTGGAGTACCTCCAGAGAACCTGCATATGCACAGAGAGAAAAGCTCATGTAAAACTAAAGCTAATGGAATATGTTTTTGTGAACTCCACAGGTTTCAGTCTGTGTGATAAAGAAACAATCAAGAAGAACACTTCCACTAAGGCTCAGAGCAGCAGTTCCTATCATGTCACTGCATCTGACTCCTTTGAATCCAAGTCTTCTCTGCTGGACGTCAATGTTTCACTTAAAGCCAGTGTCCTGGGTGGTCTAATTGAGGTTGGAGGCTCTGCCAGTTATCTGAATGACAAAAAGAGATTCAAGAACCAGAGCAGAATCACCCTTCAGTACAAAGCCACAACTACATACGAACATCTGTCTCTCTCTCATCTTCAAAAGACGGACCTAGATGCTAGAGGTTATAAACCAAATGTCAGTGCAACACATGTAGTGACAGGCATACTCTATGGAGCCAATGCCTTTTTTGTCTTTGACAGCGAGAAGTTAGATTCCAGCAATCTGCAGAAGATTGGCACCAGTGCAGAAGTTGCTATTAACAAGATTCCAGGCTTTAGCTTTGAGGCAAAAGTCAAAGTAGAGCTCAGTGAGGAAGAAAAAGCTGTAACAAATAAGTTCTCTTGCAAATTCTATGGAGACCTAATTCTTGATAAGAACCCTGCAACGTTTGAAGATGCAGTGAAGACGTATTCCAGGCTTCCAGAGCTCCTTGGAAAAAGTGGAGAAAACTCAGTTCCTATTAAAGTCTGGCTGACTTCTCTGAAGGATCTGGATCCATCTGCATCAGAGCTGATGGGAGACTTTTCTGTTGGTTTGGTCAGAAAAGCAACTAATACTCTGGAAAGTATCAAAGAAATGGAAATGAGATGCAATGAGGCTCTGGACGAGAAAGTGGTGGAAAGTTTGCCACTGCTTCACAAAAAGTTTCGACGCTTCCAAGATCTCTGCACTGACTACACAACAATGCTCAGACAGACCATCCAGAAGATGATTCCCCTGATTCGTGAAGGTAAAGAAGATGAAAAATCAGTAGAAAAACTCCTTGATGACCACAAAAAGTCTCCATTCAGTCAGGAACACTTAGATAAGTGGTTAGATAACGCAGAGAGAGAAGTCAACATTATCAAGTCATGTGTGGACATCATGGAGGGAGTCAGTACTGTCCCAGATGAGTCTGACTTGGACAGAGTAGCTCTGTCTGCAGGAGTAGAAAGTGCCCTCTGCTATGTTTTCACCTCTGTGGAAACTGATGACCCCTTCACTCAGCAGATGACCAGCTATCTGAGCAGAGATACGGCAGCAGCCCCACCCAGCGTCATTCCACCCACCAAAGACCACTGGTTCTTCTCATATGATGTTGTGACCAGCATGAGGGAAAAAGCCAGTGAGTTCTACACGATGGCCAAAAACCTGAGAAGCAGCAGAAGATTTCGTTTCCTTGTAGCAGCTCTGCCAAATGACAAATTCAAAGGAGCAACCATCTACCAATACAGGGACGGTCTTCTGAAGACGGAAGATTTCTCAAAACCTCTTATTACTGATGTTCCAGCCAAGTTAGATCGAAAAGACCTCTTATACTGTAAGTACATTATCTTCATGATGTTTTTGTTTAAATATCTGACTTTACCATCCAGCATAGAGACCTTTCTTTTAGGAAAAGATTAATTCTTGTTCTAATAATGCACACATGTCTAAAATTAATCTACTGCGATCTCGTGTTACCATTTATTGCACTAGTACATTTACATAAATAAGCTAATTCTGCTGTTCTAAAATGAACTGAGGAGCCGACCCTAATTATTGGGAGCTCCATAATAAGAAACGTGGCACTAGAGACACCAGGGACCATAGTTAAATGCCTGCCAGGGGCCAGAACGGGCGGCATCGAGTCCTACCTGAAACTTCTGGCTAAGGATAAGCGTAAATACAATAAGATTGTTATTCGCGCTGGCGGTAATGACACCCGGTCACGCCAATCGGAGGTCACTAAAGTTGGTGTTGCTTCAGTGTGTAACTTTGCTAAAACAATGTCGGACTCTGTAATTTTCTCTGGTCCCCTGCCTGATCTGACCAGTGATGACAAGTTTAGCCGCATGTCATCATTCAACCGCTGGTTGTCTAGGTGGTGTCCTGAAAACGACGTGGGCTACATTGATAACTGGCAAACTTTCTGGGGAAAACCTGGTCTGATCCGGAGAGACGGTATTCATCCCACTTTGGATGGTGCAGCTCTTCTTTCTAGGAATCTGGCCGGATTTATTAGTTCTCCTAAATGCTGAGAACCCAGGGTCCAGACCAGGAAGCAGAGCCGTAGTTTAACACACCTCTCTGCAGCTTCTGTACTGTTACCCACCCATTATCCTATTGAGACGGTGTCTTTCCCACGGCCAAAACTAAACAAATTAAAAACAGATTTAAAAGGAGCAAATCATAAAAACCTAATAAAAATCAATACGGCTCACCTTGAACCAAAAAATAAAAGAATTAAATGTGGTCTATTAAATATAAGGTCTCTCCCTCCAAAGACTTTGTTAGTTAATGAATTGATTTCTGATAATCAGATTGATTTGTTTTGTCTCACAGAAACCTGGCTACAAGAGGACTACGTTAGTATAAATGAGTCAACTCCATCCAATTATTCAAATTTCCACATTCCCAGATCTGTGGGAAGAGGAGGAGGAGTGGCAACCATCTTTCAGTCTGATTTATTAATTAGTCCCAGGCCAATTAATAACTACAGTTCTTTTGAATATTTAACCCTCAGTTTCCCTCATCCAAATTGCAAAGCAATAAAACCTCTTCTGTTTGTTGTTTTGTATCGTCCATCAGGCCCTTACACTCAGTTTCTGGATCAGTTGTCAGACTTCTTATCTGATTTGGTGATAAACACCGACAAGGTTATTATAGTGGGTGATTTTAACATTCATGTTGACACAGAATGTGATAACCTTAGTGTAGCCTTTAAAACTATCCTAGATTCAATTGGTTTTGCTCAAAATGTGCATAAACCGACGCACTCTTGGCTCCATACTTTAGACCTTGTGCTGACATATGGCATTGATTGTGAAGAATTAACAGTATTTCCTCACAACCCTGTCCTATCTGATCATTTTTAATAACATTTGAGTTTAATCTAACTGAGTTCTCCTCCCCCAAAAGAGGGTTCCATTATAGTAGATCTTTATCGGATAATGCTGCATCAAAACTTAAAGAGTCTGTCCCCCTTTTAATATCGTCAGTATTGCAGAAATACCCTGTAGATAGCAGCAATGTTTCTTCCCATTCACAAATAGATGTCTTTGTTAAGGGTGTGATTTCGTCATTGCGTTCTGCATTGGACAATGTAGCTCCCTTGAAAAAGAAGGTGATAATTCACAGGAAGCTGGCTCCCTGGTTTAATTCAGAGCTGCGTTCCTTGAAGCACAATGTTAGGAAATTGGAGAGAAAATGGCGCTCTACACACCAAGAGGAATCCTACTTAATCTGGAGGGACAGTCTATTGTTGTATAACAAGACCCTTCGCAGAGTTAGAGCAGCATATTTTTCATCATTAATTGAGGAGAATAAAAATAATCCTAGATTTCTCTTTAGTACGGTTGCCAAACTTACACAGAGCCACAGCTCTGTTGATCCATCCATTCCATTAGCTCTTAACAGTAATGATTTTATGGGATTCTTCATAAATAAAATTGATGCCATTAAAAATAAAATAATTGGCATCCTCCCAAACATGATTACCTCGTCCTCAGTAAGTGAGGCAGCGTTGGAGGAATCTTTAGAACCTGCACAGTGTCTGAACTGTTTAGAAGCAGTAGAGCTTTCTGAGCTATCTAAAATTTTAGCTTCATCTAAACCTTCTACCTGCATGTTAGACCCAATCCCAACTAAGTTGTTTAAGGAGATATTCCCTTTGATCAGTGGTCCTATTTTAGACATGATTAATCTATCCTTAGTAAATGGATATGTACCACAGGCTTTTAAAGTAGCTGTTATTAAACCTTTACTTAAGAAACCATCTCTTGATCAAGATGAGTTAGTAAATTACAGACCTATATCTAATCTTCTTTTCTTATCTAAAATTCTTGAGAAAGTAGTTGCTAATCAACTATGTGAACATTTACAAAGCAATGACCTACTTGAGGAGTTTCAGTCAGGCTTCAGAGCTCATCATAGCACTGAAACAGCTCTGGTGAAGGTCACTAATGATATTCTCATGGCCTCAGATAATGGACTTGTGTCTGTACTTGTCCTGTTAGATCTCAGTGCTGCATTTGATACAGTTGATCACAATATTCTCCTACAAAGACTTGAGCATACTGTAGGGATTAAGGGAAAAGCATTAGGCTGGTTTAAATCTTATCTGTCTGACAGATTCCAGTTTGTTCATGTTAATAATAAATCTTCCTCAAACTCTAGGGTCACCTGTGGAGTACCACAGGGTTCAGTCCTTGGACCAATTCTCTTTACTATATATATCCTTCCAATTGGCAAAATTATCAGACAGCATGGGATTAATTTCCACTGTTATGCTGATGACACTCAGCTATATTTATCCATAAATCCTGATGAATCCAATCAATTACTTCAGCTGCAGTCATGTCTTGATGACGTCAAAAGCTGGATGACTTTAAATTTCCTGCATTTAAATTCTGACAAGACAGAAGTTGTAATCTTTGGGCCAGAGTCCTCAAAAAATAAACTTCTTAATCAATCACTTAATCTGGGTGGCATTAACTTGGCCTCTGGTAATAAAGTAAAAGATCTTGTTGTTATTTTTGACCAAGACGTTTCATTTAAATCCCATATTAAACAGGTTTCCAGAGTTTCCTTTTTTCACCAAGAGGGATCATATTTCTCCAATTTTAGCTTCCCTTCATTGGCTTCCTGTTAAATCAAGAATAGAATTTAAAATTCTTCTTCTAACGTATAAAGCCCTTAATAATCAAGCTCCATCATATATCAGAGCTCTGATTACCCCGTATGTTCCTAACAGAGCACTTCGCTCTCAGACTGCAGGTCTGCTGGTGGTTCCTAGAGTCTCTAAAAGTAGAATGGGAGGCAGATCCTTTAGCTATCAGGCTCCTCTCCTGTGGAACCAACTCCCAGTTTTGGTCCGTGAGGCAGACACCCTGTCTACTTTTAAGACTAATCTTAAAACTTTCCTTTTTGACAAAGCTTATAGTTAGAGTGGCTCATGTTACCCTGAGCTATCTCTATAGTTATGCTGCTATAGGCTTAGGCTACTGGAGGACATCAGGGCCTATTTTTATCACTCTACTGATTTCTACTGTTCTCCAGTTTTGCATTGCCTGTCGTCATTTCAGCTTTTAATTTTTGTTCTCTCTTTTTCTTCATCATAGTAGGTACACCTGGTCTGGTGTTTTGTTAAGTGTGACATCATCCAGGGAAGACAGATCACCACTTTTACCATCTAATGTAGAACAGATTACTGGATCAATGTGAGCTTCTGTGCTTTTTTGTCTCTCTTGTTGTGTCTCTGCTCTGTCTTCTGTAACCCCCAGTGGGTCGAGGCAGATGACCGTTCATACTGAGCCTGGTTCTGGTTCTGCTGGAGGTTTTCCTTCCCACTAATGGGGAGTTTTTCTTTCCACTGTCGCTTTATGCTTGCTCAGTATGAGGGATTGCTGCAAAGCCATGTACAATGCAGACGACTCTCCCTGTGGCTCTACGCTTCTCCAGGAGTGAATGCTGCTTGTCGGGACTTTGATGCAATCAACTGGTTCCCTTATAAAGGAACATTTTTGACCAATCTGTATAATATGATTGAACAGGACTTTGTAAAGTGCCTCGAGATGACATGTTTCATGAATTGGCGCTATATAAATAAAATTGAATTGAATTGAAATTAACTACATGTAACTACATGGACTGTAACAGACTGTCTTCCTCTGTCAATCAGACTACTGTGATCTTACCTTGGACCCAAACACAGCCACTGACTCGCTCCATCTTTCTGAGGGAAACAAGAAGGCAACGTTGATGAAAAAGGTTCCTCAAGACGGCTCAGTTCCTCATGTTCTGAGCAGGGAAAGTCTGACCGGCCATCATTACTTTGAGGTCACTTGGACCACAGATATCATGAGATATGTAGGCGTGGTTCTTGTATGCTCTGGTGGAAAGCCTGGAAAGCAAACATCATTTGAGCGTTATCAGACATATTGGAATCTTCGTAGTTTCACTATAATGTATAGTGCAGGGCAAAGCCATGGCATGACCTACCCTGTTAATCCTCCACAAGGATGCAACAGGTTTGGGGTGTATCTGGACTGTCCTGCAGGTACCGTGTCCTTCTACGCGGTCTCTGGTAAAAATTTCATTCACCTTCATACCTTTAACCACAACATCACTGAACCAGTTTATCCCGGTCTTTATATTGTATTTAAAGACAACTATGTAACCTTTTGCCCTCCTGAATAAGTGTCAGATGTAGACGATGGAGTTGGTTTGGTCAAGATTTGTGGTGCAGCAGGTAAAGGTAAAGCAACTTAAAAATATGAGATGTTCAGCCTTCTGTGGTGTTTCATCTTCTGATTCTCATCTAGAATAACCATTAACATTCCTATATTCAACCTTTTTTAAATCATTTGCCTGAACTATACCCTGAAAAACAGAAGCATGATCAGCCCCAAGCTCTTTTTAGCTTAAAAGATATAGACCAGATGACAAAGTTTCAAAGAGTGACTGTGAAACCCTGAGCTGTACTCTGGCTTCAGTGAATGTGCCATCAGGGTGCAGAGGACACGCATTTCTGTGATTTGACTTCAGGCAAACTGCATTTAATTTACTTTTTTTTTATTTACTTTGCAGTCTCTTTTTTTTATATATATACCACAGTTACTGTTTCTGTTAAAGATCTCTGGATGATAAACTTCACAATCTGATCATTATTTGGAAGCTGCAAGTTTACTAATTCATACTTTTACAACTTGTGTCAGACCTTTGTGGACTATTAGAAAAGTCACAACTGTTTTACACTTGTTTAAAAAGAAAATCTTTTTTATGGAGCTTTAAAGTTTTTCATTCTGTTTTGCATTGAGATTATAAAATCTTGTTTTTTTGTTGACAGCTTTAAAACAAATTAAATTTAAATATCCTGTTAAAAATTTAGCTACATGCAAGTGATTTAGTAATCCAATTATTAAGTAAGGTTATACAATTCTTGTGTTTTTCTGTGATTTAATGGTAGATTTTTGATATTTTTTAATCTTTTTGTACATTAGGGAAATTTCCTGTATGTTGTCTTCTAACCAGCTCATTGTTAATAGGAGTTAGATGCTCGGGTGTATATGAACATAGCTGTATTGATATTGTTTTGTATAAATTCTCGATTTATGTCTTAACTTTTGTTATTCTTTACATAAATCTAATGAACCACTGAGGAAATGTATTCTGGTGGATGGTTTGATCCTGATCAAGTAGATCATTAGCTGAATTCCTGCTTTTAAACCCACAGCATGGACACTAACAAGATATTACTGACATCTGCTTTTCAAAGGCTCTTCTGCTCTGGTTTTGGGAAATGCTGCCACCTGCTGGACATCCTCAATAAAGCTGGATCCTAAGTTAAACTCTGAGAGCTTCCTGATTATCTGTATCCTGATAAATAACCCAGTAATGGTGGAAACATGTTTCAGTGACATTATTTAACACTATGTTCAGTTTTATCTCTGAGAATTTTTACATTTCTTTATATTTTTTGTAGGAAAGGGACAAAAGTGTCCATAACAAGCATAGATGATTTGGTGATAAACACAATTGTAATGAAATAATACATGTTTATTTTTAAGTTTGACAGATTCAGTCTTCTCCAACTCTACATGAAGAGATGGAACAAATCAAAGTTAACGGCTGAAAATAAAGAGTGATTTTATAAAGAATGTCTGATTTCTCCCCACCAGGTGGTGGTATGAGACAGGTGTGATGGCTGACATCAGGAGTTTTGACATCCTCTGTCTCAGCTTCCTCCATCCTCACCTCGGCCTTTGAGAGCTCACATCTGGCAGCGCTCACTCTGTCTAAAACCATCTGATGCTCAACCTGTAACTGAAGAAGCTGTTTAGCTTTCAGTTGGGATCTTTGCTGATGCAGCAGGGTGTTCTGGCAAAGAACATCTGTAATCAGAGCATCTTTAGTTGGGTTTGCAATAAAGTTAATTAGTTCCTTAATCATGTTATCGCATGCAGCAAGGTTAAAACTGATTAAGTTGCTCCACTCATCTGCAGATAAGCTGATGATGTTGGCAACGACAACCTTCTGCCTCTCTATGTCTGCTTGGTCCACCACAGGTGCAGCTTCAGATGTGAGACGTTCTGGCTCCATCTTGCTAACACAAAACAGACAAGTTATGACAAAACTTTCAAAATAACATGAGATCTAGTCCATGCTTTTATGTTTAAACATACATTTTGTAAATACTTATTTGTGTGTGTAGAAACAGGTGCGCAAGTTGACTGTTAAACGTGCGACTTATGACGACACTGTTCTTTCAGTGTTAAGATGCTAAACCTTTAGGACTTACGAGCTTTTGCGCAAGGCTTCACCTTTTAAGGAGTTACTAGCTTTTTATGCTTATGCTTCTCATCTTTCTTCTAAGGGATATTATCAATTTTAGCTTTATGAGCACCCCCCTTTCCACATAAACAGGTTGTCACCTCAGATTAACTAGGAGTTAAATCTGGAAACAAATCTGTTCTACACAACACAAAATAAAATCTTAAAATGTCTTATTAGACAAATATGCAAAGTCTAATGCCAATTCAGACGTGACGGACTGCGTTTCCCATCATGCAATGTGGTCAAAATGGCCACCAACTTCCATCATGCAACGCGGCCCAAAATGGCCACCGACCATAGCAACGAGATAACGTTACTATGGAAAGGGATAAAACTCGATCACACACGACAATCTGCCTTCGTCCCTGGCACACCGCCAACCTGAGAAGTCACGCAGCTGCTACTCCAAACTACCCCCCCCCCCACGCCACGTGCTCGAGTTTCTTGCTGGACCGAGACTTTTTGAAGCAAACTTTATCCCTGCTGACGCAGGTGGTCGACTTTAAAAGTACTTTTTAATTCCCTCTGATCAAAAGACTGAGAGCCACCTTATCTCCCAGTGATCTAAAGAGGACGACGCTTTGTCTGGCCAACAAAGCAACGGTAAGCCTGGAGGAAGAGACGAAGGAGCCTCCTCATTCCGTCCCCACTGCTGCTCGCTCCTGCCTACAACCGCCGCCGCGCAGTCAAGACGCGTTCAGGACGCCGCGTTACTCGGAGAGCTCAAGTACCCAGCCGGGACAGCCCTGATTCACAAGTAACGGAGTTCTCCCCTTTTATTTCTTTTTCACCCACAGGGTGTTTCAGAAGTGCCTCGGCAGGTGTTAGGGACTTTAGGTTAATGCTTGTTGCTCCAAGGCGGAGTTTGTTTTAACTGTTGAATATTTTTCTTTGTATGTGCATACATGTGTGAGGGTATTTTTGCTGTGTTTGAGTTTGTGGTTCGTAAAGACCCCGCTGCGGGTCCTGCTGTAACTCTTTTTCGAATTCTTCCATCTTTCCCCCCCCTCTCTCTCTCTCTCTCTCTCTCTCTCTTCTCCTTATCAGTCGAGGCGATCGCTTTGTGTGAGACTTAGGCTACGTTCACACTGCAGCCTGAAGTGACCCAATTCCGATTTTTTTGCCCATATGCGACCTGGATCTGATCTTTTCATGACAGTCTGAACGACACAGATCAGATTTTTTCAAATGCGACCCAGGTCGCTTGGATATGTGGTCCTGAATCCGATACGTATCTGATCTTTTCAAATGCGACCTGTGTCTGTACGGCCAAGTCGCATTAATCCGACCTACACGTCATTGATACTTGACAAACGTCACTAACGGTGGACCTGGCTATGCCAAAGAGGTTGACTATTGTGCGGTAACAAGCACCTGTTGCAAGTCCAGCCCCACGGCAACGCATTTACTCACCGCTTTGGCCGAAGAGGTGTGTCTTTACATGAGAGCGCTAAAGAGATCCGTTCAGACGCACATAAGGTAGCCCTTTTAAATCCCTGAATTAGCACCTAAATACATCACAGACTTGTTATCAGGGCATCAACCCTCCAGACCACTCAGGTCTTCTGGCTCCAGCCTGCTCTGCATACCCAGAACCAGAACCAGAACCAGACATGGAGAAGCAGCATTTAGTTCCTATGCTCCACTGATCTGGAACAAACTTCCAGAAAACTGTAAAAGTGCTGAAAGCCTGAGTTCCTTTAAATCGAGATTAAAAACACATTTGTTTAAAATTGCCTTTGAATGTTCAAGTTAAACGGTTTTAAAATTACTTTTTTTTTTCCTACATTCTATCCCTACTTGCTTTTATTCCTATATTTTAATCATGTAAAGCACTTTGCATTGTCTCTGTACTGAATTGTGCTATATAAATAAATTTGCCTTGCCTTGCCTAAACTGAGGTGAAGGAGAGTGTGATTTGTTCTGTCTTGACATGGACTGGAATTCAGCTGGACTCTTCCTGGACAGAAGGTGAGACATTTGCTGCTGTATTTTCTGAATTTGTTTTTTCATTTCTTTCAGCTCTTCATTGGACGTACAATGTCCACAAGGAGAGGCACTTTGGGACTGGATGTGGAGTTTCTGTTTTGATGTGCCAATGTGCTTTTTCATAAGTGATTCTTTTGCATGCTGTCTATCTTCTTCTGTCCTCAGTAGCAACAACAAATCAGAGAAAGATGGTAAGTTATCTTTCTTTTGTTCCAGCTGTAACTTGGTTATGACAGCGTTGGCCCAACACCCACGACAAACTGTTTCAGTAGATGTTTATTAATGTTGGCAAGTGAAATTCCTCCTTGCTTCACATCAGTGTTGAGAGTGAGCAGAAGCCTTTGAAGGTAAGTGGACGGCTGTTCTCCTGGATTCTGGAGAATGTTAAGGTATTGGGCATACAATTCTTCACCATCCTGCACTGTTCCAAAGGCAGAATCCAGTAGATTTAGCAAAACCGTTAGTAATGTGTTGGGGCTCAATCCCTTGACCAAATCAGCTGCAGGTGACGACAGGCTCTCTGTGATTCGTCTGGTGACATGCAGCGCAGCAGAGACTCAATCTGGGAACGCCAAGACTCAAAATCAGCTTCATTACTCGGCTTAGGAAGCCTTCCAGTACGAAGGCTTAAAAGTACGAAGACGAAATGAGGTTGAACCAGTCAAATCAATATTTCTGACCACCTGTTCAACAACAACCCGTTGTATTTGAGGTGTATTGAGATCATTAGTGGACAGTGACAGCCTTGGAGCTGGTCCCGTTTGCCTTCAATGGGGTCGTGCTCCCTGGTCCGGAGGAATGATAATGACCTTGATTTCAGCCGTTCGCACTGGCTGTGCAGCAGTGAATTCCTCTTTTACCTTTATTCCATCCTCCTCATCGTCATCTTCGGCAGCATGCAAATGTTGGCCCATCTGGCTCATTACTGTCTTCAGGATATTTTCAAAACGATGGCCGCTTTGATCAGCAATTTTCTTAAGTTCAGCGATGTAGTTGAGCTGATGGCTGCTGCTGCTGCTATCCACTGTGGCTGCATACTCGAGTGCCAAAGCAGTGATACGGAATACAAGGTCAGTATTAGTTTAAGGGGAATAAGTATAAAGTAGAAGCAGTTGTAACGTGGAAAAAGTTGTTAAATCCACAAACTCAACGATCAGGTTTTTTTTTAAAAAAAGTGCTTGAGGAATCAGTTACATACAAAGTGTGATTAAGTTTACCATAGCTACTCAAGCAATCAAGTATTTCCTCATCAGCCTTGGTATTAGTAGCACAATGTTGCGCAACAAAATCCATGTTTATTTTGAATATTTTACTCAAGATTTTCTTCGCCACCTCAAAAATAAATGTTCAAAATGTAAATGAGTAACCCAGAAAACATTCACACCCACAGGCTCCTGGCTAGCTTGCCACATGTAACGCTAATTAAGGCTTGGCGCCTGACTGTGGCCAAATACGATAATAGGCAAACCTGTGTGTGAATAAAATACCAACAGGTTGTAACTTTAAAGTATTGTATTCAAACTTATATTCTTGCATATATTTACGGAGGTATTCAATAATAATTTTCTAGTATAAACAAAAACAGGAAATAAACAATAACAACCATGAAAAAATAAATAAACCCTGATAACACAGTTAACAGTTTTTGTTTCTCTTATTCAAGTTCAATCTTTTGTTTGCAGGGGGTTAATGGTCCATCAAGCAATAATCCGACTTTATTAGGCGCCTGCCAAGCATTTGCAATGAGGAGCAAATGCATGGAGGCGCCTATTACTATGCACCTCTAAAGGAGTCTCTTTATTATTAAAATTCTTTATTTTTCATCCGTCACGATTAATGCGGCCCGAACCATAGCGTGCACCCCCACAATATAGGTATCAAAACATGCGGCTCGATTACGAAATGTGTGCTATTACTTTTATTGGGGTTTTGAGTTACCATGGCTACAAAATTAGCGAAAAACCACCCCCAAAAAACCCATAGGAATGAATGAAGTCGGGTAGAAAGAAAGCCTCAAAAAAGCCTCCAAATGACCATTTTCAACGCTGTACTGTGTCGTCATGCTTTCACCTACGAACACCGTTTAACTTCCAGTTTGTAGATATATCTGTGAACTACTCAGAAGTGAAAACCAGATGTGGATATCTTTTATCGTCTCTTCACAGTTACTCCTCAAAGCTCATGTCCGAAAATCAGCGAATATACTGCAGAGTAATGCATATGACTTTTCAAAGTGTTGAAGAAACAAAAACCTTAACTTCCAATTCTATTTCACCAGGGGGGAACCTGGAAGTTCTCCACCCCGCAACAGAGAACCAGGAGTACATAGACTTATACTGGAAGCCCACACTGGACCTCCGGAGAACCAGGGGAACCATGCAGCATCTCCACCCCGCAAAAGAGCTCCCTTTCCCTGCATGGAGAACCAGGGGAAACATGCAGCTTCTCCACCCAGCAGCAGAGCTCCCTTTCCCCACATGGAGAACCAGGGGAACCATGCAGCATTTCCACCCCGCAAAACAGCTCCCTTTGCCCGCATGGAGAACCAGGAGAACCATGCAGCATCTCCACCCTGCAAAACAGCTCCCTTTCCCAGCATGGAGAACCAGGGAAACCATGCAGCTTCTCCACCCAGCAGCAGAGCTCCCTTTCCCGCATGGAGGAGGGTTGAGCAGCCCATGGACCTCCAGAGAACCAGGGGAACCATGCAGCATCTCCACCCCGCAAGAAAGCTCCCTTTCCCGCATGGAGGAGGGCTGAGCAGCCCATGGACCTCCAGAGAGCCAGGGGACACAATGACTTAGACTGGAAGCCCACACTGGACCTCCGGAGAACCAGGGGAGACATGCAGCATCTCCAACCCGCAGCAGAGCTCTCTTTCCACGCATGGACAACCAAGGGGAAACATGTAGCATCTCCAACCTGCAGCAGAGCCCCCTTTCCCCGCATGGAGGAGGGCTGAGCAGCCCATGGACCTCCGAAGAACCAGGGGAACCATGCAGCTTCTCCACCCCGCAAAAGAGCTCCCTTTCCCTGCATGGAGAACCAGGGGAAACATGCAGCTTCTCCACCCAGCAGCAGAGCTCCCTTTCCCCACATGGAGAACCAGGGGAACCATGCAGCATTTCCACCCCGCAAAACAGCTCCCTTTGCCCGCATGGAGAACCAGGGGAACCATGCAGCATCTCCACCCCGCAAAAGAGCTCCCTTTCCCAGCATGGAGAACCAGGGAAACCATGCAGCTTCTCCACCCAGCAGCAGAGCTCCCTTTCCCGCATGGAGGAGGGTTGAGCAGCCCATGGACCTCCAGAGAACCAGGGGAACCATGCAGCATCTCCACCCCGCAAGAAAGCTCCCTTTCCCAGCATGGAGAACCAGGGGAACAATGTAGCTTCTCCACCCCACGAAGCAGAGCTCCCTTTCCCCGCATGGAGAACCAGGGGAGACATGCAGCATCTCCACCCCGCAAAACAGCTCCCTTTCCCTGCATGGAGGAGGGCTGAGCAGCCCGCGGACCTCCAGAGAACCAGGGGAACCATGCAGCATCTCCACCCTGTAAAACAGCTCCCTTTCCCCGCATGACGGTGAGCTGAGCAGCCCATGGACCTCCGGAGAACCAGTGGAGACATGCAGCATCTCCACCCCGCAGCAGAGCTCCCTTTCCCAGCATGGAGGTGGGCTGAGCAGCCTATGGACCTCCAGAGAACCAAGGGGAACCATGCAGCATCTCCACCCCGCAAAAGAGCTCCCTTTCCCGCATGGAGGAGGGCTGAGCAGCCCATGGACCTCCAGAGAGCCAGGGGACACAATGACTTAGACTGGAAGCCCACACTGGACCTCCGGAGAACCAGGGGAGACATGCAGCATCTCCAATCCGCAGCAGAGCTCTCTTTCCCCGCATGGAGAACCAGGGGGAAATATGTAGCATCTCCAACCTGCAGCAGAGCCCCCTTTCCCCGCATGGAGGAGGGCTGAGCAGCCCATGGACCTCCGAAGAACCAGGAGAACCATGCAGCTTCTCCACCCCGCAAAACAGCTCCCTTTCCCCGCATGGAGGTGAGCTGGGAAGCCCATGGACCTCCGGAGAACCAGGGGAGACATGCAGCATCTCCACCCCGCAGCAGAGCTCCCTTTTCCCGCATGGATGTGAGCTGAGCAGCCCATGGACCTCCAGAGAACCAGGGGACACAATGACTTAGACTGGAAGCCCACACTGGACCTCCGGAGAACCAGGGGAGACATGCAGCATCTCCAACCCGCAGCACAGCTCTCTTTCCCCGCATGGACAACCAGGGGGAAACATGTAGCATCTCCAACCTGCAGCAGAGCCCCCTTTCCCCGCATGGAGAACCAGGGGAAAACATGTAGCATCTCCAACCTGCAGCAGAGCCCCCTTTCCCCGCATGGAGGTGAGCTGAGAAGCCCATGGACCTCCGGAGAACCAGGAGGGACATGCAGCATCTCCACCCCGCAGCAGAGCTCCCTTTCCCAGCATGGAGAACCAGGGGACCATGCAGCATCTCCACTCCACAAAAGATCTCCCTTTCCCCGCATGGAGGAGGGCTGAGCAGCCCATGGACAGCCAGTACATGTTAAACACCAATAATACACGTTACCCAAGTGTCATCATGGTTGCCCCCAGATGTACCCACAAACCCCCACAAAACACACTCCAAACTGGCCTCCAGCACCCAAACACTGTCATAACAGCCAATTTCCCAAGTATCACAATTGTCCCATACTGTAGCCTAACCCGGACCTTCAAAAACGTAAGGCAAGACTGCCATCCAGTGTTTTATTTTTTTTTTGTAGAATGCAGCTGCACCCAAGTGGGAGAAACAGCCCCCAAATTACCAATACAAACAAATACCCAGGTGTCAAAATTCACTCTCCCTGATATTTGGGAGCAATTCCCGACATGTCAGAGAATTTAACATGTGACACTTGGGAAATATAGGGTGAATCCTCTAACCACTGTACAGGACTTGTATATGTCATCCCCAAGACGATTTGACGCTGTATTGTTCGCAAAAGGAGGCCCTACACCATACTAATAAATTATTGTGGTCTAAAACCAGGTGTTTCAGTTCCATTGTCCAACCCATATATATATATATATATATATATATATATATATATATATATATATATATATATATATATATATATATATATATATATATATATATATATATATATATATATATATATATATATATATATAGTCGCTGAAATGCAGCGGTCACTGCGTCGCAGACTTGGGTATCTCCAGAGCAGACTTGGGAATCCTGGCACAGGGGAGACAGGATTAGTCCAACAAGAGAAGGAGGGCTTACTTGACGCTGGAAGGTAGCGGGCAGACACGGGGAACTCGGGAGCTCAGCCAAACATGGGACGATCTTTGGCAGATGAGGAACGGGAGGTTGACACCCAGGAAGACGTGAGAGGATCTCTTTCTGTGCATGGAAACTGGAGGAACTGAAGGTAGAGTGAGGCTTAAATAGGGAAACTAACAGGTGGAGTGGATTCTGTCCGACTGCAGACCTAACGGGTGTTACTGATTACTAGAGGGTAAGCAAAGTGAGAGGAACTGAATTTGTAAAACAAGAAGCACGACCAAAACTAAACCCTGACAATATATATAGGACTGTCTCAGAAAATTAGAATATTGTGATAAAGTTCTTTATTTTCTGTAATGCAATTAAAAAACATGAAATGTTATACATTCTGGATTCATTACAAATCAACTGAAATATCGCAAGCCTTTTATTGTTTTAATATCGCTGATTATGGCTTACAGCTTAAGAAACCCAAATATCCTATCTCAAAATATTAGAATATTTCCTCAGACCAAGTAAAGAAAAAATTATAACAGCAAAACAAAATCAAACATTTGAAAATGTCATATATATATATATATATATATATATATATATATATATATATATATATATATATATATATATATTATATATATAGGCAATATTTTGAAAACCTGTTTAATATAGGATTTAAATCTTGGTCGAAAACAACACCAAGATTTTTTACTTTATTACCAGAGGCCAAGTTAATGCCATCCAGATTAAGTGATTGATTAAGAAGTTTTGAGAACTATTTATTAACACTCTGACAGAAAACCCACACTGCGGTTTGTTCAGTGGCAGATTTATAAACAGAACATCTTTGGACCTATGTGACTGCTAACGAAAGGCTTAACGAGCCGGGGCCTCCGGACTGGGCCCACAGGGAAACCATCTCTGATATAGTTTCACACCAGATAAACCTGGAACATAAAGGTTCAATACTGAGACCCGACAGCATGGAACCACAGCAGAACCAGAACAAGATGCATCAGATACATGTGGTGCTGAAAACAACAGAATTAAATCCAAAAACTTTATAACTGAAACAAACAACATAAAAAAAGAACATCACAAAAATATAAAAACACATTTTGCTGTGAAATCAAACTTTTAAATGACAATATTTTTCTTATTTTTTTTAACTCAGGACATTTTCCTTCACGTTATTTTTGGCCCTCCTGTTGTTCCGTAGCCTCTGTGCCTCCCACTGCTTTAAAAGTCCTTATTTGTTCCTGATTGGACCCGTTTGGGTCGAACCGAGCCTGAAACGCACCTGGACCCGTCTGCTACACATTTAGAATGAGTAATCTGATCACATGGAGGTGCTGTTTCACTCAGATAAGCCGACATTGGACCGGTCCTGGTACCACACAGAACCTACATCAGGTTGGAAACGCTGGACGCCACAACCGAGGACCCGAAGCTCTGACATAGTTCTGCTCTTCATTCAGCAGGTGATCAAAGGCAGGCGGCCCGAGACAGAAACGAACCGGATCAGCTTCCAGCAGAACCGGGTCGTTCTGCTCTGGATCGGACCCCACCAGAGGAACCAGCAGGAACTACAGGAGGTCCGTTGGACCACAGCGTGCGGTCCTCCTGCAGGCAGATCCGGGTCAGACCAGAGAAGATGCCGGGCTCCACGCTTTCCTGGATGCTGCCGTCAGAACCGGACCCAGATCTTTCCCCTAGTTAAGCAATCGGATCAGCTGGACCAGAACCGGAAGCGCTTGAAGAGTTAAACTACAGATGAGTTCCTGGAGGAACCGCGACCACAGGAGGAGAAAAGTTACATTTTACTGATTAATCCGTTCATTTGTTACTTTTAATTATTTATGATTTAGTATTTTAATAAAAAAATAAATCCGTGGTTCCGTTCTTGTCTCCTCCGGGTCGGGTTTTCAGGAAGTCCCGTACTTTTCACCTGAGAAGCCAGAAATTACCCGAAAACTAACCTGCTCCACAAAATAAGAGCGTGAAATGTTTTAATTAAAGAAACGAGTCGCTGCATAACCAGAACTTAGAAACGTTTTGGGTTTCCCTGAGAACCAGTTAGTGGCCCCGCAGGTTGGACACACCAGCCAGGTTTTCCTCTTAAGGCCTCGATGTGAACAAACATGAAATAAATGGAGTATAAAACAGTTTTAAATATTTAACTTTCAGCCCTTTGGGTCTAAACGACTTCACTTCATGAACAAAGAGACAATAAGCAACAAAACGGAATCATTCTGGGTTAAAAACAGGATTAAAATGTGACTTTAGATAAAAACATGATCATTTCTCTGCTGAAATAAATAAAAGCTGCTGACGTGAAGCCAGGACCTCCTGATTGGACCGCGCCCCGTTTCCTGCGTCCTGATTGGTCGGAATCAGCTGATGCAGACGGAGAACAACTTGAGGACGGCGTCCCTGAAAGAGCAGAGAGAAGACGTGAGGACGTGAAGGTTCTGGAGCCCAGAGGCCGGACCGGCTCAGGTGTGCCTTACCTGGCGAAGGGGATGTAGGAGAGGCCGTACCTGCGGAACAGACAGCGGCGGTCAGACAGGTGAGGTTGGCGTGGGAAGCTGAGAGTGTGTGAGTGCTTTACCAGGTGAAGGCCAGGAACTGCAGCACGCAGAAGAGCAGCGCCAAGCCGTTGTTCTTCCACTGCAGAACCAGAACCAGAACCACAGAGATGTAACAACCGACAACACAAGCTGCACGCTTTCACTCAGAGCCGCTTCCTCACCCAGAAGGCGGCGCACAGCGTCAGAACCAGGCACACCTGCGGGCGCCAGGAGAGTTAAAGCGGGTCAGAACCAGAACCAGAACCAGAGCTAAACAACAGAGCAGGAGGCGGGTCTGACCAGCATGACGGCGGTGGCGAGCGCCCGGACCTTAGCGCACATGTTCTTCAGCTGCCGCAGCGGCCCGATCAGGAACATGGTGCTGAAACGACACAGCAGACAGCGTTCACCACCGGGTGGCGCCACGTCGGGCCGGTTCTGACAGGCCGGGGTCGGTCAGAACCTGCTGGTTCTGGTCATACCTGGCCAGAGCGCTGACGTTGCCCAGCGTGTAGAGGACAGCGAACACCGGGAGCCCGAACCCGGGGATCCACAGCAGGCAGGTGGCCTGTTGGAGACGCAGACAGGGGACGGGTCAGAGGTCAGGGGTCAGGTAGGGGGACCGGCACGGACCCAACGGTGCCGCTGAGGAACGTTACGTCTGCCTCAAACCCGGATGTGATCGCCACACTTTAAACGGACCCATTTAAAGCGTTAAAGAATTCACAGTGCAGCCAGTTCTCAGCTCACCGTGTAAAACCAGCAGCAGCCAACGTTTATATTATTATTATTATTATTATTATCATTATTAGTAGTAGTATCCCTGTTTACAGTGGCAGGGCGGCCATCTTGTTTTACCAGCACGCCCCACAGCTTGAATTTAGCGGTGCTTTGATTTCAGGTCGACTCCCAGACGAAATGCTGGACATAAAAACAAAGTTTTTAAAATGATTTCTTTCATTTCTTTTTGTGAAACGAAAAGGAAAAACTGATTAATGGGATTTGGGGAAATAAAATCAGAGTTTTTGTTTTTCAGCCTCATCACCCGGCCTTACTTTCATGCTAAACGCGCTAAAATGACCAAACAGAACCAGGACATTTGCTTCCCCAGCAGTAAAAACCCCGCAGGCTCATGAGTTGGTAGATAAAAACTGTTTGGAAAGGCTCCCATCCTCTGCCTTTGAGCAAACACATTATTTATTTATTATAAAGTGCTGCTGCATCTTTTCATGCCCTCTGGCTGTATCATTATCCCCATGAATAAGGTGAAGGGAAGCTGACGGCGGCTCATGATCAACTCACCAGGATGGAGCAGAAGGCCCCCAGGAGGAAGCAGATCAGGAAGCCCTTCATCCTGGTCCCCCAGGCCAGCGTCGACGCCTGATTGGCTGTCTGCGGGAGTGACGTCATTCTTATTACAAACAGCTATGCGACTTAATGACACGAAATAGATGATTTAAAGGATATAAGTGGCTTTCTTCTGTAAATGTCCCCAGAAGCTGACCTAAGCACCTGAGAACAACGACAGCAGCAGCTTATTGGCATGAAAGTCAAACATGTTTAACTCCTTTTAACATTCTGGTCTCAACATTATGCTGTTAATGACGCCGAATTACCTGACAGGATATGTTATTATTAATAAACCTACGGATGTACCAACAATATGCAGTTAGTGCCACTAAAACTCCACCAAAACTTTAAATTATGAAGATGTTTAATGGAGTTCTGCAGAACCTTCATCCTGGCCTTTCTATTTGACTTTATAGCGCTTATATCTTTACAAACCCCCTTTTTAAACGTATGACAAGAGTTTAATGTCTGAGAGTGACTCCAGATGGAACCAGAACCGCCGGTTCTCCGTGGTTCCGACCCGCTTTCCTCCACTCAGCGGCTAACAGCTAGCAGCACCTCCAGTATGCCGCTCCCATCCGCGCCGCCGCCGCCGCCGTCCTGGCCGCCCAGAACTTGCTTCAGTTTATCCATGAACTCCGTCTTCAGGCACCAGAACCCCTGCAGAACGTCCAGAACCTTCCCGGCAGTCCGCGGTTCCGTGGCTCCAGGTAAGACAGGTGAGCCGTCAAAGTTTCTGAAGGAGGAACAATTTCTAACATCAACAGGTGCGGCACTTCCGCCTGCAGTACCGCCCCTGGCCACCGCGTGTTAAAGGGGGGCGCTGTTTCACCACGAACACTTAAAAGCGACCAGAAAATGTTTTTCTTTTAACTAAATCATTCAGTTATTTCAAATAAAACCACAATGGATATCTTTATTAAAGTACAGGCGCTACTTTACATCATCCTGGCATCTTTAATAAAACATTAAAGCAAAATGCAGCATCTGTAATCAATAAAAAATATAATTTATAAAGCTGTAAAAAAAACACATTATAATGAGGTTACCATGGTTGCACTTCAGCTTGAACATTATTGACAAAAGCCACAGTTTTATTTCATAACAGTGTTTTCTTCATTATCTATTGGGCCTTTAAGTACATTTAAAAACAAGCTTAGTTACATTAAAATGTCGTACAACTATAAATAAATGTAGCCCAAAGTATAGAGCTTATTAAAGAAAATTGTGTACAAAATCAATAGATAAAAAAAAAAATCATTATCCAAATGATGAAATAGCCAAAGTAACAAAATCAGTCTTAGCAAATTAGGTTGTCTGGGGTTGTTTTAAGGAGGTTTTATGCAATGTTTTGCAGTCCTGAGCAGATCTTCTTTGTTCCAGAGCGTTGGAGCTGCGATCAGAAGAATCTGTCTCATCTGGGTTTCTGTCTGGACCAATAGGAACCTCTGGACGGTTTGAGCATCTCAAAACTATGTCGTTGAAGATCTGTAGACTCTCAAAAACAAATGATGACCTTTTAAAATGTTTTTTGCAGTAGATCGGGTGCAAGGATGCTAAAATAAGGGTGATGGGGTGAAGTCATTTAGCTCTAGGGTGAAGGCAGGCGGCTGAATTTCAGAGAACTTGCAGGTCTTGCGGTGAAGACTGATCCAGCCCAGTAAACAGTTACGTAACCTATGCAAGCAGAAACAAAGACCTGCATCCATCTCAGAGTCCTGGTGTTGTGGGAAGCCTTCACCTTCAGCTGGACGAAGCCTGTCTAAACAGCTGAGCTGCTCCAGTAACACGCACTGGTCTCAGAGAATGGGTAGCGAATATCTCTGTCCTCTTCTCAGAAGGCTGATGTCCGCGACCCGTTTGAGGACTTAGTTGTGTCTCGGGGAGGTGTTAGGGGACCTTGACCCTGGTGGAGCTCCAGTAGAGGGGCTGCGGCATGGACACCTGAACGTGACAGGTGGGACAGCAGCGTTTCCTCCACAACCACTCCTCGATACACTGCAGGGAGACAAAATGTCTTTACCAGAACGGACCGATTGTAAAACTACTGAGGTAGACGGATTCTGGTTGTTTCGCCCACTTCTGTGGGTACTTTGTGCCTCATTGTAAATGTATTTACACATATATTTCCTTTTTGATTGATCAAAAAAATACAGAAATAGTCTGACCCTTGGCTAAACCCCTGTCCACCATCACTGTACTGCCTCCAAACCAACCAACCTGTGTGGTTGTAAAGATCCCTGACTCTACCACCGCTGTACAGAAAGGTGGTCTACTTGTGAGGGTGTCATCGTTGAGTTACCTCTTTGTGGAAGGTGTGAGTGCACTGCAGCTCTCTGGTGCCTCCTGATCCTTGACTTAGGTCATTATGACAGATCAAACACACGCTGTACGCATCACTCTGCAACGCAAACATTTCATTTTGAGTCACAGAGATCCTGTAACGACAAAATATTGACCTGGCTTTCCACGCACCAATGACATGAAGTTACGTCTTCTGAAATGGCCCCGCCTCTCAGGTGCCACGGCTTCAGGGATGGTCTGTATGAGTGAAGGTTGTCGCTCTAGCGGAGGGACGGCGGAGTCCTGTGAGGATGGAATGAGGCGGCGGGAGGAGTGGCGTCGCAGCAAAACCCTCGCTGTCACTGGAGCACATGTGGAGGAGTGAAGGCGGGACAACTGCATGGATGAGAGTGTGGCCTGGACACAGGGATGGTTAATCAATTAATCTACCAATTAATCAATCAATCAATCAATATATGAAGAATCAGTCAAACAAGCTACTGACGAATGAATGGACCAGCCAATAAAGAAACAAGTCTCATAGCCAAACAATAACATTTACCCCAGAACTCAGCCAGTGAGTTATACCAAACATCTAATCAACTAGTGGGGAAACAGCTGCAAACCAGGCAACAAAAAAGAAGTGAGGTAGTATGTCAACCAACCAAACAACCAACCAACCAACCTAACAACTAACCTAAGAACCAACCCAACAACCAACCAACTAACCTAACAACCAAACAACTAACCTACCAACCAATTAACCTAACAACTAACCTAGGAACCAAACAAACAAACAACCAACCTAACAACCAACCAACCAAACAAACAAACAATTAACCTAACAACCAACCAATCAAACAACTAACCTAAGAACCAACCGATCAAACAACTAACCTAAGAACCAACCAATCAAACAACTAACCTAAGAACCAACCAAACAAACAACCAACCTAACAACCAACCAAACAACTAACCTAACAACCAACTAACCTAAGAACCAAACAAACAAACAAACAAACAAACAACCTAACAACCAACCAACCAACCAACTAAACAACTAACCTAACAACCAACAAACCAATCAAACAACTAACAACCAACTCAACAACCAACCAACCAACTAACCAAACAAACAACCAACCTAACAACCAACCATTCAAACAACTAACCTAGCAACCAACCAAACAACTAACCTAAGAACCAACCAAACAAGTAACCTAAGAACCAACCAACCAAACAAACAACTAACCTAAGAACCAACCAACTAACCTATCAACCAAACAACTAACCTAACAACCAACAAACCAATCAAACAACTAACCTAAGAACCAACTCAACAACCAACCAACCAATCAACCAACCAACCAAACAACTAACCTAAGAACCAACCAAACAAGTAACCTAAGAACCAACCAACCAAACAAACAACTAACCTAAGAACCAACCAACTAACCTAACAACCAAACAACCAGCCAAACAACTAACCTAACAATCAATCAAACAACTAACCTAAGAACCAACTCAACAACCAACCAACCAACTAACCAAACAACTAATCTAACAACCAACCAAACAAACAAACTAACCTAACAACCAATGAACCTAACAACTAACCTAGGAACCAAACAAACAAACAAACACAAAAAACTAACCAAACAACCAACTAACCTAACGACCAACCTAACTAACAACCAACAAACCAATCAAACAACTAACCTAAGAACCAACTCAACAACCAATCAACCAACCAACCAACCAAACAAACAACTAATCTAACAACCAACCAAACAAACAAACTAACCTAACAACCAATGAACCTAACAACTAACCTAGGAACCAAACAAACAAACACAAAAAACTAACCAAACAACCAACTAACCTAACGACCAACCTAACTAACAACCAACCAAACCTTACGTTCCTTTCTTGTCTCGGTTGTTTCAGGTATGAAAGCCTGATTAGCCGCTCTCAGGTCATGTTTCTCTTTAACACCCAGATAAACTACAGCGCAGTGACCCTGAGCCGAGTGACCCTGAGCTAATAAAAGCCGTGAAGCAGCTCTGAATGGTTGGAGGGAGAGTTTCGCCGCCCTCACAGAGATCAGAGGCTGTAAACCCTCGGAGGATTGAAACATCTGACTAAATAAACTGAAGTGACCCGATATGACTGTCTAATTCTCCTGGTTATCATTGGTGTTGTTGTGGAAGAGCAACAAAGCTAACTGGACATTTTTATGCATTTTCAGAAATTAAGAGAGGGATGTCTCCATTTTCCTTACCCGAGAGAAAACTGTTGGGTAGGTTAAAGGTTTTATCATCAGTACCTTCAAAGCGGAGGAACCCAACTCATATTCACCTCTGTTTATTTGGGTCCTGCTCTTTTTAGGGCCAGGATTTAAAAGTATGTTTAGGGCATGGTTATTGTTTGAGATATGACCTCCAACACGTTCTGGTCTGGGTCATTCAGCGTGCAGATCTTTTGCTCCTTGACTCTAACGGGTTAACCATAGCTTTATTGGTTTACCTACACCACACCACCATGGAGAGCCCTTTACCAGGAGACTTTTAGGCATAAGCTGATGTTCGTGTCTTTTCGTCTCTTTAAACCTCCACCCCCAGGAACCTCAATATACCTCTGGAGGAGAACCACAAAGCACCGTCATTGGAAAAACTGCCTGTATTTCTGTAGAGATAATAGGTTTGTTGGTAATGGAGAACATAAAGGGACTGTCCAACCCAACCTATGACAGGAACCCACCTAGAAAACAGAACAAACCCTTAAAATCCTCATTTCTCATCCAGGTGCCTTTAAAGCATTTTGAAACCAGGACATTGGCGACTCTAGGAGCTTGAGGAGGATGCAGACAGCAGTAAACTCATCAATCACCGATCATTCAAGACCTGCGTGTTGCTTAGAAACTTGAACCATAATGTATCGCTGATAAAAGCTTAAACTGTGGTCGTTCAGTAGCTGCTGAGTCAGTCTGTCAGTCACTGTTCCTTTCCTTCCCTGGTTTTCATGCAACTAAAGCCCGTTTAGACAAGATGGTCCAATACGGCAGTCCTGTTCATATCACCTGGTTACAGTGTTTAGGGGCTCAGCCCGGCAGCTTTCAGTGGCTTGCTACCAGGAACCCGGCCCAGTGGACCCAAAGAGTCCGTCCCTGTCAACTTCCAGGCCCGTCTAGACTCAGAGGCTTCCAGAGTCTTCCATAAGGCTTCATAACTAATCCCATCTCTTGGTTAGGTAAGCCAGCGGTTGACCTTGGCAGGAGTTTATCAGTAGCTCTTCTAGAACCTGGGACAGAACTCTGGGAGGCTAATCCATTGTCCAAGTCCAGGGAACCTCCCCTGAAAACAGAACCATCAGAAGTCCTGAACACCCCTGGAAAGCCCTCCTTACCCCCCACCAGTAAAACTCTGGGTTCTCTACGTCTCTCACCGGACAGGGCAAAGACGAGCGGCGGTCAAGCCTCATCTGGACCGGTGGCTCCAAGCTGCACCTGCTCTCAGGTCTTCCTCCCTCCGGCTCCCTGTCCTCCTCCTCCTCCTCCCCCTCCTTCTCTTTCTCTTCCTGCACCTGCTTCTTCTGATGGTCTCCTCCTCTGTACTGCTGCATCCAGGCATTGAAGATCCTGCCTCCTCCTTCTTCTTCGTCCTCTTCTTCCTCTCCCTCCTCTTCTTCCAGGTCTTCCCTCAGGGGGAAGGGGTCTTCAGCGTCTGAAAACACATCATCCTCTCTGTCTAGATCCATGTTCCTCGCCAACGCTGACTAACGGGAGACTAGGAGCAGGATTATTCAACAATAACACCCCGACGTGTCCTGAAACCGCAGCAGTGCTCCAGCAGGTACGGAGGAGCCAGTGAGGTGGACTCGTTACTCCCTGCAGATCCGCCAAACACCCATCCTGAGCTGTTCTTCTGCTCGTTGTTGCTTTCCTCGGCAGAATGTGCCGCTCTGACCTCAGGTCCCCAGTAATCCCCTCAGAGAAGCCCAGCTGGACGAGGAGGAGGAGGAAGATTACACCTGCTTACAGGATCTGTGTCACATGAGCTGAAAACACCTCGCTGCACTTCAGCTGCACATGTATTGGCGCTGTGGTTGGTCTGATAAACGCTGCAGGTTCCCTCTGGTAGGACCAGCGCTGGTCTCACCCACGAGGCTCCAGGAAGGTCAAGTCAGGTTCTCTGCAGCCTCCACATGTCTTTCTGCCACCTCTGCTCCAACACCTCCAGAGATAAATCCCAAACGTTCACATGTAAACTAACCCTAAAGCACACGCTTAACGCCCTAAAATGTTGAATCGAGAACGTTATCGTCTACATCAGGGGTGTCAAACATACGGCCTGCCCAACAGTTTAGTCCGGCCCGGTGGCTAAATGCATTGTCATTATTAAAAAAAAATGTTTTTTTTTTCCCAGTGTCCTGTCTGGCTATGTGGCAATAAGAATTGTTGTCTCAATGCCATAAAGAGCCCATCAGGTTTGACTTTCACAAGTGGAGCAGTACTGATTTTGCCATAGTGCTCTGCTTGATTTATGAATGTGAATAGTTTTATTATGATTGATGCGGGGAATAGCTCAAATGATATGGACACTACAATGGGAAAGTAGGAGATGAAAGGAAGAAAAAAAGAAAAAGTGAAAGAAAGAGGAGATAAAAGGAAGAGAATGATAACACAATTATTGAAAAAAACATTTACTTCGTTTAATTGAAAATATGCAGTTCCTATATTGTCCACGAGGGGCGCTGTGTTTTAATCAGCAGATGGTAGCACTGAGCTTCAGATGTGAAAAATTGATTTTAAATCATTTCTTAATTTTTATCTGTTTGATGTATTTTGTCATGCAGGACAGAGTTCCAAAAAATGTGAATAAATGTTTTTCAACATTGTACAATCACTGAGATCAGTTCTTATGCATAATGCACTTAAGTAAATGTTTAACTGAGTAAAAGTATTGTGGAAATTGCACATACTTTTCTTAAAAACGCTGAGGTTATTCATAATATATTGTGTAAAAGTGAAATTAATTTAATATAAAAATCAACAACAAGTCCACTTTTATTAGTTCTATTTAATCTTGCAATGCGTTTACTCATGTGGCCCTCTTGAGATCAGATTAAGCTGAATGCGGCCCCTAAACCAAAATGAGTTTGACACCCCTGGTCTACATGATATCTGATGTTCTCCATTTTACCAGGTCGTGTGATAAAACTTTGATGACAGTTTGAAATATTATCATGTACCATGATAATAATATCATGTACCATGATAATAATTACGCATACATATTTTCATATAAAAACAAAGTTTATACCATTTATAAAACATGTAACCATACATTCTGGTGAGATTTATTTATTTGGTTTGAATTTAAATAAAAAAAGACTTTCTTAATATGCAATATTTGGAATTTTCTTTATGTTCTGTATGTTTGCTTTGAATATGCATACAATACAGTATGTATATATATATATATATATATATATATATATATGTATATGTATATATATATATATATATATATATATATATATATATATATATATATATATATATATATATATATATATATATATATACAAATGTACATTTTAAATATTATTATTATTATTATTAATAATAATACTAGTATTAATATTAATAATCAGCTAAAATCTAACCTACATTTAAATTCTGTGTGGAAAATTTGCACAAAGCTAATAAAGTGTAATATTTATAAACTGCATAATCATTTATAGTAAATGTGTGTATTCCTATATTTACATATATTACATATATTTATATTACATATATTTATCATTACATATAGTAAATATTTACTGTATAACGACCAATCCTATTTATCTATGTTTGTTGAGGTGAGCGCGGGTCGAAGCGCTTTACTACAGGCGCATGCGCACCTCACAAAGTGGGCGGAGCCATTAGCCGGACAGGCGGATTGTAAACAGCAAGCTAGCCGTTAGCTGGCATCTAGAGGGCGGATATAAGAGGAGAAAAGTGTCGGTGAGCTCCAGGATGAAGGGTGAGGCTCTCTGGCTGCCTTTAAGCGGCTTCAGCGGAATAAAACGACTTTAAAACCTTTAATTATAAAGCTGCGGTCAGTCGGAGCGGCTTAGCATGGCTAACGTTAGCCTGAACCCCCATGAAAAAACGTGTAATTCTGTTTCTTTGCTGCTTAGAGACGCTGTAAACCCGCCATAAACGAGTAATAGCTGGTTATTCACATTCAGCTGCAGTTTATCTTTAATTCGGCGTGTTTATAAGTAACATATTGGCAGAAAGCAGGTTAAACCCGACAGATAGGCTGTTGGAGACGTTAACTAGCATCAGTTAGTCCCGGTAAACCCACATTCCCGACAACGTCGTCCAGTCTCGTTTATACTGCGCTGTGCGTGACTCTCACGTCACAGCTCACTGACCTTTGACCCTGAGCCCTTCAGCTGGGCCCAGGTTAGACGAACCTAGAACCAAGCTGATCCAGAATGAACCTCCTCCTCAGCTTCCTGTCTGCGCCTCCTGCTGCCTCCTCTCCGCCTGCTGACCGGCGCCATGTGGCAGGTGGTCCAGCAGCAGAGCCTGAAGCATTATGGGATGCTGGAGGAGTTTGTGTCCATGGTGACGGAGGCCGTCCCCCAGCTGCTGACCGACAGGCAGAGAGGTCTCCTGCTGCTGGCCCTGAGGGCCAAGGTGGGTGCTGGGGTTCCTCCGGGTTCTGGGTCTGAGTGAGGCAGAGGAACATTGTTTGTCCGTTTGCTCCCCAGGGCTCCCTCTGCGGTCCCGCTGACGACCCGACCCGCCTGGAGAGGATCCGCTCCGTCTGCCACGCTGCGGTGAGCTTCTCCTGTTATCTGCTTCCCTGATGTAGAAATGGAAGCTGGGTCCAGGAAGTGGAGAAACCAGGAAGTGGAGAAACCAGGAAGTAGAAATCAGGAAGAGGAAACCATGAAGTAGAGAAACCAGGAAGTAGAGAAACCAGGAAGTAGAAAGCAGGAAGTGGAGCACTTCCTTTATGTTCTGTTCTTCTGGTCACAGACTGCAGCTTGTCTGGGTTTCACGTGAGCAGAATCTTTACACATGTTCCTCCTCCTCCTCCAGCAGCAGGACCAGGAGCTCTCTCACTGCTGCTCCGCGCTGCTCGCTCTCACCAACCATCTGACCGAGGCTCCTGCTGACTCTCGCCGCCTCCTGCAGGTCGGTGGTCTCGCTGCAGCTCTCGTCCGGCTCTCCTCAGTCCGGCGCCTCATGCTCTCCTCTGGTGTTCCTGTTGCAGGAGGTGTTCAACCGGAGCTTCGACTCCGCCCTGCAGTCCCTGGTCTCGGACCTCCTGTCCCGGCTGGAGCAGCTGTTTCCGGTGCCAGACTTCAGACAGGTGCTCAGAGCCTCTCTACTCCTCCTCCTCACATCTCCACCCGCTGACCCGCTGCTCCGTCTCCCTGCAGGCTGCCTCTTGGCTCCTGGACGCCCCCGGCGCTCTGGAGGACTCTCTGCAGGAGACGGACAGGGAGCACCTGAGGGAGCTCCTGGCCGATCAGAGCTGCCACCTGGGCCGAGCGACGACCACAGGTGAGTCTTCAGGAACATGGCCTCCTCTGACCTCCTCTGACCTCCTCTGACCTCCCCTCCACTCTCCCCAGTCTGTGGAGAAACGGAGGAGACGCTGCTCTCAGCCTGGTCCCACCCACTCCTCACCAAACCCCGCCCCCCCGGCCCGGCCCACTACCCGGAGATCTCTCCTCAGCAGCTGAACGCGGAGCTGATGAAGGTGGAGGTGGTGGTGCTGATGGACGAGGAGCAGCAGGTGGGGGAGGAGACTGTGATTGGCCAGGAGGCGTCAGAGGAGCAGGCGTCCAATCAGAGCTCAGAGGGGGACGGCCGCAGCGAGGACAGGTGGGTCTGCTTCCTGCTCTGGGGGCTCAGGAGTCCAGACGCTCGTTCTGACCTCACCTGTCCCCGTCAGGACCGAGGAGTCACCTGGAGACGGCGGCAGCCAATCAGAGCGCTGCGAGGAGTCCAGCAGGATTTCCCACAGTCCTCAGCGTGTGGCTCATAAATGCCCGCGGTGCGGGAAGTGCTTCATCTACAGGTCTCAGGTGAGTGTCTACCTGCGTGTCCTCGGCTTTCACCTGGAAGTCTTTAACACCCCCTCCCCCCCCAGGTGATCCGCCACCTGCGCTCCAACAGGACCTGCCGAGTGGGAGCGCCCAAGGAGGCGCCCGAGGAGGCGCCCTCGTCCCCGCGGCACACCTGCTTCCAGTGCGGCGCCGCCTTCCAAACCGGCGGCGAGCTGCTGACCCACCGGCGCCGCCACCAGAGCCGCCCCGTCTACCGGTGCCCCCAGTGTGACCAGACCTTCCAGCAGCTGTCCAGCCTGACCAATCACAGGCAGGCGCACCTGGACGCGGAGGCCTTCGCCTGCGGCAGGTGCAGCCGCACCTTCCCGTCCTCCGAGGAGCGGGACGCCCACCGCCTGCAGCACCGCCAGCCCGACCTCAGCTGCTCCGTCTGCGCGCAGACCTTCGGCTTGCAGACGCTGCTGCTGCGGCACCTGCAGACGCACGCCGCCGCGGGCGCCCGGTGCGCGTACAGGTGCCTGTTCTGTGACCAGAGCTTCTCAGGTAAGTGCTCCTCCGTCAGCCTGCCGCCGCCGCTGCTGAGAAACGGCATGACCTGGCCCGCCTCTGTCCGCAGGAGTCACCCTGCTGCGGATCCACCAGCGCACCCACAGCGTCCGCTCCTACCGCTGCGACCAGTGCAGCAAGTCCTTCAGCTCGGCGGCGGGGCTGCAGTCCCACCGCGCCACCCACGCCAGCGGCAGCCGCTTCCTCTGCCCCCAGTGCGGCAAGTGCTTCAAGACCCGCGACGGCCTGGAGGGCCACCTGAGGACCCACAGCGGCGAGCGGCCCTTCCGCTGCCCCTACTGCCCCAAGGACTTCACCGCCCTGGCGGGCCTCAACGTGCACGTGAGGCGGCACACGGGCGAGCGGCCGTACGCGTGCACGGTGTGCGGCAAGGCGTGGCCGTCCGGAGGAGACCTGCAGAAACACATGAGGGTCCACACTGGAGAGAGGCCCTACGTGTGCCAGGAGTGTGGGAAGGCCTTCTCCATCTCCTGCCACCTGACCGAGCACCGCCGCATACACACAGGTGAGCTGGTCACATGACCGCCAGGAGCCCGTAGGTCAGCTTTAGGTTTAACGGTAAAATGCTGTGAGCGGGTTGGTCTTTAATGATAGTTACAAAACGACGTCTGCTTTCAGTTTACTGAGATCATCACCAGCTGAAAAGTTCTTAGAAACTTTGTTGCTTAAATCCTTCTTTTTGATCCATCATGTTAAATGTTGGAAGAAACAGAAACTAGATTAAATCTTGTGTTGGTGGATTTACCTCTAATGTTCAGGGAATCTGAAATTTACATACAATTATTATCATTAACCCTCTGTTAGCTTTTCTGTTAGCATCTTTGTTAGCCTCTGTTAGCTTCATTTAGCATCTTTGTTAGCATCTATTGGCAGCTCTGTTAGTGTTTCCGTCAGCTTCATTTAGCATCTCTTTTAGCATCTGTTAGCCTCACTGTTAGCGGCTCTGTTAACAACTCTATTTAGCCTTTCGGTTAGCGTCTTTGTTAGCAGCTATGTTAGCCTCATTTAGCATCTGTTTGTGTCATTGTTAGCATTGTTCCTAGCAGCTCTGTTAGCGGCTCTGTTAGTGTTTCCATTAGCCTCGTTTAGCATCTGTGTTAGCCTCTCGGTTAGTGTCTTTGTTAGCCACTCTGTTAGATACATTTAGCATCTTTGTTAGCCTAACTGTTAGCGGCTCTGTTAACTTCTCCCAACGTCTTGGTTAGCTTGTCTGTCAGCGTCTCTTAGTGTCACTGTTAGGTTTTCTGAGAACCAGCAAACATGTCTGTGTTTAAACAGTTTAAGGGAGATTTTTTGTAAAGCAGATCAAACTTTATCTGTAAATTTATGGAAAGTGAGGCACATTTCCTCCTCCTGTCCGACTCTCTTTTCTCGCTGTCCGCTTGACGGACGTCTGTCTGGTTGTCCTCCAGGAGAGAAGCCGTACTCGTGTCCTGAATGTGGGAAGGGTTTACGGAGGAAGTTCGACCTGAAGAAGCACATGATGTCCCACAGCAACATCCGTCCCTACGCCTGCACCTTCTGCTCCAAGAGCTACACCCGACAGACTCACCTGAACCGACACCTGCTGACCCACAGGACGGCTGACGGGCAGGTGGAGAAGGAGGCGGAGCCTGCCGACAAGATCCCATAGATCTGCTGCTGTGGTGTCTGGTTAACCCTTGGAGGAGATGTTCAGTCTTCTGATGGAGTTTTCTACTTTTCCACTGAGTTAAATACCTCTTGTGATGGCTGGATAGACCGCATACCTGTGGCTACGCTGCGTTTAAAGACCACCTGGAACTCTGGCTTTCTGAGCGCCTCACAGGATCTGAACGTTCCTTTAGGAACATTTAAAAACATCCCTTTGAAGGGAAAATCTGATATTTAGCCCAGCGGCGCTTCAGTCTGACTACATGGTGATAAACAGGATTATTTCCTGACCACTTGTTACTTCCGCCTTCAGTTTGGGTTCTCTCAGCCCATTTAGCCAACATGTAAATATGGGAATTTGTTGTGTTACAGGAACCTCAGCTTGTAGGACATTGATTTATCAGGCATCTTTGCAGAACTTCACTTGTTTTGATGTTTCTTTCTGAGCAGAACCTGTCAATAAAACACCAGGAGGTCCGATCGGATCAGACGTTTGTCTGTGGTTCTTATCTGGTTAATCAGACAGCAAACACTGATCAGCAGGATGTGGATAAGCTTTTATTGTATCATCGTGTTTGACAGGAAGTGGAGGATCTTGTGGTGTCTAGTCGTCGCCGTCGTCTCCAGACCGCTCGATGACTTTCTTCATCCACCTGCCCATCCTGAACAGGTGGGTGTAGAAGCCGTACTTGCTGTCTCGGTCGCAGCCCTCGCCCCAGGACACGATGCCGATCTGATACCAGCGGTTCTCTGCCGGGTACTGCACAGAGGGACAGACAGTTCATCATCAGGTCCGCCCTGGACGAGGGAGACCGCTGGACACGCGTTACTACGATAATCTGTCCACTGAACCAGAGGAGACGGGCCGTCCTTCAAAGGTTCAGACCCGCTTCACTGGGTCTCCTGTGACCCGGTAACCGCTGCAGACATGGGGCAGGAAACGCCTCTAAATGCTGCACATCCAGGGTCACAGATGGGAGAAATCGGTAAACTTTGTTTATTCTCTGCCTGGAGAACACTGCTGAAGAACCCTAGAGCCTTCAAAATGTTTAGAAACAAACCTTTTTAGAAGTAGCAGCGTTTCTGAGAGGTTTGTCCCCTTAATCAGTGACTTTATGTCTCACTTATCCTCAGGTCCTGGTCTACATTCAGTTGTTTCAGCTTTTTGTAGTCCTAGCAGAGGAATTCAGGTCTTGTTACGCCGATAAAACTACAAACCCCATGATGCAACCCTGAGAAAACGTATCTTCTGTCTGTTCGGTTGAGGAGATTAAAATCTGAACCCTGTTTCCACCACCAGCTCCTTCCTCGTGTCAGAGTTCAGATTTAAAACCAAACTCTGCTAGAAAAAAGATTTTAATGGATGCCTGAAGCCTTCGTCAGTAACAGCGAGGAAGATGATGTTGACACCTAAAAATATCCAGTATGTTCAGTGTGACTGATTCAAGGTATTTTTCTCTATTTAAGTCTTGGGTCTAAATAATAAGGGTCCAAAACCTTGTTTTATGAAGTCTTAAAGAAGATTTCTATAAACACTGAGCAGCAAAGCTCCGTATTATTTGACGTTCAACCTAAACATGATGCTGCAGACAATAAGATAATTACAAAACCCACAAGACTGTCAGACTTCCTTCACAGCGCCCCTGCTGGCCACTGGACGCATTGCAGGCGCAGGGCCCAAAGTCCTGCAGCCTAATGAGGTCAAACTAAACTAGTCCTGCAGCCTAATGAGGTCAAACTAAACTAAACTAGTCCTGCAGCCTAATGAGGTCAAACTAAACTAGCCCTGCAGCCCAATGAGGTCAAACTAAACTAAACTAGTCCTGCAGCCTAATGAGGTCAAACTAAACTAGTCCTGCAGCCCAGTGAGGTCAAACTAAACTAGTCCTGGAGCCCAATGAGGTCAAACTAAACTAGTCCTGCAGCCTAATGAGGTCAAACTAAACTAGTCCTGCAGCCCAATGAGGTCAAACTAAACTAAACTAGTCCTGCAGCCCAATGAGGTCAAACTAAACTAGTCCTACAGCCTAATGAGGTCAAACGAAACTAGTCCTGCAGCCCAGTGAGGTCAAACTAAACTAGTCCTGCAGCCCAATGAGGTCAAACTAAACTAGTCCTGCAGCCCAATGAGGTCAAACTAAACTAGTCCTGCAGCCCAGTGAGGTCAAACTAAACTAAACTAGTCCCGCAGCCTAATAAGGTCAAACTAAACTACTCCTGCAGCCATATGAGGTCAAACTAAACTAAACTAGTCCTGCAGCCTAATGAGGTCAAACTAAACTAGTCCTGCAGCCTAATGAGGTCAAACTAAACTAAACTAGTCCTGCAGCCTAATGAGGTCAAACTAAACTAGTCCTGCAGCCCAATGAGGTCAAACTAAACTAAACTAGTCCTGCAGCCTAATGAGGTCAAACTAAACTAGTCCTGCAGCCCAGTGAGGTCAAACTAAACTAGTCCTGCAGCCCAATGAGGTCAAACTAAACTAAACTAGTCCTGCAGCCTAATGAGGTCAAACTAAACTAAACTAGTCCTGCAGCCTAATGAGGTCAAACTAAACTAATTTAGTCCTGCAGCCCAATGAGGTCAAACTAAACTAATTTAGTCCTGCAGCCCAATGAGGTCAAACTAAACTAAACTAGTCCTGCAGCCTAATGAGGTCAAACTAAACTAGTCCTGCAGCCCAGTGAGGTCAAACTAAACTAGTCCTGCAGCCCAATGAGGTCAAACTAAACTAAACTAGTCCTGCAGCCTAATACGGTCAAACTAAACTACTCCTGCAGCCATATGAGGTCAAACTAAACTAAACTAGTCCTGCAGCCTAATGAGGTCAAACTAAACTAGTCCTGCAGCCCAGTGAGGTCAAACTAAACTAGTCCTGCAGCCCAATGAGGTCAAACTAAACTAAACTAGTCCTGCAGCCTAATGAGGTCAAACTAAACTAGTCCTGCAGCCCAATGAGGTCAAACTAAACTAAACTAGTCCTGCAGCCTAATGAGGTCAAACTAAACTAGTCCTGCAGCCCAATGAGGTCAAACTAAACTAGTCCTACAGCCTAATGAGGTCAAACTAAACTAGTCCTGCAGCCCAGTGAGGTCAAACTAAACTAGTCCTGCAGCCCAATGAGGTCAAACTAAACTAGTCCTGCAGCCCAATGAGGTCAAACTAAACTAGTCCTGCAGCCCAGTGAGGTCAAACTAAACTAGTCCTGCAGCCCAATGAGGTCAAACTAAACTAAACTAGTCCTGCAGCCTAATAAGGTCAAACTAAACTACTCCTGCAGCCATATGAGGTCAAACTAAACTAAACTAGTCCTGCAGCCTAATGAGGTCAAACTAAACTAGTCCTGCAGCCTAATGAGGTCAAACTAAACTAAACTAGTCCTGCAGCCTAATGAGGTCAAACTAAACTAGTCCTGCAGCCCAATGAGGTCAAACTAAACTAAACTAGTCCTGCAGCCTAATGAGGTCAAACTAAACTAGTCCTGCAGCCCAGTGAGGTCAAACTAAACTAGTCCTGCAGCCCAATGAGGTCAAACTAAACTAAACTAGTCCTGCAGCCTAATGAGGTCAAACTAAACTAAACTAGTCCTGCAGCCCAATGAGGTCAAACTAAACTAATTTAGTCCTGCAGCCCAATGAGGTCAAACTAAACTAAACTAGTCCTGCAGCCTAATGAGGTCAAACTAAACTAGTCCTGCAGCCCAGTGAGGTCAAACTAAACTAGTCCTGCAGCCCAATGAGGTCAAACTAAACTAGTCCTGCAGCCCAATGAGGTCAAACTAAACTAAACTAGTCCTGCAGCCTAATGAGGTCAAACTAAACTCAACTAGTCCTGCAGCCTAATGAGGTCAAACTAAACTCAACTAGTCCTGCAGCCCAAAGAGGTCAAACTAAACTAGTCCTGCAGCCCAATGAGGTCAAACTAAACTAAACTAGTCCTGCAGCCTAATGAGGTCAAACTAAACTAGTCCTGCAGCCCAGTGAGGTCAAACTAAACTAGTCCTGCAGCCCAATGAGGTCAAACTAAACTAGTCCTGCAGCCCAATGAGGTCAAACTAAACTAGTCCTGCAGCCCAGTGAGGTCAAACTAAACTAGTCCTGCAGCCTAATGAGGTCAAACTAAACTCAACTAGTCCTGCAGCCCAATGAGGTCAAACTAAACTAGTCCTGCAGCCTAATGAGATCAAACTAAACTAGTCCTGCAGCCCAATGAGGTCAAACTAAACTAGTCCTGCAGCCCAATGAGGTCAAACTAAACTAGTCCTGCAGCCCAATTAGGTCAAACTAAACTAAACTAGTCCTGCAGCCTAATGAGATCAAACTAAACTCGTCCTGCAGCCCAATGAGGTCAAGCTAAACTAAACTAGTCCTGCAGCCTAATGAGGTCAAACTAAACTAGTCCTGCAGCCTAATGAGGTCAAACTAAACTAAACTAGTCCTGCAGCCTAATGAGGTCAAACTAAACTCGTCCTGCAGCCCAATGAGGTCAAGCTAAACTAAACTAGTCCTGCAGCCTAATGAGGTCAAACTAAACTCGTCCTGCAGCCCAATGAGGTCAAGCTAAACTAAACTAGTCCTGCAGCCCAGTGAGGTCAAACTAAACTAGTCCTGCAGCCCAATGAGGTCAAACTAAACTAGTCCTGCAGCCCAATGAGGTCAAACTAAACTAAACTAGTCCTGCAGCCTAATGAGGTCAAACTAAACTCAACTAGTCCTGCAGCCTAATGAGGTCAAACTAAACTCAACTAGTCCTGCAGCCCAACGAGGTCAAACTAAACTAGTCCTGCAGCCCAATGAGGTCAAACTAAACTAAACTAGTCCTGCAGCCTAATGAGGTCAAACTAAACTAGTCCTGCAGCCCAGTGAGGTCAAACTAAACTAGTCCTGCAGCCCAATGAGGTCAAACTAAACTAGTCCTGCAGCCCAATGAGGTCAAACTAAACTAGTCCTGCAGCCCAGTGAGGTCAAACTAAACTAGTCCTGCAGCCTAATGAGGTCAAACTAAACTCAACTAGTCCTGCAGCCCAATGAGGTCAAACTAAACTAAACTAGTCCTGCAGCCTAATGAGATCAAACTAAACTAGTCCTGCAGCCCAATGAGGTCAAACTAAACTAGTCCTGCAGCCCAATGAGGTCAAACTAAACTAGTCCTGCAGCCCAATGAGGTCAAACTAAACTAAACTAGTCCTGCAGCCTAATGAGGTCAAACTAAACTCGTCCTGCAGCCCAATGAGGTCAAGCTAAACTAAACTAGTCCTGCAGCCCAATGAGGGCAAACTAAACAAGTCCCACATCCCAATGAGGTCAAACTAAACTAAACAAGTTCTGCAGCCCAATGAGGTCAAACTAAACTAAACTAGTCCTGTAGCCTAATGAGGTCAAACTAAACTAAACAAGTTCTGCAGCCCAATGAGGTCAAACTAAACTAAACTAGTCCTACAGCCTAATGAGGTCAAACTAAACTAAACTAGTCCTGCAGCCTAATGAGGTCAAACTAAACTAAACTAGTCCTGCAGCCTAATGAGGTCAAACTAAACTCGTCCTGCAGCCCAATGAGGTCAAACTAAACTAAACTAGTCCTGCAGCCCAATGAGGGCAAACTAAACAAGTCCCGCAGCCCAATGAGGTCAAACTAAACTAAACAAGTCCTGCAGCCCAATGAGGTCAAACTAAACTAAACTAGTCCTGCAGCCCAATGAGGTCAAACTAAACTAAACAAGTCCTGCAGCCCAATGAGGTAAAACTAAACTAAACTAGTCCTGCAGCCTAATGAAGGTCAAACTAAACTAAACTAGTCCTGCGGCCTAATGAGGTCAAACTAAACTAAACTAGTCCTGCAGCCCAATGAGGTTAAACTAAACTAAACCAGTCCTGCAGCCTAATGAGGTCAAACTAAACTAAACTAGTCCTGCAGCCTAATGAAGGTCAAACTAAACTAAACTAGTCCTGCAGCCTAATGAAGGTCAAACTAAACTAAACTAGTCCTGTGACCTAATGAGGTCAAACTAAACTAAACTAGTCCTGCAGCCTAATGAGGTCAAACTAACCTAGACTAGTCATCCTCAGAACGGTTCCTTACCTTCATCACAAAGGGGCCCCCGCTGTCCCCCTCGCAGGCGTCGCCTCGCTGACTCTCTTCTGGTTTATAACCTGCAAACAAAACCTCGTTTTAAAGCAACCAGGACGTCTGCAGGGTTCAAAGGTCACGCTGACTGACCAGCCAACCCCCGAGGGGCAGTCATGGGGAGGTGGGGGATTGGCAGCAGGTTGGATCATCTCATCACCGTGAAGCAGCAGTTCATGGTTCTGCTGCTCTGGAACCGGCCCGGTTCAGCCCCACAGGGCAATGGCCCTAGAGAAGCTACTGCTGCTGCCCTTCAGCCAGGGAAGGTGGAACCCAGCAGAACCGTGCTGCAGATGACGGGTGGTGCACCGGTTGGGTTCTCAGCCTCCTGCTCCAGGCCGTGGAACGAGCCGTCAGACGCTCGGGTTACTGCAGCTCGACATGCAGCAGCCATATTGGATTCTGAGGTCAGGGTTGGCCAGAAAGTCTGGACTCTCTAAACCAGAACCCCAACTTTCTGCTTTCCAGCCTGGACCTCCTGACTGGGTGTCCACCGGGTCCCAACGGAGGAGACCTCAGGAACATCAGGAGGAACCTCTTACAGGAACCTAGCCAGCGGGACGGGTTCAGCTGAGAAGATTACCTGCACAGAACATGTTGCTGGTGATTCTCACTGCCGTGGACTGGCGGCACACGTCTTGGTCCACTATGGGAAGGTGGATTTGTTGGAGGACTGACGGTAAGTTCCTCGCTGCCGGGTTCCAGCTCTCCTGCAGGTTTCCCCAGCCCGTCACTCGGCCCTTGAAGCCTTCGCTCATTAAGCTGCAGGGACAGACCGCGTATCATCAACTGGTCTTTGTTGTCACCATATTTATCTCTAAAGCGCTTAAAATACAATATAGCAGCTGACCGAAGCGCTGTACAAATACAGAAACAATAAAAAACAACAAATAAAAGGAAAAAGTGCATTAAGACACATATTAACTCCCTGTGGGTTGAAAGCCAATGAGAAATAATTTGTTTTTAAACGAGTTTTAAAAACAAAGAGATGAGGCCAGCCTGACCATCAGCAGCTCTTTCCGCAATTTAGGAGCCAGAGCTGCAAAGGCTCCGTCTCCTCGGGATTCATACAAAGTTTTTGGAACTGGAAAAGCATCTGGTCAGACGATCTAAGAGCACGTGATGGCGGCATATAAATCCGCTACAGTTCAGACAAATAAGAAGAGCTAAGACCATTCATAGACTTAAAAACAAGCAAAATTATTTTAAAAAGGATTCGAAACTGAATAGGAAGCCAACGAGGGGACGCCAAAGTCTCTCGTCTACCTGTACCGGTTAGAAATGACTGTGATCGTAAGAGGGACGCCTGACTAACGCAATCCAGACGTGAAGTCATAAAAACGTGGATCTCTGTCTCTAAGTGAGGACCAGAAAGGAAGGGTTTGATTTTCCACAGCTGAAAGACAGACGACTTAACCACACTGCTGACAGGGCTGTCAAATTTCAGCCAGGAGTCCATATTCAGCGCTAAGTTTGTGACTGTGGGTTTTTCATATGCGGGCAAAGAAGTAAAATCAAAGGTGGGATATTACCAGAACCAGCAGATTAAAAAATCATGACCTTTTTTTCATTAAAATGGAAGAAATCAAGTGCCATCCATCCTCTGACAGTCATCTACATATAAATGGACCTGCACACCATGCTTTCTAAAAATACAACCTAATGGCAGAAGGTAAAGTGAGAACAGGAGAGGACCAAGAATAGAACCCTGGGGTAATGCCTGCTAGCATTAGCCTGCTAGCAGCTGTGTCCGGCTTACGTTCTGGCCACCTCCTTGGTGGGCAGGCAGATGGGATGGATCTCGTTGGAGAAGACGACAGGCCGTCTCATGTGCAGCAGCGCGATGTCCCGGTTCAGGTTCTCCTTCCAGTTGTACTTGGGATGGACGATGATTTCATCGATCGCCACAATCTTCTCGATGCCCCGCTCAAACCTGGAAAACACCAAGAAACGCACAGGTCCGGTCAGCGGGTTTGGGTTTTAGGGATGTCTCTGAGCTGTTCTTGGTTCCAAGGAGGAATAACTTTCTCTGATTCACAGGGTCAGAATTATACATACGCCTAGCAGCTTGGAGCCTGGTGGCTTTGGTAGCTTTGGTAGCTGGCCTAAGCGGGCTGCTTCCTAAAATCAAACCTGGATTCTGACCCGGATATGAATCTCTGATGGGGTTAAGGTTAGATTTATTTATTTTTTTGCTTTTTCCAGGCAGGAACCAGTTCTGATGGGTGTTTATGGTCACACGACTGGAACGGTCCAGGTTTCAACCATCTAGCTCCTGGTTTGGGGGTCCAGCTGATTCTCCCTTTGGTCCTCCACCCTCTATCTGTAATGCACCAGCACCACCGGCAGCAGAACGTTCCCTCAGCCTGATTGAGGAGAAGGAGCTTGATTCTTGGTCCCAGCCCATGTTGATGCTTGACTGGCTCCGCTCTGGACCGGGACACCTCCGGCATGTGAGCCTTGGTGGTTCTGGCCTGTTCCAACACATGGATGGTAATTAACCTGAGGAGTCAGTCTGGGTCAGAGGCTCAAAGGTTGGACATGGCTGGAATGTGATCCCAACACAGATCCAAAGCCATTGAGGGAAGCAGTCACCTGGAATTAACTTAACCTGGACCTCATAGACCATCTAGAGACTGCTGAGAAGTTGGACCTGAACCAGTGAGAATGAGCTGTGCCAGTTCTGCAGAGCAGGAAGGTCAGACAGAAGGAAGCTTGTTGGTGGCTGCAGGAAGAGCGCAACTTGCTGGGAGACATTGGACCACATATCCCTGGGGGTGCATCTATGGTTCTGACCCTGTGCTGTGTTTCTCTGGATTCTGGATGGTTTCTCATTATTCCATCCTGGAAGAACAGCTCAAGTGCTTTATGTGAAGAGTAAGGAGGAGTGGATGGGAACTGTAGAGAAGGCTCACTTGGCACGTTGGTGTTTTCCCAGTCGGACCAGAATGTCGTTGACAGTGAAGTTCTTGTTCCAGGGCGGGTAAAGGACGCAGTGGGCTGCGGTCAGGATCCACTGGTCGCTGACCAGGCTGGCTCCACACAGCAGCTCCTGCGGGCTGCGTTTGTACAGCATCACCTGCCTGCAGACACAAAGGTCCTGGATTTATTCCCCGGCGTGGGTCAGCGGGTCAGGGTCAGCATGTAGGCGGATGTAGGTGTGGTGTTACCATGGTGCTGAGGCCACCTCGGCATCGGTGCCCCCAACGATGCGTTTTTCTCTGTAGGACGCCAGAAGCTCGCTCTCCGTCTTATCCTGTTTGCCCTTCTGTTCGTAAAGGGGACGCAGCCCGCACACTGAAACACAACGAGTGAGAAAACCAGTCAGACGAGTCCAGAACCCGACCTGACCCGTCAACACGCCCTTAATATCCACCCGCTGGTGCAGTTTAATGAACACAGCAGAACGCTGCAGTATATGATATTAAACTAGTTTATCCTTAAATTATCCACGAATGGCAGCAGACCTACAGACAGCCAGTTCCAAGCGTACCCCAAAGTCCACCAAGGCTTGGCTTCAGAACAAGTCCAACTAAAACAGGACCAGTTACACCAGTCAGTACAAAACCTGGATAAACCACGTAGCATGGTAGCTGTGTGCAGCTGTTCTGGTCTAGTCTGTATATTTAGCCACTAAACACGCTTTTCTACCAGCTGCTGAATAGTTTTAGGGGTAATTTTACATATGAACCATGTTTGATCCAGTTACTTTAGAGCACATCTCAGGTTTACTCGATAACTTTAATATTTCTACTTGTCTGAATGACATCCTCCCTGTAATATTCTTTTAAAAGCGTTCCCTGTTATCGGCCCTTGTACAGATTTACCTCACTTTCAACAGGTGTGGTTCCAGGTTCTTTAAAGCACGCTGTTGTTGAGCCGTTCCTTTTAAAAAGTGCAACTTGGATCCCACCCAGCTGAATAATTACAGGCTTATCTCTAAGATTCCTTTTATGTCCAAGGTTCTTGTAAAGTAGTGGCAGAACAGCTAATTTATTTGATGGAAAAACATGAGCTCTTTGACATTTTTCAGTCTGGATTTTGTAAGCTCCATTCCACAGGAACCGCCTGACTTGAAGTTTTTAGTGGCATTTTAATGTCTGCAGACTCTGGAGCATCAGCAGTAACGGGTCTCCTGGATCTTACATCCTCCTTTAATCACAGTATTTTGATTAAAAGGCTTCACGATGTAGTCGGTCTGTCGGCTAAGGCTCTAGAGTGGTTTAAATCACATCTCTCTGGAAGATCCTTTAGTGCTTTTAGAAACCAGTTCATGTCCGACTCAAAATACCTGCTATGTGGGGAACCACAGGGCTCTGTCTTGGGACCGATACTTTTTCTCTTACATATTTTCCCTCCAGGCCAGATAATCAGGCAGTTCCCTGATGTATCTTATCATTTCTATGCTGATGACATTCAGCTCTATTGTTATTTTAAGCCAACTGAATATTTTAACTAGTCAAGCTTGATAAACTGTGTTTAATGATATTAAACAGTGACCCTGTGACAACTACTTGCAGGTAAATGCTGAGAAGACGGAGACACTCATCATTGCCCCTGAGAACCAAATAACAGAACTAATTACTTTCTGGGGTTTTGGACTCCTCTGTCAAGCCAAGCCTCAGAAACCTTGGCATCATTGTTGATTGTGCCGTGTCTAGAGTATCAAACTGCTCCTTACAGCTAAGAATTAGAATTTCTAAGCTTCGAACCTTGGTATAAAAAGCTGAATTAGAGATGGTTATTCATGCTTTAATTTCATCTGGTCTTGACTAACAGCCTTTTTATACGTTTGACTAAGAAAGATCTTGGGCGTCTGCAGGTAGTGCAGAATTCTGCTGTAAGACTTTTAACCAACACAAAGAAAAGACGGCACATTACCCCAGTTTTAATCTCTTTACATTGACTACCGGTACATTTTAGAGTTCATTTTAAAGTTTTAGTCTTTACTGTTAGAGCCCTGAGTGGCCAAGCTGCAGCTTACTGTATATTACCAACCTTTTACAACCACATTCACCTTCTCATAGTTTGAGATCCTGCAGCCAAAAGCTGTTACTGGTTCCAGGAACTAATTTCAGGACCAGAGGGGGTCGGTCCTTTAAAGCTGAGGCCCCCAGACGGTGGAAGGTGTTGCCTTCATCTTTACGCTGTCTTGACTCTGTTTGTTCTTTAAGAAGCAGCTGAAGACCCGCTTGTTCTGGCTGGGTTTTAACTAGTTTCTAACTAGTTTTATGCTGTGATGTTGCAGTTATGCTGCTTTATCTTTTTATGTTTGTGTTGTTTTATGGTTGTTTTTATTGTGAAGCACTTTTTATTTTTTTATTTAAAATTTTATTTCATTGTGTTCAAACAAAACAATTAAACATAAAAACAAACATTCTAAAGTCCTGAATGAAAGAATAAGAATAAGAATAGTCTTATGTTATTTGCCCACTTTACCTAAAGCAATATATTTACAAAAAAGTAAAAAAAACCAAAAAAAACAATGAGCATCAAAATGTACATAACAAAAACAAAAGATGAAACTTTGTGTTTTTTATCCTGTGAAAGGTGCTATATAAATAAAGTTTACTTACTTACTAAACCAATTAAAACGGTAAATTACTCGCACAGGGCTTTAACTAGTCTGACGACCCCAAAGCGGTTCACACTACAATCAGTCCTTCACCCTGACGATGCTAAGCTAACACCCACAGCTGCCCCCCCGCACCCTCTGACCACCGCCAGTGTCTTGCCCAAGGACACAATGACTGAGGCGGTTGGAGCGAGGGATTGAACTGGCAACCCGCTAATACAGGATGAACTCCCTAATTCCTGCGCCACTGTAGCTAGTAGTAAGTTCTTATTTAACCAACAACTAGCACAGGGGTCACCAACATGGGGCCCACAGGCACCAGGTTGGTGACCCTCCAGTGAGCTGCTTCTAAACTTTATTTTATCTAGTTGCTCTTCCTTTTTAAGCACACTTGTATTTAAATAGATTTAAATGATACATTACATTCATACTCATTGCATTAATGCCTCCGATTCACTGTGGGTAGTTAGTTAGTTGGTTAACCGGCCATTTCACCAACGCCTAAACCTTCTGACTTTTAACCAGTCGTCTTTTAAATGAACTAGTTGTCCTCAGACTGTAGATCTGGAGGAAATGACTGAAGCAACGAGTCAGCAGCCTTCCTCTGGGTCTGAGTTATGGTTGGTTAACAGGTTAACCAGCGAAGCCGAGGCGAGGTCACCTGACTGACTCACCACTTTCTCCTTCACCAAAGGTGCGAGGACTGAAGAAAAGTTGCTTTTCAGCACCCAGGACGGATCGCTCCATTCCCTGGTCCGTCGTCTGCTCCTCACCAATCAGTGAATCCTCTGAGACACACAGGTAGAGAGCGCCAGGTGAGAGGCGGGCCGACAGGTGTGCTGATGTAATCACGGTTCTGTACCGTACCGCACAACTCCAGGTCACAGTAGTCAACTGTGACGTTGCCAGAAATCTCCACGTAGCACCAGGGGCCCTCGGGGTCACCGTCAGGGTTGCGGCACTTGTTCCTATCCAGAACCATTTCTTTGATAAAGTCCTTGTCTTTGCTGAGGGCCACGGCCACAGGCGAGGACCACTGGAGACAGGTGTGGCCCCCCATGGTAACACTGAGCTCACCGATGTAGTCAATGCCGTGATTTGGTAAACACGCCTCGGTTCTGACTGCTGGTGGTTCTGGGGCCACAGTCGCCGGGACAAACACCTCACCTTGTGGACAAATCAAAGCAAATTTCCACAACCAAGCATCACAGAGCTTCTAGAGCAGAAGACTCTGCCAGCAGAGACAGGACGGGGCTCCAGGTGGACACTTACCACATCTAGGTACTCTGCAGCTCTCTTTCTGGACCGTCGGGTCTGTGGTGAAACACCAGGGTCCTTCTGGACGGTTGTCCGGGTTCCTGCAGAAGTTCTCCTTCAGGATGCTGTTTGGTTCTGAAGCGTTATACTCCCTGCAGACCACAGGTGGAGACCACAGGTGAAGAGACAGGAGGTTGCAGCTGTCCTTAACGAAGCTTGATTGATGTTAAACTCATTGCTGATGGTGTTGGGAGGATTTATCACCTGGAGTTAGTCCTGAATTATTTAACAGATCTCGTTTAGGTTCATGTTGTGGCAACGAGCCAGGGGAGCAGGTTGCGGCTGACCTTTTAGTTGGTTCTGGTTAGTTGAAGACTTGGTGTAGGGGTGTGTCGAATGAAGTTTAATACTAAACTTGTTGTACATCTAACATTTTTCTCATCATTTCCTCACTCAGCTCCTTTCTGTGCTTAGCTTCTGGTTCCTGTGCATGTTGGTTTATTCTCTAATGCTAATGTTTGACTTGCTCTGATTTTAATTTGGAGATGTTTTTCTACTTTTGGGCTCCATCTTTAAACCTCTAGTGGGTCAGGACTCTTTAGCCAAAGTGTGTCAGCGGTCTCCATGATCAGGAGCCTGGATGCTTCCTATCATAGCTCCTTTAGCATAGGAACCTTGCAACGTCCCTTACTGGCGTTAAGGAGCTACAAGGAATCCCACAATCCTTTGTGTGACATGAAGTTCATTTTAGGAAGGATCTGACTCCATCGTCCATGATTCCTTCACGTAGAACATCGGAGTTTGAAGCTCCTTTCCTTCCCGCGATAGATTTCTGACCCCGTGAAAGGTCAAGGAGCTAGGAGCTGTTATTTTACATCTAGGTCTCTGTAGTCACTGCTCTCCCTGTCTCACTGATCCCCTGATTCAGATCGCCTGGTTTCGCTCTCCAGCACTTTGAACCGTCTTGTTACTGAAAAGTGCCACATAAATAAACGTGCCTTGGCTTTCCTGAGCATTTAAGGTTTTCATTGGTCCTCGCCGGGACCTTCTGCTGCCTTCCTCCAGGTTCAGGCCCGCTTATTGTAACTTCCTGCTTCTTTTTATTGGTTAAACCTTCTTCATCTTCAAGATATCACACTACTAACCAGTGTTAGTAGTTTATCTTATTCTGTAAATAACTGCTTGGGGGACTAACTGACTGAATGATTAGTTCATTAACTGGTTGGTTAGCTGTTGGACTTGTAGGTTGAGAGATAAGAAGGTTGTTTTGTATGCTTCAAACCCACTTTAGTAGTTTAACAGCTAACTATGTAGGTGATCATTGGTTAGTTTAGTTGGTTAGCCAGCCAGGTGGTTGGTAAACAATTGGAGCTCTGTGGTTCAGTGGGTTCTGGTAAAGTTGGGTGATTTGTTGTTGAACTGGTTGGGTGGTTAGTTGTGGGGTTTTTTCTTGGTGTATTTGTCTTCTAGTTAACAGCTCAAGTTAGTAGGTTAGTGAGAGTTGTGTGCTGCAGCTTTCGGGCCCTCCGGTCTTTGGATCGGGTCCAGAGGCTGTGACGATCCTCGGGTCTTGGGGTTCTGCTGACGGTGTGGTGGACCTACCTGTGGATGGGATGAGGGAAGCTGCCGCTCCAGCGTTGGCATCTTTTGCCAGACTGTGTGATGTTGACGCTTCCTTCGTAGCTAACGCCGCTACCAGAGACGCACTGACCTGCAGCAACAGAACCGGGTCAGAACAGCCACACGACGACCCGGTACCCGGTTGTACCGTCTGGGTTTTACCTTCCACACATTCCCTGACGAGCTTGATGTTTTCTTTCGTTCTCCGCCTCTCGGTTCCTTTGCAGTCTGTTGAGGACAAACACACAGCAGCTGCATGTTTGTGTGCTGAACTCCTCTGGACTTTGTTCCTGTTTGCAGTGCTGCTCTCAGCTGAATAAACTTTGATTCACCGCACAAATACGGCACCGGTAGCAGCCAGGGTCTTGGCTCACGGCGCCAGTTAAGGTTCAAGTTGGTTTAATTAGGTCTAAACATGAAAGCTGAGCAGATGACCCAAAACTAACAAAATGTCCCGTTAGAGAGGCTAAACAATCCTTAATGGATTAGAAATGAATATTTATTCCAAGCTTTAAACTCTGGTTAGTTGGATCGTTGGTGGAGAGATGTCTTTGGACGTTTTTCAGCAGAGCGCTGTAGCTAGAGGGGAAAACCATCTGCTCAGTGATTAACATCAACATGGCGGTGGTTCCCTGCAGGAGGTAGGGACTGGTACTTACCCAGGTACTTGGCCCAGAACTTTTCCTGCAGGAAGAAACAGGTTATTGGAGTCGGATCTGATCTCAGAGCAGCTGGAGGTAACAGTGAGAGTGAAAGCGTACAGTTTTATCGTTCTGCTCGAACACTTCTCGGGCTTCTTCGTGGTCACAGATTTCCTCCAGACACTCCCTCTCCAGGTTCCCTGAGGACAGACGACACACAAGTATGTGCACCCGGCTGACATGGAGAGGGAACGGGATCAGCAGACACCTGATGCATTCGTTGGGCTTAATCTTAATGCATTTTAGATTTCAATATTTGTTATCTGTGGTTTGAAACGTTAAAGCTGCACTAATTGAGAGTTTTATGGGAAAACGGGGATTTGCACTTCGCCTGCTGATAAACGGACATCCTAACTGCTGTAATGTGATAATCTTCTACGTATGCCAGTGTTTTCTATGGGATTCTAGTTGTTTTCTTTTCTCTTTGAGGCCTTTAAGAAAAATGTTTAGATCCGGTTTCATCTCCCGACTAAATGCAGATTTTCCATTGAGGACCTTCTGGATGCTGCGTGGAGCGACCCGCTCCAGTTACCTGGTTTCATCTCCTCCAACAGCTGATTGGCTCGGCGGTTTCGGGTCAGCACCTGTGACGCCAGCTGGCTGCTGAGAAAAACTGTAAAAACACAGAAAATAAGAGGAAGACTTGAGGCTCACAGCCAGAACCGCTACAGGTGTGTCTCCTAGAGACGCTTCACAGAAATCATGATGGCTTTAATGTTTGTAAATTAGATTTTATCTCTGGGGAGTGTAATTTTTATCGTAATGTTTAATTTTCAGGACTTTACAGTTAGGTTCTAGTTTCAGAGGAAACTTTCAGGAACTGCTGAGTTAAAGTAAATATCAGCGTCATCTGCAAATGGTGCGATCGCAGATTATTTATCTGAGGAAATTAATTGTGGTAATGAAGCCCAGCTGCTTGGTACTGGCCGGGTCCAACAGTCACAGCAACTCAGTTCCGTTGCAGCCTCAACTTATTCAACTAAAGGTTTAAACAGGTGACTTCCCGCTGGACACCGTCTGGTTGTTAAAGGCGACAAAAGGACTCCAGAGATAAAAACACAAACTACAGATTTAGTCTAGAAAACAGTTTGGCTTCAACAATCCCAGCAGCGTCCCGACCAGAACCGGCCCAGTAACCACTCGCAGCGTTAATAACAGAGTAAATGTTCGGTACCATTGTCGGCCAAACAGCTGTGCAGCGCAAACAGCAGCAGAACGGCGATCTGTTTCGACGTGGGCTCCACCATGATCCAGAGCTGTGGCAGAACCTCAGAACCTGATCCAGCAGCGTCCGCTCGGTCTCTCAGAGTCTGTCTGTGTCTGTCCTGCAGGGGTGGGGGTGGGGGTGGGGACGGGGGGGGGGGGAGTTATTGACAGAAGGGTCAAAGTTTGAGTCTGGCTGATGAGTGTTTAATGGAAGTTCCTGTCATGTTTACCTTCATCAAGCACGTAATCTGGACCTGAGCCCAAAGCGGACCTGTTCTCCAGCCTCAGCCTGAGGAGAACACCTACTGTTCAGGTCCGGCCGTGTTTCTCAGAACGAGGGTTCAGTCTGGTGGCGTTGCCTTAAAACGGACGGCCTGCTTCCTGCCTTCCATGTCTCTGGTCCCTCCTGACACGCCAGAGGTCAGAGGTCAGAGGTCAGGTTCACCTCCGCGCTCTCTAAACCGAGGTTTATGAGAACAGCAGCAGAGGATAAAGTAGCAGATGTGTTCCTATTGATCGGACCTCCGTGTGACTCGGCTCGCCTCACAGATCAAATATTTACCTGCAGATACGGAGGTGAAAGTCTCGCTGCACAGTTCTGCTGGTTTCATACAGAACCGAGCAAACACCACCCAGATCAGGAACACAGGGTCAGGAAAGCGATCCAGAACATCTCCAGATTCCTGCTTCATCTAAAATGTTCCCTCCAGCTCAGATCATAGAACTGTTTATTGTCTGAGAAGGAGCAAACGCTGCCCCCTTTGGGTAAAGGTTGTCATTACAGCTTGATGCTGTTTGATTGGGCCTCTCCAGAACCTTCTAGTCTCGGTTTATTCCCCGAATGAAGAATTTCAGTTGTACTCTGTAACGCTGTCTGATAACGGTTGTAGGTTAGTTTCTTTTCTTGGAACTATGTTTAAAACGGTGTCAGAGGCTTTCTGCTTACTTCAGCCGGCACCCTTTCTGTCGTTACATGACCTATGACCTATGACCTATGACTATGCAGACCAAATAAACTACTACTGTTTGTCTAGTTGTATCCACTTTTGGTCTCATTGCAGCTCGTCTTGTCCTGATGACAAGCCCGCCGCGCCGCAGGGAAGGACCCAACACAACAGTGATTCTGCTGATGCAGGAGAATTTAGGCCGGGATCTGCAGTTTTTGACATTTTCTGGCCAGTTGGTGAAGATTTGGAGCAAAAACAGAACAAACCACAGTCAAAGCTTGTCGACTGCTGCTCAGACGATGGATTAGACTCACTGCAGCGAACAGACGGCAACTGTTGGCCTCTGAGAAGGACACAAACGAAGGAACCTTTTATCAGCAGCTGAGGCTTTGGTGGACGTGCAGATTCAGGCTGAAATGAGCCTTTAAGGCCTCGGATCTCTTGAAGACGTTCAGAGACACGGATCTGATGATTTATAAAATCAAAGTCTGTTTCACCAAACCTGCTGACGTCTGAGGAACATGTCCAGAACCGTGGAAAGGTGGAAGTGATTTAAAGAAGAGGACAAATAGATGAAAAACTAAAGTTTAAACCTCTAACTATTCAAGGAACCTGGCTCCTTCCTGCTCCTTCCTCCCCAGCAGAACCACCAGAACCTGACGGAGAACCTGATGCCAAACCTCTGCAGGAAGGAAAATAGACTCTGGATCCACATTCAGACATCTCTGTTTCCCTCTAATCTTCATCAGTTCTTGTAAATTCTCATTTTAATGAACTTCACAGCAGCAGGAACGTCTGTATTTCAAGGTCCAACAGCTCCCCCTGCTGGCCATAAGGAAGCGGTGCAGTCTGCCTGGGGCTGACTCTCACTAAGGCCGTTTCTCAATATGCGTTCTTGAGCGTTCTCGTGTGCTCGTGTGCTCGTGACACGTCATCAGCCTCAGCCCGAGCACTGTTCCAATACCGAGAACGCCAAATCTAGAACGCGCCGAATTCCCCGGATGTTGTTCTCGCCCCGCCCTCTTTATCGAGCATGCATCAGAGCAGACTTGTGCGTTCTTCAGACTGACCGCTTGCCCACAATGCACCGCGGCAAGATCATTTTTAGGCTTTTTAGAAATTAAAAATGTTGTTTGAAAAATTTTTTCAATAAGATTTATTGTGGTGTAGTATATAAATAGTTTTGAATGTTAAAGAAATGCTAAAGAACTGTGCGTCTCATGACGTCACAAGTACGCTTCTGTTCCAATACACCATACGTGCTGCGTGCTCGCGTTCTTGTCAAGTCCGATCTTCCTGTGTTCTCGCCAAGACCGGACTTGACGAGAACGCGAGTCCGTACTCGCGTTCTCGTGAATTGAGAAACGGCCTAAGTGTTTACAGTTAGAGTTTAATTTCTTTCCCATCAGCCACTGCGGCTGGTGGGACAGAAATGGCACCAGGCTCTACAACATTTCACCGGCCTCTATTTATTTTATTTGCTTTGGTTACAAACCCTCTCAGTACGATCTAATGAGCTAAATCATACGATTCATTCTTAATTTTGACAGAAAATAATTGAAATCAAGACTTAAATGTGTATTTCTAACAGTATGTGTCTTCTAAGCCCTTTCCTTACTTTGTCGCTTTAATCTGACTCAGAATCAGATTCTGGTAAAGTTGTTATTTAATTTAAATTCAGCTACATTTTTATAGTAATGAGTATAAAAAGCTGCAGCCTCTGTAGTGATGCTACAGGGAGAACTGCACCATAGCAGGTCCGGTTCAAGCTTCTCAAGCAGGGAGCCCAAACACTAACGCCCAGGATGATCATCAGTAACGTAACGCTGCACTGATAGAACTCTATAGATGCTGGAAAAATAAAAGCATGCAGAGTTGTTCATCATTCAAAAGATAACATGACAAGAAATTAGGGCTGGACGATATAGAAAAAAAATCAGATTGATCGATATCAACAATTATCAAATAGATGTAAAACATGCAGCTCTGGCCATTTTATGCTGTTGCTTATGACCTATTTTTAAATAAAGAACTCTGAATTCAACCAACTTTTTACCAAAACTGTAAGTGTTTAGAAAAGAAAAAATGTGTATCCATATGTATGAGAAAGAGTCATTTTTGAACATCCAACTTAGTGTCTTCAGTATTTCATAACAGTAAAAAGTCCACCTGTTTCCACGTACCTGTCCTGCTGAGTTGTCCCGACTCCACAGACTTCATGCAGAAAACCAAATTCTGCTCTTTCCGTCACATGTACATGCTCTGTGCTTCATCTCTGCTGTGAGACCTTTTAAATCTGCTGCTTCTTCCAGCAGGACCACAGGCGGCTCAGGAGGACACCCAGCTGTCTGCGTCTCAGAGAGGGAGCAGCAATAGGGTGGGGCAGCACCAGGCAGCGCCGTGGTCCGGCAGCAGCTAATAAAAACACACAATCAGCTGAGAGGGTGAATAAAACGCCTTCAACGGTCATTTTACCTACAGATACAGCTGCTTAAACTCAAACTATCTGCTTCAATGCATGCAGGGTCTGGTTCTGCTGGATTAGGTTAGTGAGGTCAGCAGTGATGACGGACTTTCTGAGCACAAGACTAGTTGGAAAGCTCACATGAGCTGTAAAATCTAAACTTGCAAAGAGCACTGCGGTTTTTGGGCAGTCTTAGTTAAAAATCGCTGCCCACGCTTTACTCACTGGTCCCCCGCCTGCTGTGCAGAGATTTAAGGTAACACACCTAAAAGTAATCTATAGGCTCCATTCATTCTCCAGAGAAAAGCAGAATAATCAGCTGACATGAACCCACGTGTCCTGAAACTGATTTAATCAGCTATAAAACGGCAGCAATAACTTTCACAGCAAGGACGTCGCCAGGCAAGCTGCAACGATTATACGCTGGTCTGAGAGGTACCGAACTCTACTTCAAAACTCTTTCTAGCCGCTTAACGCTAAAAACACGCGCATCTCAAGCTGTGGAGTAAAATGATGGAAGCAATAGGATATGAAAATTAAACGAATATAATTAAATTCCAAAGAAGACGTGTTCAGTCGGTACAATGAGGGAAACAGGCTGCAGTATATTGTACTGTATAATAACTCAGTATTTAATACCTTTATGTACTTGGTGTATGTATTGCAGTAAACTGGGACACGGGGGTAGGAGTAAATAAACTTGTTTCTGTACATTTATCTCTCTTGTGTTTTTATGTCTGTTCGTAGTTATTGTTGGAAATAAACGGAAGTTACGCTGTAGCTACGGTTCTGTGAATTCTGCCAGTGGCAGTAAAAAAGTGGATGTATGGAGGTTTAACGTAAACAAATGTGATGTAGAGCTGCAGCGCCGGACCGGGCACCGCAGCATCTGCCGCCCTCTGCTCCTCAGACAGCACCGGGGGAGGCTGCGTTCACACGGCCTGGGGCAGCACCGTGGGGAGGAAGGCCATGGTCGGCCATGATGTCACTCCAGACCCAGCGCAGGCAGGCAGGTTGCAGCAAGAGCAGGCAGCACTGCCCGCCTAGCTGAAGCCACTGCCAGCAGGAAAGCTGTCTGTAGTGGGGCTGCATACATGGGCTCAAAGGGTGGCCTGCTCAAGGCCCTCAGGACTACTGGGGGGTCCCATGCACCCTCCATGGGGGGGGGGGGGGACACAGTCTCCTGGCCCCCTGAGGAACTGTGTCGCCCACTAATGTGCGCCCACCCGTCACTCATCAGTCTTATGATGACGCACCGAGATCACAGCCAGGTGAACCTTCAAGGCTCCAAAAAACATTGGAGGTTATCATTGTTTGGTTGTTGTTGTTTTGCTGTTATTGTTACTTTGCTGTTGTTATTATTTTTGCTGTTATTATCTTTGCATTGATGTGGTTATTATTGTTTCTGTGATTATTATTATTTTGCTGTTATCTTTGCATTGATGTGGTTATTATTGTTTCTGTGAATATTATTATTATGCTGTTATTTTTGCATTGCTGTTATTATTATTGTGTTGCTGTGGTTATTAATATGTTTCTGTGGTTATTTTTATTTTGTGGTTATTATTTTGTGGTTATTATTATGTTTCTGTGGTTATTATTGTGTTGCTGTGGTTATTTTTATGTTTCTGTGGTTATTATTATTATTATGTGGTTATTATTGTGTTGCTGTGGTTATTATTGTTTCTGTGATTATTATTATTTTGCTGTTATTATCTTTGCATTGATGTGGTTATTATTGTTTCTGTGATTATTATTATTTTGCTGTTATTATCTTTGCATTGATGTGGTTATTATTGTTTCTGTGAATATTATTATAATGCTGTTAGTTTTGCATTGCTGTTATTATTATTGTGTTGCTGTGGTTATTAATATGTTTCTGTGGTTATTTTTATTTTGTGGTTATTATTTTGTGGTTATTATTATGTTTCTGTGGTTATTATTGTGTTGCTGTGGTTATTTTTATGTTTCTGTGGTTATTATTATTATTATTATGTGGTTATTATTGTGTTGCTGTGGTTATTATTGTGTTTCTGTGGTTATTATTATTATTTTGTGGTTATTATTGTGTTGCTGTGGTTATTACTATTATTATGTGGTTATTATTGTGTTGCTGTGGTTATTATTGTGTTTCTGTGGTTATTATTATTATTTTGTGGTTATTATGTGGACAATTTACCAAAATAAATAAAGTGATTGATTGATTGATTGATTGATTATTGTGTTGCTGTGGTTATTATTATGTTTCTGTGGTTATTATTGTGTTGCTGTGGTTATTATTGTGTTGCTGTGGTTATTATTATGTTTCTGTGGTTATTATTGTGTTTCTGCGGTTATTATTATTATTATGTGGTTATTATTGTGTTGCTGTGGTTATTATTGTGTTTCTGTGGTTATTATTATTATTTTGTGGTTATTGTGTTGCTGTGGTTATTATTATGTTTCTGTGGTTATTATTATTATTTTGTGGTTATTATTGTGTTGCTGTGGTTATTATTATGTTTCTGTGGTTATTATTGTGTTGCTGTGGTTATTATTGTGTTGCTGTGGTTATTAATATGTTTCTGTGGTTATTTTTATTTTGTGGTTATTATTTTGTGGTTATTATTATGTTTCTGTGGTTATTATTGTGTTGCTTTGGTTATTTTTATGTTTCTGTGGTTATTATTGTGTTGCTGTGATTATTATTATGTTTCTGTGGTTATTATTATTATTATTATTATGTGGTTATTATTGTGTTGCTGTGGTTATTATTGTGTTTCTGTGGTTATTATTATTATTTTGTGGTTATTATTTTGTGGTTATTATTATGTTTCTGTGGTTATTATTGTGTTGCTTTGGTTATTTTTATGTTTCTGTGGTTATTATTGTGTTGCTGTGGTTATTATTATGTTCCTGTGGTTATTATTATTATTATTATTATGTGGTTATTATTGTGTTGCTGTGGTTATTATTGTGTTTCTGTGGTTATTATTATTATTTTGTGGTTATTATTGTGTTGCTGTGGTTATTATTATTATGTGGTTATTATTGTGTTGCTGTGGTTATTATTATGTTTCTGTGGTTATTATTGTGTTGCTGTGGTTATTATTATGTTTCTGTGGTTATTATTGTGTTGCTGTGGTTATTATTATGTTTCTGTGGTTATTATTGTGTTGCTGTGGTTATTATTATGTTTCTGTGGTTATTATTGTGTTGCTGTGGTTATTATGTTTCTGTGGTTATTATTGTGTTGCTGTGGTTATTATTATGTTTCTGTGGTTATTATTGTGTTGCTGTGGTTATTATTATGTTTCTGTGGTTATTATTATTATTTTGTGGTTATTATTGTGTTGCTGTGGTTATTATTATTATGTTTCTGTGGTTATTATTATTATTTTGTGGTTATTATTGTGTTGCTGTGGTTATTATTATGTTTCTGTGGTTATTATTATTATGTGGTTATTATTGTGTTGCTGTGGTTATTATTATGTTTCTGTGGTTATTATTATTATTTTGTGGTTATTATTGTGTTGCTGTGGTTATTATTATGTTTCTGTGGTTATTATTATTATTTTGTGGTTATTATTGTGTTGCTGTGGTTAAACCCTCAGGTTTATGTCCTGATCTCCCTAGACTGTGTTTTGGAGCATATTATGTTGGGAGCAATAGTTTTGCCTTTAAATGGCACAGTTTTGTACTTTAAGTTCTATTAACTTTTCAACATAAAATACTTTGTTCCACGTAATGTGCCTGAAAAATGCTCTAAATAAGACAAAACTGATTAACTTGAGGACATTTGATTAAAGAGAAGCCAGAGGATTCTTTTTCCAACATGAAACTAGAAATTCTGGGAAAAGGTTTGAATCCTCAGAACTGAATTAAGAAGCTAAACCACCAGATCAACCAAAAAGACAACAATGTTCCTTCAGCTCAGAACTGCTGGCAGTGGAACTGGTTTGTTTGCTGCTTGAGAAAACAGCAGATGGGCGGAGCTGAGAAACAGAAAGCAGCTCAGTCTTCAGACGACTTCCACACAGTAAGTTTGTTTGTTCATATTTTCATTTCTCTGAACTTTCCTGTCTGAACTGTTTCAGACTCTAGAGCAGCAAACACCAGAAACAATACATATTGGTAACCAGCTGGTCCATAGACAGCACAAGCTTCAGTTTCAGGATCGAAACAGGATGGTTTTCACCACAATGTCTCTCATCTGTATCCATACATGTAATGTTCTGCTTTAATGATGGCTAAAGGTCAGAAAATGGAAACCTAAACGACCCGTTGGGTGTGTAGCTGAGCTGAAAGACTGAAGTTGGACTGGTTGCTGCTGGAGAAAGAAGCAGTTTTCCTGTGAGGGGGGGGGGGAGTCACAGAGGAACCATGGCTGGTTCTGGTCACACCAGGTTGGATGATTCAGCCAAGGGTGGTGCTTCTGTGTCAGAGGAACACTGGGAGGTGAATCACTGCTCCTGGATCAGCCGTAACGTGTCCAGCAGATCTGGGATCAGCCCTCTGTGCTTCACCTGAGCAGGGTTGCGTGGAGAAGGTTTGACTGACAGCAGAGGAACCTCAGAGTTCCTCTGCTGTCAGTCAGGATGGTGGAACAGCTCGACACGTTCCGTTCAGGTTGTCAGAACCGACTGACGGCTCCTGGCATGTCAGCTCCAGCTGATCACCCAGACAGGTTGGTTCAAACGTTTTCTGCAGGAGCGACAAAGAGGCCAAACTAAGGAGAACAGAGGGCTGAAAGACGTGGTTCATGTGTTCATCAGGAGGTCCAAACCTCAAAGTCCGGTTCTGCTGATAAGACGGCTTAGCCCCAGCTGATTCCAGCTCTTTTTACTGGCTTCATCACGCTGAGAGCCAACCACAGGCTCAGTTAGGCTCCGTTTAGTTTTTATCAGCATTTAGGAGCCAATGAGAGGAAACCTTTTATTATTCAGCGGTTCATCCAGACAGGAAGTCTGCAGTTATCGCCCAGTGGGAAAGGTTTCTCCAGACGAACTCCATCTTCTCCTCCAGTCTCAACTGATCCGCCTTACTGCTGCTTTTATTCCACCAGAACCTGGTTCTGTTCTGCTGGGTTTTCTCCTCAGCTGCTTCCCAGGATGTTGAGTCCATGAAGAGCCGCCATGAGTTCACCGGCGTTATTTAAGAGCAGACTTTCTCAGAATACCCGGTGAGTGAATGTTGGGCTGGGGAGGAAAATCACTTTTATTCATTGTTGCTGTTCTAGTACTGTCTAGATTATGTCATGTTGCATTTTTAGTCCATATAGGAGTTATATCTGGGAATTTATCAGTTGGCCAGAAAATTCAGGGAAAAAAGCAAAGCGAGACAGCCTGGAAGAGTCTGGTTGTTCTTTAATATAATCATTTGTTTTCTACTTATAAAGTCAATAATATTTAATATGGAATTATATAGATCCGTTTTTAATTTGGAATACTCATCTTAAAATAACCAATTTGATGTTTGAAATTAAAATAAAAAATGCAGAAAGCAACAAAAGAGGTTTGTTGCTTTTAATCCATTAAAAATCTAATTTATCAACATTAAATTGTCTAATTATATCATATTTATTCATTAATTCACGCTTGTTTTTCTGCCTCTTCTCCAGAATCCGTCTCTCCGACCCAGAACCAGATGCCATCCTTCGACCTGAACCCAGCTGTTTGTCATTTAGGAGCAACCAGTCAAAGTCAGAACCTCTGCAGTTTAACGGAGGACTCTGCACGTCTGAACCGGATCAGTCCCACTACTTCCTGCCAAGGTGGAATGAATGAAAAGCGATGAACCGAAAAAATTAAATCTGAAAAAATTAAATAATTTACAAAACAACATAAAAAACAAACAAAGAAATCCGAGAAAACACCAAAGTTACTCACAAAACCTTTGTTTTCATTAGTAAGTTTTCAAAGTTTCATTTCCGAATGTCTTTTTCCCTTTTTTTTTAAATTTCAATTTAAAAAACGTGTTCTTTAACGTGTTCTTTGCTTTGAACAATAGTGGAACAAAATTCGGTCCACAGAGGTCCGGCTGGTACTGTGATCCAGACCAGAACATCATGCAGGAAAGAACCCATGAAAAATTAACTCCAACCCAAACAGTCTTTCTTTACAAGAATTCCTCCTTTGTGTCTCCCAGCGTCCATCAAGGTCCAGGTTCTGGTCTCAAACCAGGAGTCCAACCCGAAGCCAGTTGTTTGTCCCTGAAGACCAACCGGTCCAAAGCAGAACCTCTGCTTCTGAGCCCAGGACAATGGAGATCCGATCCGGACCTGAAGTGAGTTCAGATAAAACATTAAGAGGAGAAGATTTTCAAAATAAAAGCAGCAAACATTAAGAGATGAAGTCCATGACAGAGAATGATGTTACAACAACTGTCCAAATTCATTTTAAAGTTTTTAAAATAAAAACAAACATTTTGTAACTTATTAAAAGGTTTAAATCATTTTTAAACTGGATGTTTTTAGACTTAATGATCTAAATTAATGGGCTGCACAGTGGCGCAGTGGGTAGCGCTGTTGCCTTGCAGCAAGAAGGTCCTGGGTTCGAGTACACCCTTGGGTCTTTCTGCATGGAGTTTGCATGTTCTCCCTGTGCATGCGTGGGTTCTCTCCGGGTACTCCGGCTTCCTCCCACAGTCCAATAACATGACTGTTAGGTTAATCGGCTTCTCCAAGTTGTCCTTAGGTGTGAATGGTTGTTTGTCTCTGTGTTGCCCTGCGACAGACTGGCGACCTGTCCAGGTGAACCCCGCCTCTTGCCCAGTGAATGCTGGAGATGGGCACCAGCACCCCCCGCGACCCCATGAGGGATTAAGCGGTTTGGAAAATGGATGGATGGATCTAAATTAACCTTCCAGAGGCAGGGATCTCTTTAAATTATTCAGTCTGTGTAATGCTTTTAATAATTCGGAAAGTTTATCATGTAGAGTCTTTAATCCCATCATGTCTTTCATTCATTAAAACCCACGGACAGACCAGAACCGCCCTGTATCGGTTCCTTTGTCTCTTGTAGGTTCTGGTTATGTTACTGCTTCGTCCATTAACGCTGTTTATTTAAAATATTTCCTTCACTTTATACCCAAAGTTAAGCAAAACATCTTCAGTCAAGAAAAAGAGAAATCAAGTCAACCAAACATTTTGATGCTTTTTTCAGCTTCTGTCCTTTAGTTTATCAATTCAACATGATGTAAAGCATCTGAAAGCAGATGTTTCAGCTTTATTATTTTCAACTGTTTTGAATGTGAAATATATCTAGAACTCTGCTTCGGTTCACTGACCTTCATCATGACACCATGTGAACATTAACTGGTCCTGATTGGTCCATGTGAACATTAAGTGGTTCTGATTGGTCCAGGTAAACATTAACTGGTCCTGATTGGTCCATGTGAACATTAAGTGGTTCTGACTGGTCCATGTGAACATTAACTGATCCTGATTGGTCCAGGTGAACATTAACTGATCCTGATTGGTCCAGGTGAACATTAACTGGTTCTGATTGGTCCATGTGAACATTAACCGGTTCCAATTGGTCCATGTGAACATTAACCGGTTCCGATTGGTCCATGTGAACATTAACCGGTTCTGATTGGTCCATGTGAACATTAACTGATCCTGATTGGTCCAGGTGAACATTAACTGGTTCTGATTGGTCCATGTGAACATTAACCGGTTCCAATTGGTCCATGTGAACATTAACCGGTTCCGATTGGTCCATGTGAACATTAACCGGTTCTGATTGGTCCATGTGAACATTAACTGATCCTGATTGGTCCAGGTGAACATTAACTGGTTCTGATTGGTCCATGTGAACATTAACCGGTTCCGATTGGTCCATGTGGACATTAACTGGTTCTGATTGGTCCAGGTGAACATTAACTGGTTCTGATTGGTCCAGGTGAACATTAACTGGTTCTGATTGGTCCACAGGGAGGACCAGCAGAGCCCAGAGGTCCCCAGTGCTCCGTCTGCCCAGCAGCATCAGACACAGCTGGACTCCAAATTTATGGTATGTACCTGAACAACAGCTGGTCCTCCATCGGTTCTGTTCAGTCGTCTCCATGCTGGACTTTGTGGACCAGAGGACTCCATGTCCGTCCAACCTGGTTCTGATGTTTGGCTCCATGGTCTCATTCATATATTGTTCTGTTCCAGCTGCTGGAGGACAACATGGTCACTTTTGTGAAGAAGGAGCTGAAGAAGATCCAGAGGGTTCTGAGTCCAGATTACCCAGAATGCTCAGAGAAGCGGTGGGAGGATGAGGAGGTGTTGGAGGGGGAGGATGAAGAGCAGAGGAAGAGCAGCAAACGAGCATTATTGAAGATCACGGTTTTCTTGTTGAAGAGGATGAAGCAGGAGAAGCTGGCTGAGCGTCTGCAGACCAGTAAGAAGATCTGACATCTTGACAGCAAACAGGCTTAAATCAAAGGCAGCAGGACTTTCTCTCAGTTCTTCTAAAGACGTTTTCACACCTATCCAGGAGTCTTTGTCAGTTCTGGATCTCGCTCTGAGCAACCTGCAGTTGGAGCGCTGCTGTTTCTATGGACTTGGTCCAAAGAACCAAGCCTTCAGTGAACAGAGGGAGGATGGAGCTTCAGCTCCCAGAGTTTACAGCTCGGTCCTCCAACACGTTCCAGAGAGATTACATCAGCATCTCATCATGGTTCAGGAGACCAAGTCCTCCACTCACACCAAGCAGCAGCTTCTAACCACCAGGACAGAGATGGTGGGTCACTGGTTCTGACTTGGACTGGTTCTAGGAGGATGGACCTCCATGTCCTTAGAAACAGCAGCGCTCCACCTGCAGGTTGATAAAGACTCCTGGTCCTGCTGCCTCTGATCTAAGCCTGTTTGCTGTTGCTGTGATCCGTATAACTAAGAATTTGGATAGGCATGTTCCTTTACTATTTTTTCATTTGTTTTAGTTCCAATGACTGTTAAGACAAACCAAAAAATACGGCAAATTTCAATTCAAATAAATTTTATTCATATATCTCCAATTCATGAAACCCATCATCTCAAGGCTCTTTCCAAAGTCAGACTCCATCAGATCCTCCAGGTTGGTCAGGAAGTTTCCTCTCTAAGGAAACCCAGCAGGTTGCATCAAGTCTCTCCAAGCAGCATTCACTCCTCCTGAAAGAGCGTAGAGCCACAGTGGACAGTCGTCTGCATTGTTGATGGCTTTGCAGCAATCCCTCATACTGAGCATGCATGAAGCGACAGTGGAGAGGAAAACTCCCCTTTAACAGGGAGGAGAACCTCCAGCAGAACCAGAACCAGGCTCAGTGTGAACGCTCATCTGCCTCGACCCACTGGGGCTTAGAGAAGACAGAGCAGAGACACAGAAAGCACAGAAGCTCAAATAGACCAGTTCATTGTTATTGTTTTCATCCGGGTTTTTCGTGCATGCGCGCCGGACTGGTAGGCAAAAGACGAACACAAAGGCGGACGCAAACAGAGAAACTGACGAGTTCTCCGCGTATTTTTCTTCTTTAGATAACGTATTACAAGATCGTTTTAAGAGTAAGTTGATGGTTGATGGTATCAGATTGCCAGATCCACACAGCAAAAGCCTGAAGGGACGGAGCGAGTCTGTGAAATGCTGCCAAGCGTTCAGTACCGCGACATATACAGCTACCTTATAAACACGCAGGCCAGTACACACAAGAGAGCATGAAAGCCATGAAACCACTGGACGGCTACAATTATTTTATATCGGGACATTAAGCGGGTCAGAAAATGGATGGATGGATGTTCAGACATGTTTGTGTAACATAAAGCGGAGTCGGACAGAGACCGCGCCTCAGCAGAGAGGAAGACCCGCCACCGTGTCATGGTTTAAGTTGTCTGGCTTCTGGTTATTTTGTAGTTCACCCAGCTCTCCCTCCCACAGCCATTAGTCACACCTACTCTAATTAGTCTTCATTCCCGTCACCTGTCAGGCTCCCTTTATAAACTCACCTCAGTTGTCTCCTCGTCGCTGGCTCGTAGTGTTTGTTGTTCTCCATCGTGTCTGTCTGCTCCTGTTCCCCCGCCTTGGTTCCCGGCCTGTCAAGTTTTTGGTTTTTGTGTGGCTGCGCTGCTGGCTTCAGTTCCTCCGTCTTCGTCCTGGTCTCGTCCCTGGTCCTGCAGCAGCCCAGCTCCTCTCTGTCTAGTGGACTCTGTACCTGCCGTTCAGCTCCTGCATCATTCACCTCCGTCTGGTAACAACTCTGGTTCCTCATGTCACCACCATCCACCTGCAATAAACTCTCTTAAATCCTACTCTGTGTGTGCGTGCTGTGTCCGGGTTCATCCTCGACAAAATCCTGACAGTACGAGCCAGCCACAGGGTGAACCCAAGCACACACAGAGTCACGATGCAGGAGCTGCGGGATCTGCTCCGCCTCAGTTTAATGTCTCCGTGGGTGCCTTCGCCGCTGGATGCGTTCCGCTGGAGGGATCGTTCTCCGCGGAGCCCACCTCTGACGCAGCCCAGCGTTCTCAAGTTCCTGTCAGCATCTCAGTTCCTGTCTGCGTCTCAAGATCCTCGTTCTCAAGTTCCTGTCAGCGTCTCAAGTTCCTGCCTTAGATCTTTAGTTTCCTAGTTTAGCTTTATTTTCTAGATTTGCTTTAGTTTTCTGGTTCTCTTGTTTTCTAGTTAGTCTTCTAGTATCAGTCCAAGTTCTCTAGTTTCTGTTGTTGTTTGAGTTATTTTGGCCCTGGGGTTTGAGTTACTTAACATTCTTAGGTTTTAGAGTTTTTTCAGTGTTCCTTAGATTTCTTAAAGTTCTTTACTTTCGGTTTGTTGTTCTGCTTAGATTATTGAATTTCTGTCTTGCTTTGGGTTTTATGTCTTTTCAGCTCAGTTATATTGTTCTAGGTTTGCCTTTAGTCTTTCGCGTTTTGCTTCTGAATTCTAGTTTCTACCTTAGATTTCTGTTGTTTGTGTTCTATTTTCTAGCTTTAGTTATCTAGTTTTTCATTAGTTTAGCTGCACCTGCCCTCGTCTCCCTGTTTTGCTTAGTTTCATAGTTTTTCTTTAGGTTTTGGTCCCCTTCCTAGTGTTCCGGTTGTTTCGGTTTTCTAGCTTTAGCCCCTGTAGTTCCTGTTTGGCCCAGTAGTTTTCTGTTTAGCCCTATGGATCCCTGTCAAGTTTGTCAAGTCAATTCAGGTCTTAGTTCCGTATTTGTTTTTCTAGTGTTGTTGTTTTATCCCCTTAATGTCTGTGTGTCTTAGTTCCTGCGCTGTTCGGGTTCCTGCGCTGTCTGGGTTCCTGCGCTCTCTGGGTTCCTGCGCTCTCTGGGTTCCTGCGCTCTCTGGGTTCCTGCGCTGGATAGGTTCTAGTGCTCTTAAAGGGCCCTGCGCTCTTAAAAGGGTCCCTGCGCTCTTAAAAGGTCCTTGCGCTCTTAAAGGTCCCTGCGCTCTTAAAGGGCCCTGCGCTCTTAAAAGGGTCCCTGCGCTCTTAAAAGGGTCCCTGCGCTCTTAAAAGGTCCCTGCGCTCTTAAAAGGTCCCTGCGTTTTGAAAGGTCCCTGCGCTCTTTTAGGTCCCTGCGCTTTCCAAGGTCCCTACGCTTCACTTCTCCTGTTTCCTTATCTTAGTTTTGCCCAGTTAGGTTAGTCTAGTCCTCTCTAGCCCTCCGTGGTTTTCGTTTCACTTGTTTTCCCCAGGTGTCGCTGTTCTGTTCCTCTGTCTCTTAGTGTTTAGATTCCGTGTTCCCGGCGTGTTAGGACGCCCTCTGACCCCTGTAGTTTTCGTGTTCCCGGCGTGTTAGGACGCCCTCTGACCCCTGTAGGTCTCGTGTTCCCGGCGTGTTAGGACGCCCTCTGACCCCTGTAGTTTTCGTGTTCCCGGCGTGTTAGGACGCCCTCTGACCCCTGTAGGTCTCGTGTTCCCGGCGTGTTAGGACGCCCTCTGACTCCTAGTGCTTAGATTTTGTGTTCCCGGCGTGTTAGGACGCCCTCTGACTCCTAGTGCTTAGATTTCTTGTTCCCGGCGTGTTAGGACGCCCTCTGGTCCCTGGTATTTTAGAAGTTCCCCTCTAGCCCCGGCAATTTCTTCCCTTGCGCCCCGATGTTTTCCTCTCGCCCCGGCGATCCTTCTTCTCTAGCGCCCCGGCGTTTCCCTCACGCCCTGCCGATCTTTTCCCTAGCGCCCTGGCGTTTTCCTCACGCCCCGGCGAGTTTCTCCCTTGCGCCCCGGCGTTTTCCCTCACGCCCTGGCGATCTTTTTTCTAACGCCCCGGCGTTTCCCTCACGCCCTGGCGATCCTTTTCCCTTGCGCCCCGGCGGTTCCCTCACGCCCTGGCGAACTTCTTCTTTGTGCCCCGGCGTTTCCCTCACACCCTGGCGATCTCGTCCCTTGGGCCCCAGCGTTTCCCTCACGCTCCGTCGGTGTTTTCCCTGGCGTTTCTACAAGCCCGTTCCTTGCCCTTGGCGTTTCTGCACGCCCGTTCTTTCCCCCGGCGTTTCTGTACGTTAGTTGTGCCCCAGCGTTTCCTTACGCTGTTGAGCCCTAACGTATCAGTCCACCTGTCCTTCCCCCTGGCGTTTCCACACGCCCGTTCCTTCCTCTGGCATTTCCGTACGCCCGTTCCTTCCCTTGGCGTTTCCGTACGCCCGGTCCTTCCCCTTGGCGTTTCTGTACGCTAGTTGTGCCCCAGCGTTTCCGTGCGCTGTTGAGCCCTAGCGTATCAGTCCGCCCGTTCCTTCCTCTGGCGTTTCCGTACGCACGTTCCTTTCCCTTGGCGTTTCCGTAAGCCCGGTCCTTTCCCTTGGCGTTTCTGTACGCTAGTTGTGCCCCAGCGTTTCCGTGCGCTTTTGAGCCCTAGCGTATCAGTCCGCCCGTTCCTTCCTCTGGCGTTTCCGTACGCCCGTTCCTTCCCTTGGCGTTTCCGTACGCCCGGTCCTTCCCCTTGCCGTTTCTGTACGCTAGTTGTGCCCCAGCGTTTCCGTGCGCTGTTGAGCCCTAGCGTATCAGTCCGCCCGTTCCTTCCTCTGGCGTTTCAGTACGCCCGTTCCTTCCCTTGGCGTTTCCGTACGCCCGTTCCTTCCCTTGGCGTTTCTGTACGCCCGGTCCTTCCCTTGGCGTTTCCGTACGCCCGGTCCTTCCCTTGGCGTTTCCGTACGCCCGGTCCTTCCCTTGGCGTTTCCGTACGCCTGTTCCTTCCTCTGGCATTTCCGTACGCCCGTTCCTTCCCTTGGCGTTTCCGTACGCCCGGTCCTTCCCCTTGGCGTTTCTGTACGCTAGTTGTGCCCCAGCGTTTCCGTGCGCTTTTGAGCCCTAGCGTATCAGTCCGCCCGTTCCTTCCTCTGGCGTTTCCGTACGCCCGGTCCTTCCCTTGGCGTTTCCGTACGCCCGGTCCTTCCCTTGGCGTTTCTGTACGCTAGTTGTGCCCCAGCGTTTCCGTGCGCTGTTGAGCCCTAGCGTATCAGTCCGCCCGTTCCTTCCTCTGGCGTTTCAGTCCGCCCGTTCCTTCCCTTGGCGTTTCCGTACGCCCGTTCCTTCCCTTGGCGTTTCTGTACGCCCGTTCCTTCCCTTGGCGTTTCCGTACGCCCGGTCCTTCCCTTGGCGTTTCCGTACGCCCGGTCCTTCCCTTGGCGTTTCCGTACGCCCGGCCCTTCCCCTTGCCGTTTCTGTACGCTAGTTGTGCCCCAGCGTTTCCATGCGCTGTTGAGCCCTAGCGTATCAGTCCGCCCGTTCCTTCCTCTGGCGTTTCAGTCCGCCCGTTCCTTCCCTTGGCGTTTCCGTACGCCCGTTCCTTCCCTTGGCGTTTCTGTACGCCCGTTCCTTCCCTTGGCGTTTCCGTACGCCCGGTCCTTCCCTTGGCGTTTCCGTACGCCCGGTCCTTCCCTTGGCGTTTCCGAACGCCTGTTCCTTCCCTTGGCGTTTCTGTACGCTAGTTGTGCCCCAGCGTTTCCGTACGCTGTTGAGCCCTAGTGTATCAGTCCGCCTGTCCTTCCCCCTGGCGTTTCCACACGCCCGGTCCCTTCCCTCTGGCGTTTCCTTACGCCCGGTCCCTTCCCTCTGGCGTTTCCATACGCCCGTTCCTTACCTTCTGGCGCTGTCGTGCGCCCGTTACTTCCCTTTAGCGCTGTCGTGCGCCCGTTACTTCCCTTTAGCGCTGTCGTTACCCCGTTCCTCCCCTTTGGCGCTGTCGTTGGCCCGTTCCTCCCCTTTGGCGCTGTCGTGCGCCCGTTCCTCCCCTTTGGCGCTGTCGTGCGCCCGTTCCTTCCCTTTGGCGCTGTTTTGCGCCCGTTCCTTCCCTTTGGCGCTGTGTTACGCCCGTTCCTTCCTTAGGCGCTGTGTTGCGCCCGTTCCTTCCCTTTGGCGCTGTGTTGCGCCCGTTCCTTCCTTTTGGTGCTGTGTTGCGCCTGTTCCTTCCCTTTGGCGCTGTGTTGCGCCCGTTCCTCCCCTTTGGGGCTGTGTTGCGCCCGTTCCTTCCCTTTGGCGCTGTGTTGCGCCCGTTCCTTCACCTGGCGCTGTGTTGCGCCCGCTCTTTTCCCTGGCGCTGTCAAGCGCCCGTACCCTTCCCAGGTGTTCCGCGCCCTGCTTGTGCTCTGGCATGTACCGGCTTGGGTACGTTTGTGTTCTCTAGCACCTTTGGTTCCTCCGTGTTACTTAGCCCCTTTGGTTCCTCCGTGTTCTCTGGCTCCTTTGGTTCCCTAATGTTCTCTAGTCCCTTTTGTCCCCCGTGTTCTCTAGCTTTGGGTTCCTCCGTGTTCTCTGGCCCCTGGGTTCCTCCGTGTTCTCTAGCCCCTTGGTTCCCCAGTGTTCTCTAGCCCCTTGGTTCCCCAGTGTTCTTGACCTTTTGGTTCCTTAGTTTCCTGTTTTTGACTTCCCGGCCTGTCAAGTTTTTGGTTTTTGTGTGGCTGCGCTGCTGGCTTCAGTTCCTCCGTCTTCGTCCTGGTCTCGTCCCTGGTCCTGCAGCAGCCCAGCTCCTCTCTGTCTCATGGACTCTGTACCTGCCGTTCAGCGTCTGCATCATTCACCTCCGTCTGGTAACAACTCTGGTTCCTCATGTCACCACCATCCACCTGCAATAACTCTCTTAAATCCTACTCTGTGTGTGCGTGCTGTGTCCGGGTTCATCCTCGACAAAATCCTGACAACTGGTAGGTTAAAAAAAAACATAGTTCACTCAGGATTATTTTGGTGTTTTTGTCTTGTTAAAATGGGTGGGGGTGGGGCTGTCGGCGACGTTGCAGCGTAAACACAGACGTACTAGCGCGCGTGAACAGGGGCGTAATGCAGCCGCTGTCTGGAGCACATTATTGTACACTGCACGAAGAAAACTAAAATGATGCGGCCTGCTGCTGCTGCAGCGCATCGACTCTGCTTCTCCAGCCCCGTCTAGCGATCGCCATCTCCCCTCCGCCGCTATTTAAGTAGAACAATGACTAGTGCAGAATTAAGTTGTATTTACCGGAAATGAAGTGTAGACTGCAAATTCTGTCGTGTTATGGTGGCTCCCCCAGTCCATTGGGAGTGTCTGCCTGCGCTCTTTTCAATGAAAATATCCATTTCTTTCTTCGTCCTTCGGTAAACGACAGAAACGTACATCCAACGATTTGGAATGCCTCTGTGTGCAACCGGGAGCACAACAAGTCGTAGGCATTGTTTAGATTCCAAAAATAAACGAACTAAAAATACGCTCTAAATCACCCGTTTTGTCACAGTAGTAGACGAGAACAGTCCTGTTTTTGCCAACCACTGTGACCCGGATGTTCACGTGTGACGTCACGCGTGAACTGGTCTATTGACCCAGGAGTACTTTCTATGTTAGATGGTAATAGAGGATGATCTGCCTCCCCTGATGATGTCACAGCTAACAGAACGCTAGACCAGGTGTACCTTCTATGAAGAGGAAAATGACAGAGAACAAAAAGTTAAAAGCTGAAATAACAACAAACAATGCAGATTGGAGAGCAGTAGGAGAACTCAGCAGAGTGGGAGAAATAGACCCTGATGTCCTCCAGCAGCCTAAGCCTATAGCAGCAAAACTATAAAGGTAGCTCAGAGTAACATGAGCCACTCTAACTATAAGCCTTGTCAAAAAGGAAAGTTTTAAGATTAGTCTTAAAAGTAGACGGGGTGTCTGCCTCACGGACCAAAACTGGGAGTTGGTTCCACAGGAGAGGAGCCTGATAGCTAAAGGATCTGCCTCCCATTCTACTTTTAGAGACTCTAGGAACCACCAGCAGACCTGCAGTCTGAGAGCGAAGTGCTCTGTTAGGAACATACGGGGTAATCAGAGCTCTGATATATGATGGAGCTTGATTATTAGGGGCTTTATACGCGAGAATAAAATCATGATGCGGCTTGGACATACAGTCAGTGATGAACTCAGGGTCATTGGGTCTTTCAGGTCTTAAATTATCATTAAATTATTTTATGGCAACCTAACTGTGGGTGCTCAGTCCCTGGTTTATGTCCAAGCAGCTTTCTACTCCATGTATGATCTACAGCCATGTTGAACTTTTTGGTAGCTCTTCTTTGTAGCAACCCTCTGGTGCCAAGAACAATGAATGCCTGGTGTAGACTGCCCTAGAAAACCCCTGCAGCCCCCTCAGTTGGCTCTCAGCAAGCCCTCCAGCCTCTCTCCATGCAGGCCTCTACCAGATACAGGCACTAGGGCTTCTTACAATTGTGGGCTTCCCCCTTTGGGTCTTCCCGGGGGACTGTTAGCTTCAGAGGGACTACATGCCTGTTGGATTCAGATGTTTAAAACATGTCGGGCCTGAGTTACCTCCTTGCAGTATGCTCTGGGAACTTCAGCTGCCTTGCAGGTTAATTTCAGCTTTCAGCTTTCAGCCATGAGCTAGTAGCCCCCACTAGACCTTTTAAGCCACCTGAGGTTTCTCACCTGCCTTGACAAAGGGGATTTTCTGTCCTGATTTTTGCTGGATTCTAATGCAGATGGTGTCAGCTACTTCAGCGCCTAGTCAATGTGCCAAGTGTACCACCCCTCTCCCAGGACTTTACAGCAGCAACTTAGGACATTTTCTTGTGAGCCTTGTCCTGGGCACAATGGACCCATTGGTGTTTCTGCTAGCCCCCAGTAATGGCGGCTGGATGAGCTTGGGAGGACACCAACTTGATCAGAGACTTCAGTCTTGCAGACTCTGACTTCCAAAAGTCGGACCAGGTGATTTTTTGTGTAGATTCATTACAGTTAATTCAGTGTCCCTCTTGGTTAATGGCCATGATCCTGCTGCAGCGTTCATTCTTCACCTACACCCAGATCTCTGCCTTGACCATCTGTTGTATCTCTTTACCCTGGGCTCTGTCATACTGTGGTCTTGTGTAGTTACCCAGCCTGTCCAACTGTCACTGAGCCAACAACGATGCCATGCCTCAGCCTTGCTTCAGCCTGTTTGACTGCCTGCTGCACCTTCCACATCCTTCTGATAATGAAGCCTGCTGAAGAGACGCTGTTTCTGGCTAAGTCTCTGTAAAGCAGCACCTCCCAACTTTTTCCAAACTATAAAATGACTCAGTCTAAAAGTCTGTACTATAACCTTCCACCATAATCCTAATTTGTCTAAACTATTTAACTAATCAAGTAATTATTTGATGTTCTACATGCAGTAATTTGTTTATATGTTTAAAATATTAAATCACTTTGAAGTGTAATTATATCAGTTGCACTTGTTGAGTTTAACATTCCATGTTTTGTCCCAGTAACGCCATCGATATGTCAAGATAAACTTAAATCTGGTCTGAAGAAGAAGTTCCAGTGTGTGTTTGAGGGCATCGCTAAAGCAGGAAGTCCAACCCTCCTGAACCAGATCTACACAGAGCTCTACATCACAGAGGGAGGGACTGGAGAGGTCAATGATGAACATGAGGTCAGACAGATTGAAGCAGCATCCAGGAAACCACACAGACCAGAAACAACCATCAGACTAGAAGACATCTTTAAAGTCCCACCTGGAGGAGATCAACCAATCAGAACAGTGATGACAAAGGGAGTGGCTGGCATTGGGAAAACGGTCTTAACCCAGAAGTTCACTCTGGACTGGGCTGAAGGCAAAGCCCACCAGAACATCCACTTCATATTTCCATTCACCTTCAGAGAGCTGAATGTGCTGAAAGAGAAGAAGTTCAGCTTGGTGGACCTTGTTCATTCAATTCAATTCAATTCAATTTTATTTATATAGCGCCAAATCATGAAACATGTCATCTCAAGGCACTTTACAAAATCAAGTTCAATCATATTATACAGATTGGGTCAGATTATACAGATTGGTCAAAATGTCCTATATAAGGAAACCAGTTGATTGCATCAAAGTCCCGACAAGCAGCATTCACTCCTGGGGGACCGTAGAGCCACAGGGAGAGTCGTCTGCATTGTACATGGCTTTGCTGCAATCCCTCATACTGAGCAAGCATGAAGCGACAGTGGGAAGAAAAACCACCCATTAACGGGAAAAAAAAACCTCCGGCAGAACCAGAACCAGGCTCAGTATGAACGGTCATCTGCCTCGACCGACTGGGGTTACAGAAGACAGAGCAGAGACACAACAAGAGAGACAAAAAGCACAGAAGCACACATTGATCTAGTAATCTGTTCTACATTAGATGGTAATAGTCGGTGATCTGTCCTCCCTGGATAATTTCACAGTCAACAGGACGTCAGACCAGGTGTACCTACTATGAAGAAAAAAGAGAGAGAACAAAAAGTTAAAAGCTGAAATGACAACAGTAATTTCAATGTAATGCAATGCAAAACTGGAGAACAGTAGAAATCAGTAGAGTGAGAAAAGTAGGCCCTGATGTCCTCCAGCAGCCTAAGCCTATAGCAGCAAAACTATAAAGGTAGCTCAGAGTAACATGAGCTAATCATAATGATGAAAAATATGCTGCTCTAACTCTGCGAATGGTCTTGTTATACAAGAGACTGTCCCTCCAGATTAGGTAGGATTCCTCTTGGTGTGTAGAGCGCCATTTTCTCTCCAATTTCCTAACATTGTGCTTCAAGGAACACAGCTCTGAATTGAACCAGGGAGCCAGCTTCCTGTGAATTATCACCTTCTTTTTCAAGGGAGCTACATTATCTAATGCAGAACGCAATGAGGAAGTTAGGAATCACTGATCAGGCCTGAAACCTGGGAGTAGTGGCTCCCTGTATCTCAGAGAATAGACTTTAAAATCCTTCTGTTAGTCTATAAATCCCTGAATTAGCACCTAAATACATCACAGACTTGTTATCAGGGCATCAACCCTCCAGACCATTAAGGTCTTCTGGCTCCAGCCTGCTCTGCAGAACCAGAACCAAACATGGAGAAGCAGCATTTAGTTCCTATGATCCACTGATCTGGAACAAACTTCCAGAAAACTGTAAAAGTGCTGAAAGCCTGAGTTCCTTTAAATCAAGATTAAAAACGCATTTGTTTAGGATTATCTTTGACTGTTCTAGTTAAACTGTTTTACTGAAACATCATCAGTTAATCATTAGTTTTTAATGTTCTATTTTGTTTCTACATTTTATTCCTACTTGCTTTTATTCTGTTTTATTTTCCTATATTTTAATCATGTAAAGCACTTTGCATTGTCTCTGTACTGAATCGTGCTATATAAATAAATTTGCCTTGCCTTGCCTGTAATCTAGAAAAGTTAATTATACAAGTTATTTTATAGTACAAATTTCTGCCTGAAATTACACATCTAAAAAAATAATTATTGCTCAAAGTTATAAAGTGTAAATGTAAAAGTTAGTATTTGTGTGACACAAAGGCATCATAGAACATTTTTCAGATGGAACCATTATTGCAAATGTCACCATGTTGGATTTATAGGTAATCTAAGTGAGAAAAACAAAACAAAAAGTTTGAGGCCAGGTTAAATCTCTTCGAAAATAAACTCTGCAAAACATCATGAAAACTCCTTTGAAATTATAGGAGAAGCCTCAGACTTTATAGATCCACATCTTGATTATAACTGCAACAAATCTGGACAGAATCAGTTGAAGTATATTTTTTCTATAGACCAGTTCACGCATGACGTCCGGCGTGTAGGCAAAAAACAGGACTGTTCTCGTCTACTACATGACAAAACGGGTGAATTAGAGCGTACTTTTAGTTAGTTTATTTTTGGAATCTAAACAATGTCTACCACTTGTTGTGCTCCCGGTTGCACACAGAGGCATTCCAAATCGTTGGATGTAAGTTTCTGTTGTTTACCGAAGGAGGAAGATAGAAGAAAGAAATGGATAATTTCAATGAAAAGAGCGCAGGCAGACACTCCTAATGGACTGGGGGAGCCATCATACCCCGACAGAATTTGCAGTCTACACTTCATCTCCGGTAAATACAACTTAATTCTGCTCTAGTCATTGTTCTACTTAAATAGCGGCGGAGGGGAGATGGCGATCGGTACACGGGGCCGGGAGAAGCGGAGTCGATGCGCTGCAGCAGCAGCAGCTCCAGACAGCAGCTCCATTACGCCCCCGTTCACGCGCGCTAGTACGTCTGTGTTTACGCTGCAATGTCGCCGACACCGCCACCCATTTTAACAAGACAAAACACCAAAATAATCCGTAGTGAACTATGTTTTTTTTAACCTACCGGGAATGTCTTCCTCTCTGCTGAGACGCTGTCTGTGTCCGACACCGCATTCTGCTGTTACAAACATGTCTGAACATCCATCCATCCATCCATTTTCTGACCTCTTAATCCCTCATGGCGTCGCGGGTTTTGCTGGAGCCTTTTTCCCGATATAAAATAATTGTAGCCGTCCAGTGGTTTCATGGCTTTCATGCTCTCTCGTCTGTACTGGCCTGCGTGTTTATAAGGTAGCTGTATATGTCACGGTACGGAACACTTCAATTCAATTCAATTCAATTCAATTTTATTTATATAGCGCCAAATCATGAAACATGTCATCTCAAGGCACTTTACAAAATCAAGTTCAATCATATTATACAGATTGGGTCAGATTATACAGATTGGTCAAAATGTCCTATATAAGGAAACCAGTTGATTGCATCAAAGTCCCGACAAGCAGCATTCACTCCTGGGGAACCGTAGAGCCACAGGGAGAGTCGTCTGCATTGTCCATGGCGTTGCTGCAATCCCTCATACTGAGCAAGCATGAAGCGACAGTGGGAAGAAAAACCACCCATTAACGGGAAAAAAAAACCTCCGGCAGAACCAGGCTCAGTATGAACGGTCATCTGCCTCGACCGACTGGGGTTACAGAAGACAGAGCAGAGACACAACAAGAGAGACAAAAAGCACAGAAGCACACACTTGGCAGCATTTCACAGACTCGCTCCGTCCCTTCAGGCTTTTGCTGTGTGGATCTGGCAATCTGATACCATCAACCATCAACTTACTCTTAAAACGATCTTGTGATACGTTATCTAAAGAAGAAAAATACGTGGAGAACTCGTCAGTTTCTCTGTCGGATAAAAGTGCTGATTTCCATTGTAGGACTCCTGCATATGACAAAGTATAAGTTTATAAGATTTATCGCAGTTTAATCCAAATGTACCATTGTGCACAGCATATTATCAATAAAATGAAGAGAAAATTAGCTGAATTGTGTCCTTTTTTCTATTTTATCGAGAAAATACTTATCAATGAAAGAAAACCTAACAACATAAGAAAAATTAAGTTATCAATAAAACAAGAATGTGAAACACTTTTCAGTAAGTATCTATCAATAAATGTGTAAATCAATATGTAATAAAAAGCTATCAGTAACAACCTTGTAAATAAATGTGCATCAAAAAATGTACAAAACTTACACAGTAAAAATGTAAGTATCTGACTCAGTGTCTGGTTCACCTGGAGAGTGCCACGTGTCATCGCTGTCATCAGTAGGCCAAGGGGTAGGTTGATTCGCCTGCCTGGGGATTGGCCTGGTTGAGGTACTTATTTTTTCTTGGGGCAGAGGCAACCGTGCGCTTTACAGTGCTTGGAGCAGTCTGTAGCTGATGGGCAGGTGGTTGATACCTTACATCTTCTGCTGCACTATTGTCACTGGGGAAGTAAAGATATTTTAAAGATTAGATTTGACTGTGTTTATCTAAATGGAAGGCTAAAACTAAAATTGCATCTGACACTGGTTTATTATAAATGTAGGAATAAAATGGTAATCACATAAGGACATTTATTTTGCAACCATAATTGTATCCAAAATAGACGTCACCTTGAAGAAAAACAGGAGGCCTCAACTGAAGTGGTTGGACGTACGGTCCTTTCTGTGCCTGATGGTCCTGCTTCTTCTTTGCTGTAATAACATACAGTAGAGGTAGGTTAGTTCACTGCTAAGTTTTCAAAAAATTAGATGATTCATTATGTCCTACTGTTCTCCAAAAAAAGCAAAACAACTAAATAAGTTTTGTAAAACAGCAGTGTATTGGAAAAGTATAACCACCTCATAAATTGCTTTTAGATCATCCAACATACAGTACAGGTAAATGTTCCTTTGATCTGCAGAAGCAGGGGGAGGGGGTAGAAACTAAACTATCTCATTACAAGACAATTTCTTATTACTCCAAAAATAGCAAAAATAACACTAAACATTGGTATAAAACAGCAGTTTTATCTGTTGTAAAGTGTGAATGATATAAACACTTCATACAAGGCTTTTTAGACCATCCAACTTACAGTAAAAGTAATTGTGCTGCTGGAGTGGAAGGAGGGGTGAAGCTAATCACACCACGATAGATTATTACCTACAGCTCTGCAGAAACAGCAAAATACTGTTATGCCATTAGGACATGACAAACTGCAACTCCCAGCATGCTACACAGTTGAACTGGCCGCCCCGATGGAAACCATATCTGGTCACCATGGTGACAGACTTTAAAAGGCGAAGGCAGCCCATTCTCGTTCTTCTTTTCTGACAGATTGCCTTGTTGAGAAGACCTTTAGCTGTCTCTCACGTTGGGCCCCCCCATGTGGCACGTGATTCGATTCCCGGGTGGTCCGAGCTTCACCGAATCACTTTTCCCATTCACCCAATCAGGGAGGTCCTGACTTTAAAATTAACATTAATTCATTTTTGATCCAACTGGAAGCTCCGTTATCGTCCAGAGATCCACGAGATCCGGTCGTTTTTGTTTTGGCCAAACAAGTCGTCGGAGAAGCGCCCAGAGAACGTGGTGTTCCCTGCTCCTTTCAGTGAACTGTGCCAAGCCTAGCCGAGACTCCGGCTGGAAGCGGCGGGCGCTGGGTCAAGCCGCATCAAGCTCCTTGCTGGAGCAACACCAAGTAAACAGATTTTCCTTTTTTTTAGTTCCTTTTTTTACCCTTAAGGTGGTATTTTGTGACTGGGCAGAACCTAAAGTACCCCAAAGGGATTTTGTTTAACTGTGCTGCTTTTTCCCATGTGTGCATGAATTCTAAGTGATCTTTGCTGTGTTGGTTTTGTTTGAGGATAAACTGGTCGTGCTGATCGGCTGAAATTAGGGGAGTATTTCTATCCTTAACCCCCTGAGCCCGCCCATACCGGTATGGGCGGGCTCAGGGGGTTAAGGACAGACAAATCATTATACTTTTTTTATACTTTGTCAAGAATATGTTGAAGTGGTGTGTGATCGCATTGGTTAGAGTCGAATTGGAACTGATCAAACCCCTAGAATAGGCTGCCATCTTAGGGTTAATGTTTTATTGTGCAATTACACACTGTTTTAAAGTTATTTAATGTTTAAAAAATAATTCTGTTAGGTATTGTCTGGTAAATATAAGCCCAAACAGCTGATATTGGGACAATAGTTACAAAGGATGATTCGAGCACTGGCGTTCTTTTAACTGCAAACTCTGCACACATGTAGAATAAAAGAGTGACATCTCTTCAAGTTCAAGAATTTATTAACATAAATAAATGAAAATCCAGAGAACATCACTATGTAATGCTTTTTATCTGAATTAACACAATATTTCAACCAACAAATCCTCTCTACCATGCTAGTGAAACTTAACTAAAACTACTAAGCAAAATGAAGATTGTTATGCCATTACGGGACGTGACAAAAACGGCATTAATTCGGGATGTGACGGACCGCATTACCCATGATGCAATGTGGTCAAAATGGCCACCAACTCCCATCATGCAACGCGGCCCAAAATGGCCGCCGCCCTAACAATGGAGCGGAGAGATAACGTTGCTAGGCAAAGTTGATAAAACTCGTTCACGTACGAAAATCTGCCTTCTTCCTCTGGCACACCGCCAACCTGAGAAGACACACAGCTGTACTCCGTGGGTTAATTACCCACACGCCACGTGCTCGAGTTTCTCGCTGGACCGAGATTTTTCGAAGCAAGCTTATCCCTGCATTAATTATAACAGGAGGTCGACTCTAAAAGGTACTTTTAATTCCTTCTGATCAAATACTGGAAGCCGCCGTATCTCCCAGTGATCGAAAGAGGACTATGCTTTTGCTGGGCCGAGCAAAGCGACCGTGAGCCCGGAGGAAGAGACGAAAGAGCCTTCTCGCCTGTCCCTGCTGCTGCCCGCTCCGGTGCATTTAGGACACCGCGTTATTCCGAGCGCTCACGGACCCCGAAGCCGGGACTTCATTCCGGGATCACCTCAAAGTAACGGGGTTCTCCCCTTTTATTTCTTTTTCATCCACAGGGTGTTTAGAAGTGCCTGGGCAGGCGTTAGGACTTTGTAGGTGCAGGTTAATGCTTTTATTCCACGACGAAGTTGGAATTATTTTGCTGAAGATTTTCTTTGTATGTGCATGCATTTTACAATTGATTTTGCTGTGTTGATTTGTGGTTTATCAATAACCCCGCCATGGGTCACTGTTTCAGTTATTTTCAACCTTCTTCCATGCTTTTCCCCCCCCTATCTTTTCGCTTCTCCGTCCGTCCGTCTTCTTCTTATCCGGGGTCGGGTCGCGGGGGTAGCAGCTTCAGTAGGGAGGCCCAGACGTCCCTCTCCCCAGCCACTTGGGCCAGCTCCTCCGGGGGAATCCCAAGGCGTTCCCAGCAGAGAGACATAGTCCCTCCAGCGTGTCCCAGGTCTTCCCCTGGGCCTCCTCCCGGTGGGACGTGCCCAGAACACCTCACCAGGGAGGCGTCCAGGAGGCATCCTGACCAGATGCCCGAGCCACCTCAACTGGCTCCTCTGGACGTGGAGGAGCAGCGGCTCTACTCTGAGTCCTCCCCGGATGACTGAGCTCCTCACCCTATCTCTAAGGGAGAGCCCAGACACACTACGGAGAAAACTCATTTCAGCCGCTTGTATCCGGGATCTCGTTCTTTCGGTCACGACCCAAAGCTCGTGACCATAGATGAGGGTAGGAACGTAGATCGACCGGTAAATCGAGAGCTTGGCCTTTTGGCTTAGCTCTCTCTTCACCACAATGGATCGGTACAGCGCCCGCTTCACAGCACCAATCCGCCTGTCCATCTCCCGCTCCATCTTCCCCTCATTCGTGAACAAGACCCCAAGATACTTGAACTCCTCCACTAGGGGCAGCACATCCTCCCCAACCTGGAGAAGGCACTCTACCCTTTTCCGGTTCAAGACCATGGTCTCGGATTTGGAGGCACTGATTTTCATCCTGGCCGCTTCGCACTCGGCTGCGAACCGCTCCAGTGAGAGCTGTAGATCACGCCCTGATGAAGCCAATAGGACCACGTCATCCGCGAATAGCAGAGACGCAATCCTAAGGCCACCAAAGCGGATCCCCTCAACACCTTGGCTGCGCCTAGAAATTCTGTCCATAAAAGTTATGAACAGAATCGGTGACAAAGGGCAAAGTCACCGCTTCACCTTATCAGCAAATTTAATCTTGTTGTCCGAGCCCAATTTGCGGTCTTTGCTTAAACTCCCAGTTAGCCGCGCCCTCTCGAAGCTCCTATCAGCATAAGCGTGGTTACGTCATTAGAACCTCCCCTCACGCATCACGTAAATTGGTAGACCATACATCATCGTAGCGGCCATCTTGGAGGGTGACGTACGTCTGAACTGTAGGGAGCTTAGCTGAACTAGCTTTTGTAAGACATCAAAGCGTCCAGTGAGATTCCCGAAGCTGTTCTGTCTGTCAATGCTGATACGTCAAATGCCTGTGTTTTGAGGGCGGTGTTAAACAACTGTGAGTTGAGTTAAGATCTGCTAACCGCTCATTTTAATCCATTGTTTATTTTTGTTTTGTTCTTTTATTTCCACATATATATTTTGCATGTTTTAGTTTTAGTAGTGAGTAAGAATTCCAAAGTTGTTGAATCAGAGAATTACTGTGACAGGGAATTGCTTTTGGTTCAATAAAACCAACGACTGCGGAATAGACATTGTTTTGTGTTCAATCCAATTCATAGTTGTATGGTTATTCAGAAATCAGAGCTAACCTCCTTTGGAGTTAACATCTGACATTAATACAGAGACAATATCATTGGATGGTGATAAGGAATAAGGATTTAAACTCTAATTGCAGTTACATTGGGGTTCTCACAGCCTGCCGGATAAACCTCGTCGGTCACAAGTCCGACCTGATCATTTATTCCAGTATAAATGAGTTCATAACAGCAAATTAACTAATGCATTAGTGGTATAAATACTTACAAGCTTATAGCTAACATCACCACCATTTGAACTATATTTTGTTATAGCGGAATTCTGAGTTCAATGATTTATTATTTAAATTATAATACCAAATTATAATTAATAATAATAATAATAAGCATATTCACACAGCTTCTGGCATAACAAAGATAAAAAGAAGTTAAGGAGCTATGTAGAGTCATGGCCAAAAGTATTGAGAATGACACAAACATATTTTCTCATGATCTGCTGCCCTCTGGTTTTCATGTCTGTATGTCAGATGTCATCACATACATACAGAAATACAATTGCAATCATATTATGAGTAACAAAAGCTTTTAATGACATTTAGAATGAGTTAATGCAGCAAGTCAATATTTGCAGTGTTGAGCCCTCTTCTTCAGGACCTCTGCAATTCTCCCTGGCATGCTCTCAATCAACTTCTGGACCAAATCCTGACTGATAGCAGTCCATTCTTGCACAATCAATGCTTGTATTTTGTCAGAATTCCTAGGTTTTCTTTTTTCCACCCGTCTCTTGATGATTGACCACAAGTTTTCAATGGGATTAAGATCAGGGGATTAAGATCTCAATACTTTTGGCAATGACTGTACACATAAAAGAAACAAAAGGAACAATATAAAATTGTTGATCACCATCAGAATGATTCAGTGAATTCTTATCGTACACTCTCATGTAGATTATGAAGGAACAAAGACTTAAAAAGTGGGTCCTCTTCAGGACCTGGAGAATTACATCCCTGAGAATAAACGTTCCTTAAACAATAGTAATAATCTCTGGGTGTTTCATTTTCCTGTTGAATAACGCTGAAAGCGTCAAAGAGTTATTGAAGCCTGATCCCTGTACACAGAATATTCTTCTCTTAAAGCTTTGCAAAGAGCTGAATAACTGTCACGAATCTCTGGAGGAGGAGCTTTAATGAAAACATGAACGCTTCTAGCTGTTGTTTTCCAAATAAGCTTTAGTTTCTCACGAGATGAGGGAGATGGCAGGTCAAAGAGACAGCGTTCGACTTCCTGCAGATAATTATGAATGTTGGAATCATGATTATCTGGGTCAAAATGTTCTATGTCCAGAGCAAGGGACTGAAGTTGGAGAATACGGAGACCATGATTATGAGGTGGACCTGGACCACCTGGGAAGTCAAACTGGTGATGTTCATGATCTGATGGAGGTCTGTGAACTAACCTTTGATGTAAGGAAGAATGTTCCTGATCTAATTGAGAGTTTTCCAAGGTGTGAACTCTGACATGTGGTGGGGGCTTAGGTTGGTGTGGACCACCTGTGTGACTCTTCTGGCTCTTAGGGGGCGGGACAGAGTCAGGACAGGTGGTGGTATGAGTCAGGTGTGATGTCTGCTCATCCATCCACCTATGTCTGCAGAGTTAAGCCGGGCATACACTGTACGATATTTTCAGTCGTGGTACTCATAAACAGCTCAAACTGTCCGACAAAACCGCAGGGTTTTAAAGTTCACAGCTCTCCATATCTGTTCTTACACTATGCAGCCTGACGCTCTGATGCCACCTGACTGCTCACAATGTACGTTCAAAATCCACGTGTCGGACTCAGCCCCGTAGAGAGATGGCGCTACTCGGAGCTCAAATCGTCGCGAGAGGTGAATCGTCCCTCATTACCCCCCCCCCCCATACTACATGACACAGGATGCACGATCTAGCTGAAACTCAGCCCGATCCAAAAATTTCTCGCACGACTAAAGAATCAGCCCAAAAAGGGCAAAAACTCGTACAGTGTATGCCCAGCTTTATTTACCTGGTACTCTTTGCGGCATCTCCCATGGGCTAACCCAGTTTTACGATGCTAAACCAATAGAAATTACGAGCTCTTTATCGCCTGCTTTCTTTGGGATTTAGTAGCGTTGCTGCGCAAGGCTTCACCTTTTAAGGAATTAGTAGCTTTTTATGCTCATGCTTTTCAACTATATTTTAAGGGAAATTAGAAATTTTAGCTTTATGAGCACCCCCCTTTTGACATAAACAGATCTTTGATCCATAGTTTTTTCCTCAGAATTGAGTGATTCCATATTCTTTTCCTTCTGCTTGGTCTAAAAAAGTAACCGTTACTAACACATTTTTTCTCGATTTCTTTTAGTGTTTCTTAAAGCCAGACAGTTGCTATTTGAAATTACTTTAGTTATGTGTCATGTCTGTGATCTGTTTTTCTGCAAAATTAAACAACTGAATGAACATTCTCCGAGGCCGGTGATTCCATAAGTTTTGCCCAGGGGTTGTACATGTTCAAGTGATGAAAATAACATTTGATCATAAAAGGATTTATAATAAACAATGAAATAAGTGTACAAAAGGTAAAAATGATTAGTTCATTTACATGAATGTCTTGTAATTGTTTTTTGTAATTTCAGCTCTCTTACTGAACAATTACAGTTATAAACACATGGATAAAAATCGCAAATGTAAAAATGAAAGAAACATTTTGGCTATATGAGCTACTCATTTTAATAAAAAGGTAGAAAAAACAACAGGAAAAATTTAAATCGGGAACTTAAGATCCAATCGGGTTTGACTGCATCGTTACATCTCTGCACATCACTCACCTGTCAAGGATAAACATTCATGTTCCTACAACTTAAATTCTGAAGTGTGCTGTACACTAAGAACACACCTGTGTAACCGCTCCCTCTGAAAATTAAACACAAATAAATTCTTTAAAATGTTTTAAGACAAAACTAAAAAATAGCAGCTAGAGAAATGCTTAAACTAGCAAGTGAAGACTGTTGCCTTTAATGACTAACATCTCGCAGCAAACAACAGCTCTACCCCCCGTGGCCTAGTGGTTAGAGCAGCGCGCTTGCACTCAGAATGATGCAAGTACCCGGTTCGATCCCCAGCACCTGCACTCTGGGTCCCTGAGCAAGACCCTTAACCCGAGATTGCTCACCGGGTGCCCCACATGGTAGCCCACTGCTCCCCAAGGGTGATGGGTTAAAAGCAGAGAACAAATTTCGTTGTAATGTATGTTTCAATGACAATAAAGATATTACTATTACTATAGAGTTATTATCCCTCCTGTGTGGATTCTCATGTGTGCGTTTAAATTAGATTGTTGCCTAAATCTTTGTCCACATAGATCACAACAGAAAGGCTTCTCTTCTGTATGGATTCTCATGTGTTTGCTTAAACCTGATTTTTGGCTAAATCTTTGTCCACATAGATCACAGCAGAAAGGCTTCTCTACTGTATGGATTCTCATGTGTTTGCTTAAACCTGATTTTTGGCTAAATCTTTGTCCACATAGATCACAACAGAAAGGCTTCTCTCCTGTGTGGATTCTCATGTGTTTGTTTAAATTTGCTTTTTGGCTAAATCTTTGTCCACATAGATCACAGCAGAAAGGCTTCTCTCCTGTGTGGATTCTCATGTGTCTATTTAAAGTTGATTTGTGGCTAAATCTTTGTCCACATAGATCACAGAAGAAAGGCTTCTGTCCTGTGTGGATTCTCATGTGTGTGTTTAAAGCTGATTTTTCTCTAAATCTTTGTCCACATAGATCACAGAAGAAAGGCTTCTGTCCTGTGTGGATTCTCATGTGTGTGTTTAAAGCTGATTTTTCTCTAAATCTTTGTCCACATAGATCACAGCAGTAAGGCTTCTCTCCTTTATGGACTCTCATGTGTCTATTTAAAGTTGACTTTTGGCTAAATCTTTTTCCACATAGATCACAGCAGAAAGGCTTCTCTCCTTTATGGATTCTGATGTGTCTATTTAAAGTTGATTTGTGGCTAAATCTTTTTCCACATAGATCACAGCAGAAAGGCATCTCTCCTTTATGGATTCTGATGTGTCTATTTAAAGTTGATTTGTGGCTAAAGCTTTGTCCACATAGATCACAACAGAAAGGCTTCTGTCCTGTGTGGATTCTCATGTGTTTGTTTAAATTTGATTTTTCGCTACATCTTTTTCCACATAGATCACAGCAGAAAGGCTTCTCTCCTGTGTGGATTCTCATGTGTATGTTTAAAGCAGATTTTCCAATAAATGTTTTGCCACAGTCTTCACAGCTAAGCTTCACTCCTCTCTGGACTTTCCTTTGTGAGTCCCCATTTTTCTTCTCTGTAGAACATTTCTTATATCCAGAGTCTGACAAGTGTTTCAGCTCAGAGAGAGGGTGTTCTACATCACTGTCCTCTTCATCCTCCTCAGTGTCTTCGGCCTCTGAAGAAGTGGAAGCATCTCCATGATCTTGTATCCTGGTGGATTCTTCTCCATCATTCTCTTCTGGAAGCTCTCTGCCTTTAATCTGGTCTGGATAAAGCTGTGAGAGCAGCAGAGACTGTTCATCATCCAGACTCTTTATGGGAGGAGCAGAGACTGGAAACCTGATGGCATTAATCACCTCCTTCCCATTGAGCTGCTCTCCTGGCAGACTGATGTAGACTCCCTCCTGTTCCTCCTTGATGTGGGGGGGCTTTGGGTCATGCAGGTCATCAGGAGGTCTGTGGTCTAAAGAAGCTTCTTCTTTAACAATCAGCTTCTGCTGAACATCTGCAGGAAACATTGAAACACATTATGCACATTAGAAAGTATTTTGATCCCAGCCTGAACTGAGGCACATTTTAATAAAGACATATTTAGGTAATTTAGTTAGATTTATTTATTTCATTCAGGGTTCCTACAGCATAAAGCAAGTTAAATTCAAGACTTTTTAATGCCACTTGATACAAAAAGTTAAGACCAACTTCACGATAAACAAGATAAACCTGGTTGCGACAACTTCACCCAAATAAACATTTGGGTGAAGTTACAGATATATTTTTTAACAACTACTGAACTGAATTCACAAACTTTGTTTTGTTCCCTACTAAAATAAACTATAAATCAGTTTTAAAAACCACAACATAACCAGTGCCAACTCTTTTTCGCAGCTATGATCCGGCCGCAACAGTTTTTATTGGTTCCGCTATCGGGACGGAACCAATAATGGTTACATTGAGCCGTTCGGTAAATCTAAAAAATTATAATTGTGTCAATTATTTTACTGTTTGGTAAGGATTACAAAAATAAAATCCTATTTATGACCTGGTAACAATTTTAAGACCTAAGAAAGACTGATTTAAGACATTTTAATGCCAATTAAGGCCTTAATTTTGTATTACAGAATTCAACGCCTTTTAAGACTTTTTAAGGATCCGCAGGAACCCTGTTCATTAAACTACTACTTTTTGTTGTTGTTTATTTTGCAGCCATTTAAATCAAACTACAACTCTGATCTTATCTGCTCTAACAAAGGCAACTCCAAGTCCCTCCTCTCTTTAATGCACAAGATTTTTCACCCCCTGATTCCCTGCCTTCTCACAGGTTTTCAAGTCAGACTTGTAATTCATTAATTATCTTTTTTAATAAAAATAAAAAAATCAGCTCGATTCACATACGACCCCCTTCTCCTCTCCCATAGCCAGTCATTTTCCTGCTTCCTACTGCCCACCTCCTCTGAAATTTCTGATCTCATCCATAAATACAAGTCCTCAACCTCTTGACCCCCCCCCCCCAGCTCTGGTCAAAACCTGTCTCACCTTTCCTCCTCCCCTTCATTACTTCCATTATTCATTCCTGTCTATCCTCTGGTATTGTCCCCTCACTTTTCAAAACTGCATCTGTCTCTCCGATTCAGAAAAAAACTGGTTCTGATCCCACTGACTTTAATAATCTTCGTCCCATCTCAAATCTTCCCTTTATTTCTAAAATACTGGAAAATATAGTGTCTGCTCAACTCCATGCCTGTCTTACCCTCAACAGTCTTTACGAGCCTTTCCAGTCTGGTTTTCGCCCCTCCCATAGTACTGAAACTGCCCTAATTAAAATCACTAATGATCTCCTCATAGCTGCTGATTCTGGACTCCTCTCCATCCTCATCCTCCTGATCTTAGTGCAGCCTGTGATACCATTTCTCACCCCATCCTCCTCAATAGATTATCCTCTCTTAGCATCTCTCACATCCTGTTGACTGGTTCCGCTCATATCTCTCTAACCGGACTCAGTTTATTCAACTCAAATCTTTCACATCCCACCCATATATAGTTCAGTTTTGATGCACTGAACTAAATATGGACTTGGTGAGTAGTGAACACAATGTTATGTTTGTTTAGCATGTTGGTGGTGTTAGCCAATGCTAATTGTTTATCAATTGTCACACGATTTAACTTCTTAAATTCAAAGTATGTGTTTAAGATAATGAGATAAATGCTGATATCTTTATTTTGTCTGAAAGACTAGATGGTGGATATAATTGCATTTATTTCTGTAAGATGAAAAAAAGTCTAGTTAACTACCAGGTTGGTAATTTACTGGTCCTGTTTATTTTAATACAGGCCAGGTGACCCTTTTTAGGGTTAAAGGACGGCGAGCTTCTGACAACTGGCTGGGGCAGGAGAACCTGATCTTTACTCCATACTGATCTGGTAGGAGGCTGATGGTCTGTAGCATTTCCCCTTCCATCTCATCATACAGACACAAAATCCATTATTCATCTCTTCTCCATTGGAACACAGTTTACGTTTGGACATTTTCACCTCAAATAACTGGACAATCAAACCATGGACTTTTTAAATGTGTGTCAGTCAGACATTGTGCTGACTGGTGTGGAAATGTAGGATTCTCGTGCACATTCATACGGAAGATCTACTGCAGTACTGTATATATTGTATTTATATATTTTTTTGGGTTCTATGTATGGTTGGTTTTGTGGTGTTTTTTACTTTTTTCCCCTTCTATAAAAATACACAATGTTGAAAGTAGTTATTCCTTTGTATTGTCTTTTTATTAATTACTCTATTAATTTAATTAATTATTAATTGCTCCAGTAGAATTTGGACTTCTGATATTATATGCCTGCTAGTCCTTAATACATAAACTAGTGGTACACTTACCTCACCTTCCTCTTACGCTTAAAAACAAATAAAATAACTTCAAAACCAATTTGGAAATCAACTGGAATCTGTTTTAGATAACAAAACAGAAGCCACAAATTCTCATTTCTTTGCATCAGTTAAATGACGTGAAACAGGTTTTTGAAATGGCTGAAGTAGATTAAAGACAGGCTAAGCCATTCATAAAGTCCATTACAATAACCTAAATGGGTCGTAATAAAAGCATTAATTAAAATCTCTAGATGGTGATGTGAAAGAAAAGGTTTAACTTTATCCAATTGTCTTAGATGATGAAAAGGTTATAACCTGGACTAGATTACAGATTTAATCTGTGGATCAAGTTTAAAATCATTGTCCAGTCCCACATTCAGGTTTGTTGCCGTCTGAGTCAAATAATGTGATCAAGAACCCAGATCAGCCAGAACTGCAGATCAGAACTGCCCTGTAATGCTGATCAAACAGATCAGCATTACAGGGCAATAACTTCATTATTACTCTTTTTTTCATTTTTACTTCATTAAAATGAAAACACGTGCTGTTGGGGTTGTATTATCCTGTATTATGTTCTTTATGCTGATTTGAAATCTTTAAAACCAATAAAAGTGATTTCAATAATTTTTCTCTTCCTTTCTTTCTCTTCCACTTTTCAGTTTGTGTCCATTGAATGTGAAATAAGCCCAAAATAACCCCTAATAAAGTTTTTATCAAACGTATCACACAGAGCACTATAGTGAAAGCAGTAATGCTCCACTTGTGAAAGTAAACCTGTTGGCCTCTCCTTGGCATCAAGACAGCAATTCTTGGTGCTCCACAACCAGACAGGACACGTAAAAAACTGACAGAATCAAGGCTGCCAGACAACCGGCGCCACCGGGTCCTCTGACTACCACCAGCAACCAAAGCAGGTGGAGTGTCTTGCTCAAGGACAGAGGATCGGTGTGGGGCTTCAAACTGCCAACCCACCAGTTCCAGGAAAAACTTCTAGCTCAGATATTTTGTCTAATGAATCCAGAGAGTTTTGGCCTTTAGCTACAACACAGGACACAGAAACAAAGTAAAGCAATCCTTACTGTTGATAGGAGCAGCAGTTAATGGAAAGCTGCTATCAGTCTCCTCCTTCACAAGGAGCTGCTCTCCTTCCTGACGGGCCCCGGGTTCCTCCTGTTCCTCCTTTATGTGGAGGGGCTCTGACTCCTGCTGCTCCCCCTCAGGACTCTGTTCTTCAGGAGCCTCTTCTTTAACATCTGCAGCCAACACTGAAACACATTACATGCTTTATCAACAACTAGATCTTTACAATGTTACAACCATGGGAAAGATTCAGTTTAGAGAAAAAGATTTGATCAGCAGTGAAGAGAAAACTGAACCTCAGGAACTGACAGTTTCACCCTAGAAATGATCACCGGTAACTTTAGGTGATTCTGTTGTGGAAATTTAATGTAATTATTCTGTTAAAAACATTTAATAACAGCTAAATTGGGTAGAATATGACAGTTAACTAAATACCAGTGATACAATATAACAGTTAAACATTGATTTATAGGTACATATTTGTTATTTGAATATATATTTGTAGCTGATTATTTGAAGAGTTATTGAGTAAAGACTTTTTTATTGTTTTGTTACATTTAATGACACAGTTTTATATTTGTAGCTACTTTTTGGCCCAGTATTTTTTTAAGTGAGTCATTGATTTTTTTTGGGATTGATTGATTCATTCATTGATTCTAAATTTTGGCAGGATTGGTCCTCCATGCAGCCAGAAGAAAACATGCGACCCTCTTTTAAAACGAGATAAACCAAAAAACGTTTTTCGGAAGAATTTTTTCAAGCACAAAGAAAAACTTGATGCTGAACGTTGCTACATGCTAAGCTAGCATTAGTTCCTCCTAAGCTACATGCTAAGCTAGCATTAGTTCCTCCTAAGCTACATGCTAAGCTAGCATTAGTTCCTCCTATGCTACATGCTAAGCTAGCATTAGCACCTCGTGTTCCACATGCTAAGCTAGCATTAGCACCTCCTATGCTACATGCTAAGATAGCATTAGCACCTCCTCAGCAGAGCTGCAGGCTTAGCCAGTTTTCTGGGGGAAACCCTGCAACGAGTCCTGATGAAGAGGAGGAAGCCATCAGCTGCTGAAAACGGCTCCTAAACTTTAGCTCCATCCACACAGTTAGCATGAAGAAGGAAATCTCCAAACCTGATGGGTGCAGCAGAACTCTGGGCTGGAAAACATCCCCCATCATTGGTGTCTCCTCTGCTGCGTCCTGCCGCTCTTTGAGCTCCTGCTTCCCTCCAGTTTCTCCGCTGTGCCTCCAGCTGCTGGACTTCTTTCCAGACTTCATCACCTGCAGCAGCTGCTGCTCTCTTTCAGCCTCACCAACACTCCCGCTTCTGACCTCACAGCAAGACAAGGACAAAGAACCCGGAAGTGATCAACGCGTTGGGAGGATGTGCGTCACCATAGACATAATATAGAGGAGACCTCGCATTGACTATCACTGCGCAGGAATTACGGCCGCCATCTTGGGGCGGTTGACCTGCTACCCTATCCTGCTGTTTCAAGCTGAACAGACTAATGATGTCTCAGCACTGTGCGGCTTATTTTGTTTGAATCGATGGACTATTGACGTCAGGGCTCGTGGGATAACTTTTTACACTAAGGTGAACAGATATTGTTTATTTATTTTTTTTATTAGAATGGGATGTTTCCAATACTAGGTAGAGAGATACAGGTCTACATGTGGATGCTATAAACAGTTTTTGTGACTTAGCCTCTTCTCCATATTATATATATATATATATATATATATATATATATATATATATATATATATATATATATATATTAATAAGATAGAAGTTTTTTCCCAGTTATTCCTTTGTTTTTGTCAACACCAGACACAATAAAAAGCAAATTGTTTTTTTTATTTATTTAGTCTAATATGTTTTTAGAGTTTTTAAATCATTATCTTGCATTGTTAGTACACATATATGCTGTTAAATGTTGAATATTTATTTTTGTTAATTTTATATACTGTTTCACATGTAGTCATTTAAAAGATCTAACATCATACAACGTTTACTTTAAGCCTAAATAGAAAAGTCATGTTTTTTTATTTAACAAACATATTTTTGTATTAAAAGAGACTATTACTTTAATGCCAGAACAGCACTGAAGAAACATATTGTAGGAGCCTGAATTAATACTTTGTGATTTTCTTGGTATGCATTATGGTTAAAGTTTTGTGTTTTGTTTTTCTTGCTATATTATTTTTTTAAATTATTAGATATTATTGGTAATTCACATTAATTTGGTGAATTTTTATATTTAGTTATTGTGGACATTGTTATTATTTTCATTACTTTTTTGGGTTTAAGGAGGCATACGTGTCACTTTTTAAGGATGATGCATCATGGGAGTTTTGTGGTTTGTGTAGCTCACAGAGTGGAGCCAAATGGTTTGTTGACCTCTGTCGCCCTCATATTTTGTATGTTTGGCACCATTTTTTCTTCCACCTACTCACTAAAACGTTTTTAAATGCAATAACGTCTCCGTGGATTTCTTGGACGAATCATCTGGACAACTTGTTGGAAATCTTGAGGCCGCAGCCAGTCAGGCCGGCTTCACTTATTTTTGAACTCTACAATTAGTCAAAAAACCTGCTCCAAATGGATTTCTCAAATCGATAAGTGCCAGTGGATAATGAACTTTTGTAAATACGTGGAGATCTGATGAAGAGAACGCCAAAGATGAAGCCTTTGTTTGCTGCTGAATGGGACCACGCCATGATGACACTTTTATGCACAAGTGGATTACTTTGATTAAAGTCGGATTTCAGGACCTTTTGGACTTTTTCTGTGGATAATTCGTTTCTTCCCAATTTTTGGATTATTATTGTGGATAAAAATGATTAAAATGTCGACACACTCAGAGTCAAGTCAAGGAAAGCGGAAATTAAAAATGACAGAAAAAGCCTTTGAGGCGGCCAAGGAGAAACATTTAAATGTGCGCAGATACAAGTTGTCCCAAGTATCAGGTATGATCAATCACCTTGATAAATTAATGGAAAAGGATGAAAATGTGGACATGGTTAAAAACAAACTGCGGGTTGATTATCACCGTTTGCACCAAGAATTCTGTGAATCAAATGCAGTGGTTAAGGACTATATGGTGGAAGAGGATTACGTACACAACAAAAATCTCAAACTAACTGCTCAAACAAACAAACTGACCTCTTTTAAGGGCCCTATAACTATTGTTTGGAATTTTTGTTACTTTGGGAAATAAACCCAGTTTTGAAAATTATCACTGTGTCCTCATGCTTGACCGGCTCGGTCCCTCACACCAACCAATCCATGGACTCAAGTGACTGTAAATAGGATTTCAGCTGCCAGGTTGGATGAGTTGTGGCAGCTGCAACTTAAACAAGATTTTCCTGATGCAGGTCAAACTGAGGAGATTGAGATGTCAAAAGATGACAAGCAGTTTATTTCTATGATGTGTAAGTCTGTGGAGCTGAAGAATGGACATTACAGTTTGTCTCCCAATGTAAAATGCAGAACTGCAAATGCCAAATAACAGATCAGTGGCAGAGCAACGTGCACTGAATTTAAAGAAAAGATTTTCCAAAGATGGCAGCTACTATAAGGAGTATGTGGCGTTCATGGACAGCATCTTGGAGAAAGGTTATGCAGTGGAATGCCAAAGATGCTTTTGAGATTCCATCAGGAGACTGTTGCTATGATGGCTGACGTGGAGGCCTTGTTTTATCAAGAGCAAGTGAGTGATGAAGACACAGACCTCCTTAGATTCCTCTGGTGGCCTGGTGGTGATTACAGTAAGGAGCTGGTGGATCATAAGATGCTGGTGCACATTTTCAGAGCGACGTCATCACCAAGTGTAGCAACTTTTGCCATGCAGAAATGTGCTTCTGATTTTGAAGGAGGGTTTGGTTGAGACGCAGCTCAAACTGTATTTAAGAACTTTTATGTGGATGACTGCATTAAGTCTGTTAAGGATGAAGGTAGTGTGATTTCCTTTGCTGCTGCTTTGACAGAAATGCTGGCAAAAGGCGGCTTCCGGCTGACAAAGTGGTTCAGTAACTGTTGAATGTTGCTTAACACCATACCAGCAAATGAACGAGCAACTGGATTTCAAGATCTGGATTTGGATCATGATTCCTTACCAGTGGATAGGGCCCTGGGAACACAGTGGTGTGCGGAAACAGACCAATTCAAGTTTAAAATCAATCTCAAAGAGCGCCCACACACCAGAAGATGACTACTTTCACTGGTTACTTCTATCTTTGATCCACTGGGTTTACTCGCTCCCATCATTTTACCAGTAAAGAACCTTCTTCAGGAGTTATGTCGTTTAAAATACTCTTGGGATGAAGAGCTACCAGACACCATCATTAAAGGTTGGAAGAAGTGTCTTTCTGGACTCAAGCTGCTGGAAGAATTTGGAGTGGAGAGGTGCATTAAAACCAAGCATTTTGGTAGACCAGTCTTTGCACAACTTCACCATTTTACTGATGCAAGCGAAGATGCTTATGGCACAGTAAGGTCACCATCTGGTGCTAGATAATGACTCAGGTGAGGCACAATCCACTCTGCTGATGGCCAGAGCCAGAGTCGCTCCTCTAAAAACACCCACTGTTCCCAGGCTGGAGCTCACAGCTGCTACAGTGGCGGTTAAGATGGATAAGTTGTTGAGAAAAGAGCTGGAGTTAGAGCAAAAGGACTCTGTATTCTGGACTGACTGTACAGCTGTCATTAAATATTTGAACAGTGAAACAACAAGGTTCAAGACATTTGTGGCGAACCGTATTACAACCATCCTGCAGCATTCACAACCATGTCAGTGGAGGTATGTGAATTCTAGCTCTAATCCTGCTGATTTTGTCTCCAGGGGACTGACAGCCGAAGCTTTGCTGCTGTGTGGAGACTGGCTGTCTGCACCAAGTTTCCTTCTTCTGACATCTGATCTGTGGCCCACAAATCCTGATATATCCTGTACGCGAGAATAAAATCATGAAGCGGCTTGGACATACAGTCAGTGATGAACTCAGGGTCATTGGGTCTTTCAAGTCTTAAATTATCATTAAATTATTTTATGGCAACCTAACCGTGAGTGCCCAGTCCCTGGTTTATGTCCAAGCAGCTTGCTACTCCATGTATGATCTACAGCCATGTTGAACTTTTTGGTAGCTCTTCTTTGTAGCAACCCTCTGGTGCCAAGAACAATGAATGCCTGGTGTAGACTGCCCTAGAAAACCCCTGCAGCCCCCTCAGTTGGCTCTCAGCAAGCCCTCCAGCCTTTCACCATGCAGGCCTCTACCAGATACAGGCACTAGGGCTTCTTACAATTGTGGGCTTCGCCCTTTGGGTCTTCCCGGGGGACTGTTAGCTTCAGAAGGACTACTTGCCTGGTGGATTCAGATGTTTGAAACAAGGCTGGCCTGAGTTACCTCCTTGCAGTATGCTCTGGGAACTTCAGCTGCCTTGCAGGTTAATTTCAGCTTTCAGCCATGAGCTGTGGCTAGTAGCCCCCACTAGACCTTGTAAGCCACCTGAGGTTTCTCACCTGCCTTGACAAAGGGGATTTTGTGCCCTGATGTTTGCTGGATTCTAATGCAGATGGTGTCAGCTACTTCAGCACCTAGTCAATGTGCCAAGTGTACCACCCCTCTCCCAGGACTTTACGGCAGCAACTTAGGACATTTTCTTGTGAGCCTTGTCCTGGGCACAATGGACCCATTGGTGTTTCTGCTAGCCCCCAGTAATGGTGGCTGGATGAGCTTGGGAGGACACCAACTTGATCAGAAACTTCAGTCTTGCAGACTGACTTCCAAAAGTCGGACCAGGTGATTTTTTGTGTAGATTCATTACAGTTAATCCAGTGTCCCTCTTGGTTAATGGCCATGATCCTGTTCTACATGCAGTCATTTGTTTATATGTTTAAAATATGGTTCATCTAAATTGTTTACATAAATCACTGCTGTATCTTTATCCTGAAAAATATTGCAATCTACTGTGATTTTTAGAGTGATTTCTAGAGTGATCCTTTTCAAGCTGTGTGCAAACGAAATTTCGTTCTGTACGCACTTTGTGCATGCAAAATGACAATAAAGATATCTATCTATCTATCTATCTATGTTCATTCTTCACCTACACCCAGATCTCTGCCTTGACCATCTGTTGTATCTCTTTCCCCTGGGCTCTGTCATACTGTGGTCTTTATGTAATGGTTTTATCTCTTTGTTGTTAGTCTTTCAGGCTGTCTGATCACAGAGGAAGGCTGTTCTTCTCTGGCATCGGTCCTGAGGTCCAACCCCTCCAATCTGAGAGAACTGGACCTGAGCTACAACCATCCAGGAGAGGCAGGACTGAAGATGCTCTCAGCCAGTGTGAAGGTTCCTCATTGCAGACTTGACACTCTAAGGTCAGGACTCATCATATGGTCAAAAATACCTGGCAGCAGATGCCTACAACCTGGTCCTCAATTGCTGGTGTTCTGGATGCTTTCTGTTTGAATCAAAAAGTGGATTCAGCTTAGAACCATATTGTGACAGACTGAATTTACAGTAAAACAGATGGGTTCAAGCTGGAAAAAGAGGGACAGAAGGCCTGAGGAACATATTTCAAAGAGGTTTCATTTGTCCTTTGCTACGTGGTGAAGTCATTGAGTCTTCTTTTCATGAAAGGATGCCTAAGTTATTATATTAGCCAAATAGAAGTGGCACATGATTTTACAATGTATTGTGGCATGTGGTTGCCATTTTCCAGGGCATTGTTTTTGGTTTGTACCTGGAGCTTTTGTTTACGTTGCTGATTCTGATGCCATGCTGTGAGAGATAGATACACAAAGTGCTTTAGGAATGGACTATAATAAAGAGAATAGCTTTGCTATTTTGAAAAATCTTTATAAATTATACCTCAATTATACCTACCTTTTTGTATATTCATGTTATTCCTTGAAATAAGGTGGAGTATCTAAACCTACTTAGTATCTAACGTATATTTAACATATATGAACTTGTGTATATTTCATTTTATACAGTTTCTTTAATCTAGAAAAGTTAATTATACAAGTTATTTTATAGTACCAATATTTGCCTGAAATTACATATCTGAAAAAATAATAATTACTACTAAAGTTATAAAGTGTAAATGTAAAAGTTAGTATTTGTGTGACACAAAGGCATCATAGAACATTTTTCAGATGGAACCATTATTGCAAATGTCACACTGTTGGATTTATAGGTGATTTAGGTGAGAAACAAAACCAAAATGTTTGAGGCCAGGCGAGATTTCTTTGAAAATAAACTCTGCAAAGCATTATGAAAACCCATTTGAAATTATAGGAGAAGCCTCAGACTGTATAGATCCACATCTTTGCTATAACTGCAACAAATCTGGACTGAATCAGTTGAAGTATATTTTTTCTGTAAATGTTTTAGTGGGCAGTGCGCAAGGCGGACCTGTGATTTTGGCACAACTGTGCCAAATGTGTTTTACACGTCATTAAAGGGATTCAGGTCAGATAAAAGTGCTGATTTCCATTGTAGGACTCCTGCATATGACAAAGTATTGGTTTATAAGATTTATCCCAGTTTAGTCTAAATGGACCATTGTGCAGAGCATATAATGAATAAAATGAAGAGAAAATTTGATGAATTGTGTCCTTTTTTTCTATTATATAAAAAAATACTTAAATGAAAGAAAAACCTAACATCATAAGAAAAACGAAGTTATCAATAAAACAAGAATGTGAAACACTTTTCAGTAAGCAGCTATCAATAAATGTGTAAATCAATATGCAATAAAAAGCTATCAGTAACAACCTTGTAAACAAATGTCCAGCAAAAAATGTACAAAAAACTTTCACAGAAAAAATGGCTCAGTGTCTGGTTCACCTGGAGAGTGCCACGTGTCATCGCTGTCATCAGTAGGCCAAGGGGTAGGTTGATTCACCTGCCTGGGGATTGGCCTGGTTGAACTGCTCTTTTTTTCTTGGGGCAGAGGCAACCGTGCGCTTTATGGTGTTTGGAGCAGTCTGTAGCTGATGGGCAGGTTGTTGATACCTTACATCTTCTGCTGCACTATTGTCACTGGGGAAGCAAAGACATATTTTAAAGATTAGATTTGACTGTGTTTATCTAAATGGAAGGCTAAAACTAAAATTGCATCTGACACTGGTTTATTATAAATGTAGGAATAAAATGGTAATCACATAAGGACATTTATTTTGCAACCATAATTGTATCCAAAATAGACGTCACCTTGAAGAAAAACAGGAGGCCTCAACTGAAGTGGTTGGACGTACGGTCCTTTCTGTGCCTGATGGTCCTGCTTCTTCTTTGCTGTAATAACATACAGTAGAGGTAGAATAGTTTACTGCAAAGTTTTCAAATAATGAGATGATACATTATTTTCTACTGTTCTCCAAAAACAGCAAAACAACTAAATACGTTTTGTAAAACAGTGTATTGGAAAAGTATAACCACCTCATAAATTGATTTTAGATCATCCAACATACAGTACAGGTATAAAACAGCAGTTGTATCTGTTGTAAAGTGTGAATGATATAAACACTTCATACAAGGCTTTTTAGACCATCCAACTTACAGTAAAAGTAATTGTGCTGCTGGAGTGGAAGGAGGGGTGAAGCTAATCACACCACGATAGATTATTACCTACAGCTCTGCAGAAACAGCAAAATACTGTTATGCCATTAGGACATGACAAACTGCAACTCCCAGCATGCTACACAGTTGAACTGGCCGCCCCGATGGAAACCATATCTGGTCACCATGGTGACAGACTTTAAAAGGCGAAGGCAGTCCATTCTCGTTCTTCTTTTCTGACAGTTTGCCTTGTTGAGAAGACCTTTAGCTGTCTCTCATGTTGGGCCCCCCCATGTGGCACGTGATTCGATTCCCGGGTGGTCCGAGCTTCACCGAATCACTTTTCCCATTCACCCAATCAGGGAGGTCTTGAACTTAAAATTAACATTAATTCATTTTTGATCCAACTGGAAGCTCCGTTATCGTCCAGAGATCCACGAGATCCGGTCGTTTTTGTTTTGGCCAAACAAGTCGTCGGAGAAGCGCCCAGAGAACGTGGTGTTCCCTGCTCCTTTCAGTGAACTGTGCCAAGCCTAGCCGAGACTCCGGCTGGAAGCGGCGGGCGCTGGGTCAAGCCGCATCAAGCTCGTTGCTGGAGCAACACCAAGTAAACAGATTTTCCTTTTTTTAGTTCCTTTTTTTACCCTTAAGGTGGTATTTTGTGACTGGGCAGAACCTATTAGGAATAGTCTAAATGCTTAAGTACTCTAAAGGGATTTTGTTTAACTGTGCTGCTTTTTCCCATGTGTGCATGAATTCTAAGTGATCTTTGCTGTGTTGGTTTTGTTTGAGCAAAACTGGACGCGCCGATCGGCTGAAATTAGGGGAGTATTTCTGCCCTTACACCCCTGGGCTCAGGGGGTTAAGGACAGACAAATCATTATACACAAGAATATGTTGAAGTGGTGTGTGATCGCATTGGTTAGAGTCGAATTGGAACTGATCAAACCCCTAGAATAGGCTACCATCTCAGGGTTAATGTTTTATTGTGCAATTACACACTGTTTTAAAGTTATTTAATGTTTAAAAAATAATTCTGTTAGGTATTGTCCGGTAATATAAGCCCAAACAGCTGATATCGGGACAATAGTTACAAAGGATGATTCGAGCACTGGCGTTCTTTTAACAGCAAACTCTGCACACATGTAGAATAAAGGAGTGACATCTCTTCAAGTTCAAGAATTTATTAACATAAATAAATGAAAATCCAGAGAACATCACTATATAATGCTGTTTATCTGAATTAACACAATATTTCAACCAACAAATCCTCTCTACCATGCTAGTGAAACTTAACTAAAACTACTAAGCAAAATGAAGATAAAAAAGAAGGAGCTATGTACACACAAAAGAAACTATATAAAATTGTTGATCACCATCAGAATGATTCAGTGAATTCTTATCGTACACTCTCATGTAGATTATAAAGGAACAAAGACTTAAAAAGTGGGTTCTCTTCAGGACCTGGAGAATTACATCCCTGGGAATAAACGTTCCTTAAACAATAGTAATAATCTCTGGGTGTTTCATTTTCCTGTTGAATAACGCTGAAAGCGTCAAGAGTTATTGAAGCCTGATCCCTGTACACAGAATATTCTTCTCTTAAAGCTTTGCAAAGAGCTGAATAACTGTCACGAATCTCTGGAGTTAGAGCTTTAATGAAAACATGAACGCTTCTAGCTGTTGTTCTCCAAATAAGCTTTAGTTTCTCACGAGATGAGGGAAATGGCAGGTCAAAGAGACAGCGTTCGACTTCCTGCAGATAATTATGAATGTTGGAATCATGATTATCTGGGTCAAAATGTTCTATGTCCAGAGCAAGGGACTCAAGTTGAAGAATACGGAGACCATAATTATGAGGTGGACCTGGACCACCTGGGAAATCAAACTGGTGATGTTCATGATCTGATGGAGGTCTGTGAACTAACCTTTGATGTAAGGAAGAATGTTCCTGACCTAAGTGAGAGTTTTCCAAGGTGTGAACTCTGACATGTGATGGGGGCTTAGGTTGGTGTGGTCCACCTGTATGACTCTTCTGGCCCTTAGGGGGCGGCACAGAGTCAGGACAGGTGGTGGTATGAGTCAGGTGTGATGGCTGCTTATCCCTCCAATCTGAACCAACTATGTCTGCAGAGTTAAGTCGGGCATACACTGTACGATATTTTCATACTGTACGTTCAAAATCCACACACTGGACTCAGCCCCGTAGAGAGATGGCTCTACTCGGACTCGTCTACAGAGCCCAAATTGTCCCTCGTTACCCCCCCCCCTCCCCGTATACTACATGACGCAGGACGCATGATCTAGCTGAAACTCGGCCCGATCCAGAAAATTCTCGCACGACTGAAGAATCGGCCCAAAAAGGGCAAAAACTCGTACAGTGTATGCCCAGCTTTATTTACCTGGTACTCTCTTTGGGGCTGTCTACTGCAGCAGGGTGGTGCAACGCCCCACTGTGGACAGTCTGATTTCCAGCATCTCCCATGGGTTAACCCAGTTTTACGATGCTAAAGCAATAAAAATTACGAGCTCTTTAGCGACTGCTTTGACCTTTCTTTAGGATTTAGTATCGTTGTTGCGCAAGGCTTCACCTTTTAAGGAATTACTAGCTTTTTATGCTTATGCTTTTCAACTTTATTTTAAGGGAAATTAGAAATTTTAGCTTTATGAGCACCCCCCTTTCGACATAAACAGATCTTTGATCCATAGTTTTTTCCTCAGAATTGAGTGATTCCATATTCGTTTCCCTCTGCTTGGTCTAAAAATGTAACCGTTACTAACACATTTTTTTCTTGATTTCTTTTAGTGTTTCTTAAAGCCAGACAGCTGCTATTTGAAATGACTTTAGTTATGTGTCATGTCTGTGATCTGTTTTTCTGCAAAATTAAACAACTGAATGAACATTCTCCGAGGCCGGTGATTCCATAAGTTTTGCCCAGGGGTTGTACATGTTCAAGTGATGAAAATAACATTTGATCATAAGAGGATTTATAATAAACAATGAAATAAGTGTACAAAAGGTAAAAATGATTAGTTCATTTACATGAATGTCTTGTAATTGTTTTTTGTAATTTCAGCTCTCTTACTGAACAATTACAGTTATAAACACATGGATAAAAATCACAAATGTAAAAATGAAAGAAACATTTTGGCTATATGAGCTACTCATTTTAATAAAAAGGTAGAAAAAACAACAGGAAAATTTTAAATCGGGAACTTAAGATCCAATCGGGTTTGACTGCATCGTTACATCTCTGCACATCACTCACCTGTCAAGGATAAACATTCATGTTCCTACAACTTAAATTCTGAAGTGTGCTGTACACTAAGAACACACCTGTGTAACCGCTCCCTCTGAAAATTAAACACAAATAAATTCTTTAAAATGTTTTAAGACAAAACTAAAAAATAGCAGCTAGAGAAATGCTTAAACTAGCAAGTGAAGACTGTTGCCTTTAATGACTAACATCTCGCAGCAAACAACAGCTGTGCAGTTTGGGTAACTATTCAGAGTTATTTCTCTCTACCCCCCGTGGCCGAGTGGTTAGAGCAGCGCGCTTGCACTCAGAGAATGATGCAAGTACCCGGTTTGATCCCCAGCACCTGCACTCTGGGTCCCTGAGCAAGACCCTTAACCCGAGATTGCTCCCCGGGCGCCCCACATGGTAGCCCACTGCTCCCCAAGGGTGATGGGTTAAAAGCAGAGAACAAATTTCGTTGTAATGTATGTTTCAATGACAATAAAGATATTACTATTACTATAGAGTTATATTCCCTCCTGTGTGGATTCTCATGTGTGCGTTTAAATTAGATTGTTGCCTAAATCTTTGTCCACATAAATTAAAACAGAATGGCTTCTCTTCTGTATGGATTCTCATGTGCGAATTTAAATGTGATTTTCGGACAAATCTTTGTCCACATAGATCACAACAGAAAGGCTTCTCTCCTGTATGGATTCTCATGTGTTTGCTTAAATCTGATTTTTGGCTAAATCTTTGTCCACATACATCACAACAAAAAGGCTTCTCTCCTGTGTGGATTCTCATGTGTTTGCTTAAATCTGACCGTTCCCTAAATCTTTGTCCGCATAGATCACAACATAAAGGCTTCTCTCCTTTATGGATTCTGATGTGTCTATTTAAAGTTGATTTGTGGCTAAATCTTTGTCCACATAGATCACAGAAGAAAGGCTTCTGTCCTGTGTGGATTCTCATGTGTGTGTTTAAAGCTGATTTTTCTCTAAATCTTTGTCCACATAGATCACAGCAGAAAGGCTTCTCTCCTTTATGGATTCTCATGTGTCTATTTAAAGTTGACTTTTGGCTAAATCCTTTTCCACATAGATCACAGCAGAAAGGCTTCTCTCCTGTGTGGATTCTCATGTGTGTGTTTAAATCAGATTTTCTAATAAATGTTTTGCCACAGTCTTCACAGCTAAGCTTCTCTCCTGTGTGGATTCTCATGTGTGTGTTTAAATCATATTTTCTAATAAATGTTTTGCCACAGTCTTCACAGCTAAGCTTCACTCCTGTGTGGCCTTTCCTACATTTTTTCTTCTCTGTAGAACATTTCTTATATCCAGAGTCTGACAAGTGTTTCAGCTCAGACAGAGGGTGTTCTACATCACTGTCCTCTTCATCCTCCTCAGTGTCTTCAGCCTCTGAAGAAGTGGAAGCATCTCCATTATCTTGTATCCTGATGGATTCTTCTCCATCATTCTCTTCTGGAAGCTCTCTGCCTTTAATCTGGTCTGGATAAAGCTGTGAGAGCAGCAGAGACTGTTCATCATCCAGACTCTTTATGGGAGGAGCAGAGACTGGAAACCTGATGGCATTAATCACCTCCTTCCCATTGAGCTGCTCTCCTGGCAGACTGATGTAGACTCCCTCCTGTTCCTCCTTGATGTGGGGGGGCTTTGGGTCATGCAGGTCATCAGGAGGTCTGTGGTCTAAAGAAGCTTCTTCTTTAACAATCAGCTTCTGCTGAACATCTGCAGGAAACATTGAAACACATTATGCACATTAGAAAGTATTTTGATCCCAGCCTGAACTGAGGCACATTTTAATAAAGACATATTTAGGTAATTTAGTTAGATTTATTTATTTCATTCAGGGTTCCTACAGCATAAAGCAAGTTAGATTCAAGACTTTTTAATGCCACTTGATACAGAAAGTTAAGACCAACTTCACGATAAACAAGATAAACCTGGTTGCGACAACTTCACCCAAATAAACATTTGGGTGAAGTTACAGATATATTTTTTAACAACTACTGAACTGAATTCACAAACTTTGTTTTGTTCCCTACTAAAATAAACTATAAATCAGTTTTAAAAACCACAACATAACCAGTGCCAACTCTTTTTCGCAGCTATGATCCGGCCGCAACAGTTTTTATTGGTTCCGCTATCGGGACGGAACCAATAATGGTTACATTGAGCCGTTCGGTAAATCTAAAAAATTATAATTGTGTCAATTATTTTACTGTTTGGTAAGGATTACAAAAATAAAATCCTATTTATGACCTGGTAACAATTTTAAGACCTAAGAAAGACTGATTTAAGACATTTTAATGCCAATTAAGGCCTTAATTTTGTATTACAGAAATCAACGCCTTTTAAGACTTTTTAAGGATCCGCAGGAACCCTGTTCATTAAACTACTACTTTTTGTTGTTGTTTATTTTGCAGCCATTTAAATCAAACTACAACTCTGATCTTATCTGCTCTAACAAAGGCAACTCCAAGTCCCTCCTCTCTTTAATGCACAAGATTTTTCACCCCCTGATTCCCTGCCTTCTCACAGGTTTTCAAGTCAGACTTGTAATTCATTAATTATCTTTTTTAATAAAAATAAAAAAATCAGCTCGATTCACATACGACCCCCTTCTCCTCTCCCATAGCCAGTCATTTTCCTGCTTCCTACTGCCCACCTCCTCTGAAATTTCTGATCTCATCCATAAATACAAGTCCTCAACCTCTTGACCCCCCCCCCCCCAGCTCTGGTCAAAACCTGTCTTACCTTTCCTCCTCCCCTTCATTACTTCCATTATTCATTCCTGTCTATCCTTTGGTATTGTCCCCTCACTTTTCAAAACTGCATCTGTCTCCCCGATTCTGAAAAAAACTGGTTCTGATCCCACTGACTAATAATCTTCGTCCCATCTCAAATCTTCCCTTTATTTCTAAAATACTGGAAAATATAGTGTCTGCTCAACTCCATGCCTGTCTTACCCTCAACAGTCTTTACGAGCCTTTCCAGTCTGGTTTTCGCCCCTCCCATAGTACTGAAACTGCCCTAATTAAAATCACTAATGATCTCCTCATAGCTGCTGATTCTGGACTCCTCTCCATCCTCATCCTCCTGATCTGAGTGCGGCCTGTGATACCATTTCTCACCCCATCCTCCTCAATAGATTATCCTCTCTTAGCATCTCTCACATCCTATTGACTGGTTCCGCTCATATCTCTCCGACCGGACTGAGTTTATTCAACTCAAATCTTTCACATCCCACCCATATATAGTTCAGTTTTGATGCAAGGAACTAAATATGGAATTGGTGAGTAGTGAACACAATGTTATGTTTGTTTAGCATGTTGGTGGTGTTAGCCAATGCTAATTGTTTATCAATTGTCACACGATTTAACTTCTTAAATTCAAAGTATGTGTTCAAGATAACGAGATAAACAATGATATCTTTATTTTGTCTGAAAGACTAGATGGTGGATATAATTGCATTTATTTCTGTAAGATGAAAAAAAGTCTAGTTAACTACCAGGTTGGTAATTTACTGGTCCTGTTAATTTTAATACAGGTCAGGTGACCCTTTTTAGGGTTAAAGGACGGCGAGCTTCTGGCAACTGGCTGGGGCAGGAGAGCCTGATCTTTACTCCATACTGATCTGGTAGGAGGCTGATGGTCTGTAGCATTTCCCCTTCCATCTCATCATACAGACACAAAATCCATCATTCATCTCTTCTCCATTGGAACACAGTTTACGTTTGGACATTTTCACCTCAAATAACTGGACAATCAAACCATGGACTTTTTAAATGTGTGTCAGTCAGACATTGTGCTGACTGGT